>SNRZ01000006.1:1200000-1737500 GCA_008729115.1 Dirofilaria repens | reverse complement strand
GTTGTTGAATGTTTATTAAGAATCAACATATGTGTTTGCTTACTGGTCCTAACGTAACTTCCCTAATTTCTTGCCGAGTTGTTAATTAAGATATTCATTTCTTGTCTAAATAATCTTTTAAACGGTTATGTTATTAACCGACGGACCGAAGAGATTACATTATGCAATTTTGTGTTTTGCCTATCATTGTTACCAATTTATCCCTCTAAAATAACAAGTTCTTAGCATGAAAGGTTGTTTGTTGTGATTCCTGATTCATCTAGATTATCAGATCTTTTCAGACTATTGTACTCTTCATGCGTTTATTAAAAATGTTATGTATAGCAATAACTGAATCTTGCACTAGCAGTATTGCACATTACTTTTGCTTGAATGCTAAATTTCATAAAGATTGTCAACTAATAATTCAAATGAATTGTATGAACACTTTCTACAAATATTATATGAATAATCATTAAGATTACTAATTTTCTTGCCAGTTAAGCTTTTATTCTTTTGATTTTTGACTATTTAGAGCTTGATAATGATATCTCTCGTCATCATTTCCAAATGCGTTACATTATTCCGAACAACCAATCCTAATTTCTGGTCCAGCACACTGTCCTTGTGCTTACTTCAAAAGAAAAATAAGGTAGGTGGTACATCTATTTTTCCGTCTCATTATTTCATTTACTGCCTGAACATAAAAAGGAAATTTAAATTGAAAAGTCAAAAATCGAGTGAACTACGAATTTAAGTTTATATTTGGACTATATATATTTTTGGACTTCGATATTTTAGTAGATTATAGCAAATTAATAAAAAGTGAACAAAAATGGTAAATTGCTGGAATCGGCAAAGTAAAATAATTGCTAATAAATAGCTAGCTTGCTTATACGTTCCACTTTCACTCTCTTATGGAAAATAAGCACAATGAATATGCAAATGAATTTTACCAATGATTCCCAATTTCTTGACTGTTTGTTAGACAAAATTGAGCAAAAAAAAAATTCAGATAGGTTAGCCAAAAAAAATTTTTGTTCAAATTTAAAGCTAATAAACATTCATGAAATTATGCAGGCAAATATAGGAGAAGAAATTGAAATTTGCGAAATTTAACGTTTCATTAATTGATACAAAATTTTGGAATTTTGATTCAGAAATATAAGATAGAATGAGCAAATGAATCCAGAAAAATAGTAGCGAATATGACTTGAAGAACTGGAAATTCCACTCTTGTGATGCTAGTGATGAAATCCCTTCAAGAATTTTGCTCTTAATCCTTTATTATTTCTTTATTTCTTAACAAATAAACCAACTTGACAGGATCGTGAAGAAAGAGTTGATGTTTCAAAAATATTAAATTGAATTAAATGGCGCACCTAATTATCTGGAAAATTGACTAAACCAGTCTGATAATATTTTTATGTTTTCCCAAAATAAAAACATAACAAGACCATCACAGAATAAAAGTGCACAGAGAGTGATACGTATTTGAACCTTTTTAATCAGTAGATGGAGGAAAGAAAAATAAGAAAAAGATAAAGGATAGGAAAGCTGGAAATTTTTTAGAATGGTTTCTAATTATGATGTTTTCATGCACGATCTTCACGGTCAAGTCATTTTTTACAACTAAAAAAAATGTACATTGTATGATCATATGTTTGTAGCAAATTTCATAAGCTTATTTGAGAGTCATTTCAGCAAGCTCATTTATTTTAGTGAAGAGCCATACAAGCTGATTGGGAAAATAGTCTTCCTAAAATAATTTTTAAGTCAAATTTGATCAATTAATCTCAGTTAAAAAAATTGAAATATTGCTAATCGAACTTGAAATGGACTACCCCAGATGTTATTGTTCTGCTTAAACCATTCAATTTAAAGAAATGATTGTAAGGATGATTTATATCATATAAAATTACGAAAATTCAGAAATATCTCTCATAAATAGCTCTTTCTATTTAAAAAAATTATTTCCCGAAACCGATGTCAGCAACACTATAGTTTTTCTGTTACAATTCCGCTTCCTTAATCATATCTGGAAAATATAAGGTACAAGGAAACTATATGAATGCTTCATCTTCCATTAAAAAAAATGAGAAAAATCAATCTAAATTACAGCCTTGAGACTCTAAACCATCGAATCGACATTTCAACTAGCAAAATTAAAATAGGAATTTGGTAAGTCCTCTGCTCTTAATTAGTCGTTTTCGAGACGTCACTGTACCACTAAAGAAGGATATTATTAACTGGACTGAGTTGTTTTTAAATGTTATACAATGATAAGTATGAATATTAGTCAAAAACTATTTTGGATGTGTTTTAGATTATTACAAAATTGTATAATCGATAAATTTTGACTCTGGGTGGTATGCGAACAGAAATTCTGACGAATTATCTCGCATACTTGGCATATTTAATCCTGCATTTTTTCCATAATTTGCTTGAAGCTGATGATACTTCTCAAAAAAAAAAAAAAAAAAAAATTATTTCCTTTATTAATACGTCACAAAATTTCACTTTGCTAGTTTTGTTACACGATTTGATATAAGTAAGATACAACGCAAGAGTCTAACGAAAATTGATGAATAATCAGTCATTGTGATGTTTGTATAAAGGAAATAACTGTTTAGTACAGAGAGAGGAGAAATAATGCCAATATCAATAACTTCTCAGTATATCCAAATAAAGTAAACTAGAAATCAGTTTCTAAACTTACCGCATCAATTACAGTATTATCCAAAAAAAAAGTAAACCCCGTCAAATACGTAAGATTATGATTAATTCGATGACATTTTAAATAATAAATTTTGATTTCTTGTGGTTGTCATGAAGCATCTCTAAGTTCTTTTTTTTTGAAACTTTTTCTTTATGTCTTATTCAGCAAACAAACTGCAATATGTGGTACTTTTCCTAAAATTTCGATTGTTTTTGAATAATTTTTAGAATTTTTCTTGATGTTCTAATAGTAACAACATCATCTTTAAACTAATTTATAGATGTCACCGTTAAAAAGTAGTGATAAAATCTACAACTAACTTTTACCGAATAAACGTCTTAGATGCAAAGCGTTTCAACTACTACCATAAAAATTTTCTAATAATGTTCACACAATTTGGATATGGCATACATTCTTGCTTTATTCATAACGAAATTGGTGTTGCTGTTAACTCATGAAATTAAGCTTCAATTTGTATTGTCAAACAAAAAGATTTACAACTCCTTACTCCTTACTCGAAATGCTACAAAACTCAGCATATTTACTAATGAAAAAAACCAAACATGCAGTTCCAATTCATTGCCAAAAAAATATCTTTCTTTACTGCTTTAAGCAAAACAACAAAAAGGCTGGCACAGATGAAAAAAAAACATAACGTAATGCATAAGCAGCAGTTAAAGCTACAAGAAATAATAGTATCAACTCTTTCGATTGAATTTTTTAAGCTTCCAATTCGATTAGATAATACATAATAATTTGCAACAATCCATTCATCTTATCAATCCCTTTTCAGTGTATTTCTTGCCCATGAAATACAGAAATGTTATAATGAATAATAAAAAAAAAAAAAACAAATATGTCTCTGATAACGCAAAAAAAACTCGACACATCAATGCAGGGAAATACTGCCAAACTGGATAGAAATACATTCCTTGCTTGCATAAAATCCTGATACTAAAAAAGGATGTGATGTATCTTTTGATTTTGTTTCTCGAAGAAACGCTGTGTAACCGTGATCTTTTGAAAAATTCTATTTACATAACCAATTGTCTGCAACATTTTTGCTGTGTGGAAAGATAACAAACATATTTCCGGAACAAAGAAACCTCGGAAAACACCAACTTGAGTGAATCATTTGAAACCAAACTTCCGAAACATTTACAATCATATACAGAATGATCTAAAGAAAGGCAAAGACATGGTGATTACTGCTATTAAAATTCACAGAAAATCAAAATAGTCGTTTCGACATAAAGACACAAAGACGTCGTATTATATATTCATGATATGTACCAAATATGAACAATGGTACAAAAATGAGCTAGCAAACCCATACGAAATTACATGGATTTGTATGTACTGAAATTTCGCTAGTTTTAAACAAGTGCTGCGATTACACTGATTTCTTTCAACATATATCCAGAATAGTTTGAGGAAAAAAATTACTAGATTCAAAAAATTTTAACTGAACCAGAACAGATATAACTGCATAAGTAGAGAGATTTAAGACTACTGTCAACAATTCTGGATATTCGTAACAGAAATTCAAGCAAGCACTTTTTTTTAACTGCACTTGTAGTAATCAGCAAGCAATAAACAACAAATAGATGACAACCTAATTGAAACTCTTGAACGATGGAAAATGCATATAAGGCAAAAAAAATATATGAATACGATAGTTGAAAGTAATGAAGAAATCAAGAAAAATAATCAAGTTATAACGGATATTAACGGATACAAAGAACGAGAAGTAACATGAATTGAAATAAAAATGAGGGAACGAGAAGTAACATGAATTGAAATAAAAATGAGGGGTTGGAGAATGTCGCGCAAACAGTAAATGGAAATCAGTAGTAAGACGTGGAAAGATCCATGTTGATCATAGTGAAGCAGAAGCAGGCGTTATGTGCGGAAAATATCACAGTAAACCAGAAAAAGCATAAACAGCAAATCCAGTTATAACGACAAAACCATTTGATCGTCTTATCAGTGGCTATCGCGAAATATATTCAAACTACTTATAAATTTTCACAAACTAAATAAGGTTTGAAATGCAGAAAAGAAATAAGGAAACGAAAAAACATAGGAAACATAATGGACGGCAGGAACGCAAAGTTACCATTGGAAGTTCAGAGCGAAAACTGATACTACCATATCAAATGATAATGATTAAATTAAAAAGAGGCGAGAAGACAGCAAAATACTGGCATTTAGAATTTTGAACTCGAAGGCTCTAAAAAAGGACGATAAATATCCAAATGGTGTGAGTAATAATTGATGCGATATCAAAGCTAAAGAAGCAACAATCACAGAAGACAATAATAACGGTTAACGGTATATAAGTATCTCATCGATATCGCATTTCAATTTTTCCTTCCATATCGCGTATGTGAACAGTGATCAACTATTACAACATATATCATCAATATCTCATCGATATGGAGGCAGTCAGGGGATTAAAAAATCATTATCCGTTGATCATGTGAATTTATCCAACTGTAATATGTTAGTACAAAAATCGCGGTAATAAATTCAATATTAACTGCAGCAACAGATAATAATGGCAAAAGAGAGCAACAAAAAATATTTTGCATCAGTGCCATACTGCATATATGAAGATATTGTAAGGACAAGAATGAAAGCTATATCATTGGGTAATGTAACGATAAATAGCCATTAAACCAGATTGTTGAGACAAGGATGGCCGCACAACAAACTTTCAATTGTTTACTAGCATCGGTACACTCTGCTGCACAAGACCACCCACGACGCTCTTTTTCATTGAGAGAATATATCGCCGAAAGAGCCAGGGTGAAACCATTTTTGAAAATTCTGCAATTTTCTAAGGAATATAGCACCTGAAATAATGCAAGTGCCGGATTGATGGTGATACACTTTTAATATTATCGTTTTTTCTTGCGCTAACATCACTGAAGTGTGGAGATTTCATTAAGGCATAGTTGGAAGCAAAACTTAAACTCTTACTAAATCAGCTTTCTCCATGCTGATTAACATAGTTCAGTGTTTTTATATGATAAATAAGTTAATCCTATGAAAGTGGACATCCTTTTTACCTTTTTTTTTGAGATAATCTATGTCTCATCTTGCACTGATATTTAGTATTAAGCTACGCGGAAATTCCTATCTAAAAAATAAAGCGTATCTCGTCCAATGTCTTCAATTTGAATCATATTTCCATCAAAAGCAAGCAAGAGCAATCTTATGAATCGATCTCTCTTCAGGAGATTAATAATGCTGATTCACTATTTTTTTTTATGTCTAATTCATAGTTATTAGAATAAGGTGAAATATGTGGAAAATAGTTTATTTGAGACAATGTTGAATTTCTGCAGTTTTTTTGTAAATTACAATACTCAACACTGCACAATGAATTTGATGTCTCTGTGTAATAATAAAATGTCTAGATCTCTTAAAATGTCGAATAGTCATTTATTGTCAGAAAAAACGAAATAATTTTATCAAATATTTGTTTAAATAATGAAGTATTGTATTTAAATATTTTTTAAATAATTTGTCGTGTAGATGAATATAAATGTTGCGTAGACGAATATAAATAAATTTACTATATATCGCTCTCAATGAAAAACACCAGTAAATTTCTGATAACTTCCGCATAATCAAAAAGTATTTATGTCGCGAAAGTCGTGAAAATTTAAAATAAAATTTTTTAATTCCACATCTTGTTAGCAAATGAATCATTCCTTAGCTTTATTTCTCACTCGTTTTTTCTTTGTTTAGCTAATTTCACATGCTGTTCTTTGTCTAAAAGGATCCAATTCACATGTTAGTATTGTATTTAAATAATATATTGAAACAAACTTATATATATTGAAACAACTTATCCTCGTCACTGTCTCCCATTACCGAGCTTCATTTTCAAAAATAAAATATCGAAAACTAATTTGCTAGCGAATGTTGCACTCTGAAACTCAGCTTATGAGTAGTATCTGGAATATTGTAAAAATCTTCCCATATGATAACCAAATTTACAAAAGGATTTTATCTGCCGAAAGGATTTTGTTTTTCTTTTTCTTTTTTTACTTCTCTACTCTAATCGTTAATTACGACAGCTTTTTCCCACTCAATTACCAGTTCTCAACACCAGTAAATTTCTGATAACTTCCGCATAATCAAAAGGTATTTATGTCGCGAAAGTCGTGAAAATTTAAAATAAAATTTTTAATTCCACATCTTGTTAGCAAATGAATCATTCCTTAGCTTTATTCTCACTCGTTTTTTCTTTGTTTAGCTAATTTCACATTCTGTTCTTTGTCTAAAAGGATCCAATTCACATGTTAATCTTCTTATTTAATCTTGCTATAATGCTTATACTGTAAATGAATTTTTACAATTTCCTACATCCTCCTAAAAATTTTCGAATGTTTAATGTAACCACTCCCACTTTCGATTACACATAAACCCTGTTGTATTAAACCAGCTTTTTTTTTTCGAATAAAGCTGTTACAATCTGGTGCGAATACAACTCTCACGACAATTTATCTATTCGCTATATTTTAACTGTATTAGTTGATATTTTTTTATTATTTTTGTCACATCTTTTTTTTAATCAACTATCTTTGGAAGAAAATTCGGCTACATCAGCCTGTCCAAAAAGTATTTTGCCTTTGAATGTAGGAACTCTAGAACAAATTTGTTTTTTGAACATAATCCATCGTAACAAACTTCGTTATATAAAAACAATTTCAATTTCTGTCAACAATTTCCAACCTCCATTAAGAAAAAAACTTAGCATGTAAGTATCTCCACATCATTTCGTATCACAGTAGCATTTCTGTGCATTTCTATTACTATTGTTCCGACCATCTGGTGACGTCTATACTTCTAGAAGATCTTTAATAATTTTCTTTAATCTTTAGTGTTTAATTATATTCAGATAAAGTCCTTGAGGTGAAGCGATTTATTTGAAACTTCACGAAAAGATTGAACTAACTTTATTCAGCGAACCAGGATATTTCGCAAGAAAACGAATTATTGTAATATTTTTTCAAAACCGAAGTTTTTTTCCATGTTCATAGTTAAAAATGTACAATTTCCGAATAAAGCAGATGAAAACAGTAATATCGCAATACGGACGAGGAAAATTATGGAGAAAGGTGTTGTTTGTTCTAAATATCATTTTGGACCTAAAGTCACCGGGATTTATGAAACAACAATACTGACCACTGACCCAAAAATCTATCTTTAATTTTAATGAAAAGCGAACATTTAGAATCGTTTTAATTTGGTACTTTCTCAAGACAACAGGTTATCAGTTATAGTGAAATAAGTAAATCAATAACCAATATAGTGTAAACACAGTCGCTGAACAGAAGCAAAAACGAGCAGTGTCATAGATAACGGGCTGACATATCCTGCTTATAAATACCCAAAAAAAAAACCGATAACGTTATCTCTTAAAATACAAGGATCATTAATCATCCTTCGTTAATAAAACTGAAGATTGCTGAAACTGCCACCGTTTGTATTTCGTAGTCAATCAATTCATCACTCAACAAGTACAGTTCCATCTTCGAAGCAGTAAGTTTCTAGGAATTCCGAGTCATTAATTTTTCATAAAATCTCAAAACTTCGTTGGAATCTAAATTTACAAGTGTCCATACAATCTAGTCTTTGAAAGTATGAAGAAAAAAAATATTATTTATGTCTTCCTCGCACGGACAACATATAAATAGTAAATACTTTCATTGCATATGAACTCGGCTGATTTCGGTATTTCTAAAATTATAGCTAGGCCTGAGCAGTTGCTTTCAGTCAGTTAACTGATTGAGTTCCTCTCCCAGTGACATCTGAATTTCATATAAATCATTAAAAACTCCGCAGAAAGAGAGGAAACATGCGAGAGCGAGAGAATAGGGCGATTTAATGAGTTAATTTTTAAGGGCATATTATCTTAAAAGGCTTAGCCTTAAAAAAGACTGTTCATCGAGGAAACGATAAAGCGAAAGAATTTAATGATGTTTTCAATCTCGATTCCATTCATGGAAATCGTATGTTCCCAATTATAAATCATACTTGATGTAGAAAGATTACTTTCTTCTATTTTTTCTTACCGGATAAACTTTAGGGAAATAATTTTGTTTGATGCTTGGGTAACTGAATCCCGAATGTATTGCGTTGATGGTGATAATTTTTATTCGGTAATAAATGCGACGAACAAAGTAAGCGATAACAAGCTTGATAATGCGAGTAAAATATCGAGGATTAAAATGAAGGATGAAAATGAAATCAATAGCCGAATGACATAAGTGTGAGAAGAAAGAATAATCTTGTTTGATTGAATAATCACCCTTAAAATATGCCAGTTAACCGTGAGAAGTTCATTTTGGTATTGGTGATTCCTTAGTCTTAAGTGTGAAGGCTTATATTTATTAGTAATATGAAAGGTTTAAGTATCAGAACAAAGGAATAAAAGATGGACAACATTTAAACATTGCGCATAATCCTTGTTGTGGGGAACAGAAAGAATTAAATAAATGATTCATTACATTAAACATCCTAACATTCGTTAATGTTGGATGATGGGTCACGCAAAAATAATTTGATTATTTGGATATAGAATAGATCATTTCGGTTTTCCGTCACATGGAGTTTCAAGGGACACAGGATATCTCTTTCTTCCGTTTTCTATGACATAACTTCAATCACAAAATGTAGAACTTACACACGCAGTTACCCATGAAAAATAATTTTAATAATCCTAAATTAAATTGCCAAGAAGAAAAAATAAATACTGATGCGAAAAAGGAATTAAGAGATACATTTAAGATTTTTGCAGAATTTCGTTGGAAATGTTGTAATTTGGTTAGTTTTCGATCGATTTGTTTAACCGCACAGAAAGCTATTTGAAAAAAAAAACGGATTTTGATACATCATCAGTAGAACATACATTATAAATGGTACTATAAAAACAAAATGCAACTTCACTAGTTCAGTATTCACGTCTTATTGTCCTTTTTACAACTACAAATATTTTCATCAGATATAATCTTTCAAGGATCTTTCTTACTCGTTTAGAGTAAAATAATTTGAAGAAAGCACTATAAAACTTATAATTCTTCATCAATCTTCAAATAAGAACTCCTCGAATTGTTCGGAAATCCGAATTTTGAAATAAAATGTTAAGACAAAGAATATCTTTTCAATAAATTGACTGATTCATGGCCTTGCCCATAAGAATTGAAATTAGGTTGCTCAAGGACTAGCCATTTATATGATTAATTGCCTTTTGTCTTTATTACTCTGAAAATTTTCTGACCGTCATTTCTCACATCTGTCGATTCATTATCCATAGTAAGACTAAAGATCAAATAATTTCTCTTCATATTAACCATCTTCAAAAGAATTGTAAAATTACCATCGCTTCTATATCTGTCCTATGTACAGAGTTTCTTGTTACAGTAAAGTCATACACTGAATATTTAATCTTTGTTCAATGATTGATTTCAATTATTCGTTGTACCGCCAATTATGAGAGTATATATATAGCAACATTTTAAAAACTAAAAAAAATCATTAAAACCAAAACTAAAAACCCACTTACCATAAGGTAAAAAAAATAACAAAAAACAAAAAAAAATAAAAAAAACAAAATATACCAAACAAATAATAATAAAAGTCCAAAAAGCTATTTATCGTAAATAAAAAATTCAAAAAATAAACGATTGAAATTAGCTGGTATGATGAAATCCCTTCAAGAATTTTGCTCTTAATCCTTTATTATTTTTTATTTCTACAAATAAACCAACTTGACAGGATCGTGAAGAAAGAGTTGATGTTTCAAAAATATTAAATTGAATTAAATGGCGCACCTAATTATCTGGAAAATTGACTAAACCAGTCTGATAATATTTTTATGTTTTCCCAAAATAAAAACATAACAAGACCATCACAGAATAAAAGTGCACAGAGAGTGATACGTATTTGAACCTTTTTAATCAGTAGATGGAGGAAAGAAAAATAAGAAAAGATGGAGGAAAGAAAAAAATAGAGATTCTTTCGCTAAGGTATCCTATGGAAAAAGGCCATCTGAGTCCAAGGTTTCGCGGTGAGCATGCATTGCGCAGATATCCAAATGGTGAAGAACGATGCATAGCTTGTAAACTGAATTGGTAGAGAACTATATTCTGCTTTTGAGAAGCAATATCAGAATTTTAAGTAAGATAAAGAGTTTATTAGTGCCAACTTGGTGTGAGAAGAACCTATATACCAAAATCTTTAGGTTGAGCTGAAGCACATTAGGTTTTCTTGCAAAACTACCAACACCGAGTGAACTGATGGGTTGCCTAAGCTCCCTTAGAAAGTTTCTACATAAAAAACACTACCACACTTATACACATAGCCTGATGTTATTATTGATTTCAGCAATTCACATGCATGCTCTTAAATAGGTAGCAACGGACTTAAGAGCACTAAAGTAAATTATAGTCAGAATTTTTAATTTAGCTATTGACTTTATAGATTGTACCCTATTCTAAGGTGAAGGTGCTTTATCTTAGTTTTATTATATAGTAAGCTGGAGGTAGTACACTAATGTTTGAATAAGCGCAAATATAAGTCAAAAAGATTAGAACAACAAGAAGCACAGCAGCGCTCATGCACTAGAAGATAATAACACCAGGCTGGATAGGTACATAAGAAAAATCTTTCCAGATCTGAAACAATCTACAATTGAAAAATCTTTAAGGAGAAGGTTAAACTCTGACCAAACATACGATAATCATAAAATGAATACTGACCACTAATATCCTCTAAAAAAACATCTTTAAATCATAAAAAAGAAACATAAAACAAATAAAAAAAACACAAAAAAAAAAGGAAAAACCAAACCCAACTTCATAAACAAAACCAAACCAAAATCTACACCCAAAATACCCAAAAAACGTTAACCGTAAAAGAAATTAAGCTTGGCCCTAATATTGGCGATCATGACTATGGAACAAAATTACGTCAAGCAAGAGATTTTCTTACACATGGACACAGGATCAAAGTTACAATGAAGTTTAGAGGTAGAGAGCTCATTAACACTGAAATTGGGCTAGAGAAATTAGAACGGTTAATTAGAGATACTGGAGACATTGCGAAAGTAGAATTAGCCAAAAGTACTCGTTTCCCTTTTTTGGATCATCATCTCGTTCTCCTGACCTTCATGTTTCATTCATTACATTTTTCGTTGATTTCGTTATTCGTATTCATATTAGTGTCAAATAAAGCATCGGTTTAATTACCCAAGTTTGAGCACAAATCAAACGGTGACTCACTGCTATCACCAATCTAAGAAAAACTCTATCCCAAGTGATTCAAACCCTAACGTCACATTCACAAAAAGACTCAAACAACTGTTATAAAACGTAATCTTGACATTTTCACTCACTTCAAGTCCACCACGCCAAATCTCGCAACTCAACGATAATTCTACAACAAGAGTTATTTGTGCATTCATTTTTATTTATATCAGTTGAAAATTAATATTGATCTCCCTGATAATCTCTTATTCATCAAACTTATATATTTAACAACAATCTTATTATATAAGAATTTCAGAACTTTTAATTTCATTAGTCAACTATTTAGGAATTTCTGAGCAAATCAAAATTACGTAATCTTGACATTTTCCAATAACAAATTAGAAAGACAACAGAAAACAAAAGGCCAAATTATCAATTACTTAAAGTAATCGTTCGGAACATAGCATTAGATAGCGTCATGCACTCATTCTCATTCTAAAATTTTGTAATGAAACTGATTTTTCTTATTTTAAAATTTTGTAATGACTCATTCTAAAATTTTGATTTCCGATGAAACGCTGTAATGAAACTGACAGGATTTGAATAAGTCTAACAGATAATATGTATGGAAATTATAACAGTGACATTTAAGCGGATTTGTAACAGGAAAAGAGGTACTTTTAACTTAAGCATTTACTTTATTTAAATTCTACTTGACAAAACAAAAATTTTGGCAACAAAAAAATTTTGAAAGTAATGTCCGATTTTTTGAACTCACTATTCTCTTCGATCATATATTTCTCTGTATTGCTTTGAGCCAAATCTACTCAATTTCTAACTCGTGGACTGTTTCAACTGAATACATCGTTTGTTTATCATTGTGTTCTTACCAGATCCATTCTTTTTTATCCCTTACAATTGGTGTGATGACGGAATTTCAAGTCTAATTTTTCCTCGATGTCTTACGTAATGAATAGATTTTTTTAATTTAATTCTGCACTACCAATATCATTAATCCGTAACTTTTATAAGCCAGCAAAAAAGGATATTAGGGATAGTTGCGTTTGTAGTGAAAAACTTTTATTTTTTGTTTGAGTTGCAACAGGATAAACAGAGTTGCAAATTCTTTATTTCCACTTGAAGTTATCGCCAAAGAAAAGCCCAAAGATACCAATCTCAAACTTGAGTAGTTAAACCATTAATACGAGAAAATATTCTAACACGACAATAAAAACTCAACGATTTAAATCTCAATAAAACGAATTAATGACGTAACAATATGAAGAAAAAATACCCAATATCACCCCCTTAATATTATCTATCCCTCAACTAAACTCGCCGAGCACCTATTTCGATAATGATTTGGATGTTCAGGGTCCTCCTCTTTGGTGGGTGGAGGATCCTGGTACAGTTGATTATAAGAAATAGAGCCTTTGTTAACTTGAAGGAAATGCATCTCATAGAAAAAGGATGACACTTCTAGCTTACATCTTCATTATATAGTACATACGCATGTACAACATATATACATTTTCATGTGAAATCCAGCACAAAGGAATCATTGATTTCCTTATTCTCCTAACGATTTCAGTGACACTTATATCTTCTCTTGTCACGGAATCTTTTCGCAATTTATTCGCGACAGCGTGAGTTTTAGAATGAGATATAATAGAAATAATTTTCACAAAATGCATTAAAAATCAAGCTCAGAAAAACAACAGCAGAAAAGGTTTAATAACAACAATATGCAGAAGATCAATCATGGCATGGTATGATCATTTTGGCGAATGTGGTATACATATTAAGTGATAAGAACTGTGAGGGTGGTTATTGCTACCCAAAACTAAATAAAATTATATTAAAATCTAAAAATGTGTTCTTCCTTAGGCAATCGACTTTGATTAAAGCATCCATCTTAAAAATGGTTAGAAAATATGATCTAGCTAAGCATAACAACAGTTCATAGTCAAAATAATTCTACCTAAGCGGTGGCATAGGTAATAACTTATGGAAATCATCCGATTTTTGAATTTTAGTTTAAATTTCTTAGAATGTAAAGGGACGAAATCCCAGTTATTCAATAGTTTTCTATTTTTCTGATGAATAAAAATTTCTGACTTTTTTGAAAACACATCAGTAGTCAATAATCTTTTTTTTTTTTTTATATAAGAAGTAAACTAATAAAATTATTCAAAGCCTACTGATTCGCAAAACTAAATTTCTTTATCGATTCAGGACTGTAATCCAGATATTTCATTGCAAATGACCTATAAAGCAACATATCCATGTTTTGTAATCTGGACACAAGCATCACAGCACTAAATAATTCTGTTGTTCCTTCCGGAATATATTTTATAAAAACGAGAAAGAATCCATACTCCATATTAGCCTGAAACTTTTATTTTTTTGATGTTTAAACAAGAATCGTGAAATGTATGGAGTTGTTATTAAACTTCGGATCAGCATAAAAACGTTGGCTTTTGTGAAGACAAAATTATCATATTATATGTTTTCTAAGCTCGTCTTATCGTCTTATTTCTTAGTGAGCACAAATTAAAATGAACATGGTATTGGAATGAAACGAAAGAGAATACAATGATTTCTTTTGTGTTGGATTTCCGATGAATGAATGTAGAGTGTACGTGCGTACAGAAGTATTATGTAAGATGTAAGCTCAAATTGTATGCTTTGTCTATAAGCTATACCTACACCCAAACAAAGCTCCTGTCTCTTATAATCACAATTGTACCATTAATTGCCACCTACCAAAAAGGGGTCCAAAACTATATCCTGTATACTGGAAGGATTGCTTGCAAGAGGTCAGTTAGATCTATCAAACGGACGCCTTTTATTATTCCTTTTTTACTATCAAAATTATTTACCTACTTGCCTTATTAAAAAGACCTTTCTTATTCGCTATATCATAATCACGGTATTGTGTAACTTGTTAATTCAACTATTTAATAAATACTTTCTGTCTAATTCCCTACGACAATTAATAAACAAGACAAATTTTTCCTACACATTGATTTGTCGTGCAGACCTGGTTTCTTTATTCTTCCTTTTAATTAAACTAAAGTGAAACTGAGTGTCTTATTATCTTTTTCGAACACTCCAATATGTAATCTGTTCGGCTTTGACCTGAATTTTAAGATTTGGCAATGAATCAGGAAGAAAAGAATCTGGCCAGGAGCTTTTTTGCAATGTTTTTTCGCAAAATTTTCTTCCATCGAAAAGCAAGCACAAGATATACACTACAGATCAAAAATGGAATGAGAATACATAATAAAATAATTCTGATGACACGATGCATTAAAAATTGTCAATAACTTGTGAAAGGTAATTTGCAGCTAGGAACAATAAATTGCGCGATCGCTTATTAGGGAACAAATTTCGACAAGGTATTTTATCTCAATTTCTTAAATCCTAATTCACTTTGTTTTATTTTAAACCTGCTTCCTTCTAATGATTTCTAAAAAAAAAAAAAAAATATCTTTAAAAATGAACAAGAGTAGATTTTCAATAATACAAGAACGAATACTAGAATTTTGAACATCCAGTCAGTCAAGCATGAGTGCCAAAGCAGAGCAACGACAAAATTTGCGGATGGCGTACGGTGGAAGAAAACTTCTAATCTAAAGTCTATAGTATGCATTCGCTGGAACTACAATATTTCAACCGATGGAGCATTCTTTACTTACAACGGATGACTGGGCAAATTTGGGCTCATCATAAAGGCAACGATGTTTGAAAGCTTCTGGCATAAAATTGATAAAACAAGCATAAGTGACGTAAATTGATAGTTATCGAAATATTACTTACAGCTAAAAAAAAAGAAAAAATATCCAAATCGAAAATAGTCTTCATAAAATGTCTATATCAATTTTAAATCAATACATGCATTGCTTGAAAAATGAGGTGAAAATAAATGAATATTTGTTTATTAATAGTAGATTTTAAACACTATTAGCCAACATTGAAGGATTCACTGGCGGAAGGCTGAAAATATAGCAACTGTTGTCAGGTCAGCCAAGCATGATTAAATTGTAGTCCATGGCATTAAAAAATCGTTCGCAAAAATTTGCAAAAATTATCTGAAATTGTACTGGTGGATTATTTCGAACAATGTGAGCAATTTCAGCTTTAACGAGAAATGCTAAGGATTCTAAGCTTCTAAAAATAATTCAATGATTCAATAATAATGAAGTCAATAATAATTTTGCTACATTAGCAAGCAAAATTCAAGCATTATCATAACTGATCGTAACAGCTTGATGTTGTACATTTATTATTTTTGCAAAAGATTTAAAAAAAGAAAAAAATAAACAAACTAAACAATAAATTGAAAATAGTTGACCTTTTATTAATTATTTTCAATTTATTGTTTAGTTTCTTCTTCATACTTGGGCGTAAAATTAAAATTAAAATTTGTCCGAAACTAAGATGATTGATTATTATTGAATCCATTATTATTGAATAATGGACAATTGATAAAAACATAAAGGTGACCATTGTAAATGAATATGAAGAAATAAGGTAATGAATATACTGAATCCACGAATATTCCGTTATTTACAATTTTGTCCCCAGGTAATTGAAAAGGAATGCATAAATCATTTGACTAATAAGAATTAAAGCGGTTAGAAACAAATAATTTCATTCAGCTAACTTTATCCTCAATTCATCACTTGATTTTGAGCGTAAGTTATTGAACAACGAATTCCAATCGTTGGAGCATAGTGTTTACAATATTCCAACAATTTTTTGGTTACCTGTATTCAAAAACAGTATTAATATCTAAACTATAACATTCCAAGATTTATTTTCTATTTTTTTTATTTATAATTCACTTCTTTCACTCAAAGTCGAAAAAATATCTTAATTTTATTGTTTCATTTAACTTCACGTTTTATGCTTGAAACAATATCTTGGTGATCGAGAAATATGAAGAAATATACCAACATGACAACGAACCCATTACTATTAATGCCTAAAGAGATTCCTCGTTGTGAAATTGATGCCGTAAAGATTCACTGTTGAATAACTAAACACTGCATTTACATTTGATTGAATTTTGATCGTTTCCTAAAATTGACTTCTTTGATTACTTATTTGTAACTGTCTATGACTTCCCGATTTTTTTGCCGCTTAATTTCGAGAAACATGGATAAAGCTAACGAGTTCCATAGTTTTGAAACCCGAAGCTTTAAAGGCAAAAAAATATATCGAAAAAAAACTGTATCTTCACTGTTTATCTATAACATCTATTATGAAATACTAACTGAAACAGCTTCATAACAGTCTTCAAGACTAAGGCATAGGAGCCAAGCGTTTTATTGAGGAAAACCCAAAACCAACTAAACTGCATACGTGATTCATATTCTGCTTCTTGTGCCATGGTGGCAAATTATCAGGTAATAGCGTAGTCTCATAGAATCTCATAGAATCTCATAGAACTTTCACCAAACAGTATCTTAGTTTATAAACATAGTTTTCGTTTACGGTTATTGTTTGTATAATATCCGTTATTTTAAGTTAGCAACCAATTAAATGGGAGAGGTTAGAATACTCTTTTGACAATAAGAATCAAGCACTGAGAGCAACAATATGTGGATTAAATTTCAAATTATAAAACCTTCGATAATAAATCCTCTCCATGATTTTCATGATAGCGCCAGAAAATCTGTACGGAAATCATTTTTGGATTTCATTTAAAAATTTTCAGTACTCACTATTGATGCCACCTGGAATCATTCATATTTTATAAAATAAAAAATAAGATAGGGTGAGACGAAAGAAAGCAACAAATTCACTAATACATGGCTATTGTGATCCATTAAGCTTTGATGTTTCTTCATTTCGTAGTCTTTGACTTTTTTTTTCTTTCTCTTTTGCTATATATCCTTTCTTTTTCAGTAATCAAAAATCGTTGTGTTAAGCATTTTTCCACCGAAATAGATTGTAGAATGGAAAGCATGAGAAAAAAATGAAACAAACCTTCTGTTACTTAAATTTGTATAATTTGCCTCGAATGTTTAGCATTCTAAAGAATAATACGAACGATGATATGAATATCAAAATGTATAATTTGAACTGCTTATTTTTCGTGGATGATAGTATTTACTGGCAATAATTCTCGTAAAAACAATAAAATGCTTCGAAAACTGATCTCAAAAAATAAACTTGAAAGTAATGCAGCATATCCTCGTTCATTACATTCTAAACAGTCATTAGCTGGCATTCCCAAAATCCTGAAAGAAAGTCACTCCCTATCGATTTTACAAACTCATTGTTATCGACTTACCAAGTCACGGTATTTATTTCTAAGCCTAAGCCTAAGCATTTATTATCCTGCAATGGTTTTGTGTTCTTGAATCTTCGACAGTACATAAATTAATTTCAGTTTCAACACCTTTATCATATTTTATCATGAAGACTAATTAAAATAAAATCCTAAATGAACTTTTTGAATGAAAAGTGTTATGAGTGGAACTTGAAACTTACAAAATTAGTTTGAGAAGACCATTTTCTTAGAGATCATAAATAAGAATAGAGGTCAATACCGACATTCAGATATTTATATTCAAATTTTCGTGTGGAAACTTTTATTAGAAGAAATTTTTAAACTTATTTATAAGAATTAGTTGATAGTCAGATATATTTAAACTTTTCAACGACAATTTTTTCTTTTTCAATTGCAAGAAATGACAAATGATGTTAACATGCAGCGAATGATCAATGTATTATGGTGGTCGCGTTATTTGAGACATACTCAAGCGAAGGTAAAATGTATCTGTCACATAATGATTTATTTCTTATCTGATGTAATTATTGGGAAACATGCCAAAACACATGTTACTTTGGAAAAACTGATTCGAGTGATGAGAATATACTTAATTTCGAGAAAAAATTTGTTGATCACTGAAGAAAAGGTTAACCAGAAATGTCTCGGAGCATAATGTTAATTGTGTTGTATCAGGATTGTAACTTTTGTATCTCGTTCTACCGATCATCGATGCGTTAGCGCGAATGGATTATAATCATGCAGTAAGTTTAAGTTTAGTTTAAATGTGTTTAAATTTAGTTTAAATGTTCCTTTTATCTATAACAGAATTTTTGGTGTATGAGTGTATAAATCATTAGTACTTTAGAACTTCTAATTGTTTCTGCCAACGTTACGAACAAGTGCTCGGAATGGAAGCTCCTTCACTTTTTACTGTCAATTAGTGTTTCGTAAGTGGTAATTACTCATACTCTTGATTCCATGCAGTTTGCTGCGACAACAAATTATATTTAAGATCGTTATTTACTCAGAGATTGATTCTAATCCTTTTAAATTGGTTTACTTAATGCAACAATGTCATACAAAAAAAAAATTTAGTTCCTGTCGAGTTTTATATTTTTTCGATCTTGCTAGCACCAATTCTCAATAACAGCAAGTCAAAATTTTGTATCATATAGATTTCTCTCTCTAATTTTAATCTAGGTTCTAGGATAGATTTATGCTTTTTTATTTCGTTGATTCATGGAGCATGAAAACGAAATATAGAGACAACAAAATAGAAAGTTGCCGGAAGACAATAACTTTGCAATGTAATCGATATTTGTCTCGAAAGGTATTTGGCATTTCTATTTCCTCCCCTCTGTGTCTCAAACAGGTTGGAACAATCTTATCTAATGTATTTACTCAAATTAGACTGCGAACTCTGGTCTCATACACGCGTAGAATTTATATATTCCTAACAACGTTTGTTTCTTATAAAAGAAAATGAAGATTGACGAAAAAAAACCATTGTGCTAAAAAAATGTGCTTATCCTCTTAACACATAGAAATCTTTCAAGTCGCGATCTTATTGACAAAAATTTCCAGTCCTGTTCAGAATTGAGAGAAACTCGAATTTCATTGTTTGAGCACAAATCTGAAATGCAAAAAAAAATACTATATTCGCGCCCTTAAAATCTCTAGAAATACTTCATCTGGTTTTCTTAATCCTACCGTTTAATACATGAATATTTAGCAAATAGTTTAATATAACTACCTTCAGAATCTAATTTTTTAAAATACTTTAAAACTTCAAATCTTATCGAAAAACTAGCTGACTCCAGATATCCATTTTATTGAAAACTTATGCATCTTTCCTTCACTTACTGATTCCCTTATTTCAAATGGAAGTGCAGCAACTTTTCGTAATTAGTCAACTGTCAATAATAAATGTTCTAGAAAGCTTTAAATTCGAGCTTTAAAAGCTACTTTAGATGCTTAGAAAAAGAGTAAATTATTAATTTATTATTTTCGAAACGTTGCGCGCTTTCTTTTTCGGTTTTTTTATTTCTTTGATTATTATGATCTTCGTTCTCCTAATAAATATTTAACCAATCCAGGAGCTCGGTAACCCGAATATTATGAACTGAATCTTGTCAGTAATGGATTTGATTTGCTAATTCCTGCAAAAGTTTGCCGGTTCAAATTTTGGCACGCATTTAGCTTCGTTTCTCACGTCACTTTAGAAAAGACTGTACATTTAAACAGGTGAGAATGAAATTCAGAATTTTGCAGCTCATTAATTCTGTTTTGGCTGTCTTGGAGATCGGATGATGTATAATGGCTTCTTCTGAAATTATTAACTCATTCGTTTTCAGAAAATGATCGCACAAAGTATACAATAAACATTTTTTCTTGTTTTTTTATGCATGGAGATTAAAGTGTTTTAATAAAGATGCCGTATTCAACACCGATTTATTTCATAATAGTAAATTAAATTTTTATTGCCTTAATACTATTCACTTTCTCAATGCTGTTACTCTTCAAAAATCATTCAGTATACCTAATACCTGTTAGCTTTCTACTCTTTGCTCTTTTTTACCAAAAGCTAAGCGATAATCTTTTCAACTCATTTGTTCATTTACTTTCTTTGATGAAGTTTTCTTATTCCGATCTTCTGAATCCAATGGACTAACTGTCTTGAAATTTCAGCATTTAAAATATGTTATATTGTAAGAAACTAATTTATGTTGTCAGAGAAAAATCAATTTTCCATTAATGGTCAACAAGGACTATTTTCTACAATTAACTTAAGTAATATCATCTTTTTCTCTCAATTTAATTTTTTTCTTTCAACTTTTTCCGGAGACGTACTTCCTTGCATGATCTACATGGAATTCATTTTTCCCTTGAAAAATGATACTGGAAATACAAAGTGACGTAACGCAGTAAGAGATAATCTAAAGTAGGAAATTTCATTGTCAACATTGAAAAATTAAGTGGGACTCTGTTTACACATGGTAACAAATTATTAATTTATGAAAATGATGGCAATATGACACATCAATAGTTTTCTAGATTGGCATATTGCTGACAGACAACAGCAGTTTTCTTTATAAAGCAATCTTAAGTATGCTTGGTTTATCAAACAACAGTAAATGCATTTGAGAACATAACATCATCAATGCGGCTTTATAAAGAAGTTAGCCTGTCGAGAAAGCAAAGAAAATTATGACAGAGTTTATCAAACGAAAAACAGTTCTCAAATATCATTACTTTCCTGAAGGGCTCGAAATAAATTAAATATTGAATTCAGATTACAAATTAAAAATATAATGTTGAAAAGAAACCACAAGTACGAAATTTTTATTTATTGAATTTCTGAAAGATATTTGGTATAATCCACTAGTTTCGAGGTTTACGTATAACTGCACATTTGTCAGCAGAGGACTAACTTGCTAAATCATATCTGAAAAGTAAAACTATTAGAAGCTGCTGGATATTGAATCTGTATTTACTAATATGTGTAGAAAATGTATTCCAGAGGTATCTGGGAATTATGTATACTCCAGAGGTATCTGGGAATTATGTAGATCTCACTCTTATGAAAAAAGAAAAGATCATAAATTTTTATTCCAGATTATGCTTACTTCCAAAATGATTACCGAGAAGTTAGCAACAATCAATTTTATATAGATTTTTCAACAAGACTATCGTACACCAATTTTCCGTTGGATGCGAATGAAGATTGAAGGCTAATTATTTGCAAAAAAGACACAGGAATATCATTTTGTGCATTTCTAAAAAATGCTGCTCAGAATTTGAAAAGAAAAAAACGCTTACTTTACAACGTTTGAACTTCAAAACAGTAGCTTCATGACCAGATCTTGATGCTGAAACAAATTGATTATAAAAGTATGCGCAAAAATTTGTTTATGCTTTATCTGTATAGAAAAATGATTATTTTGAGAATTTTTTCAAAAAGCATGTTTGCCATTTGATCAACAGTAAAAATTTTAGGTTTTGAGCAGATCACAAAAGTCTGTAAAATTCAAAATCAAAATTATTTAGGATTGAAAATAACTGAGAACGAGGAAATATCTCCAGACTATTCCGATATCAGTGATTCAATTTCTCCCATTTCTGTGGCAGATACCTTGATATAAATACCTTCTGAGAAAAGGTTTTCAACATTTCATTTGTACTTTCACTGATATCTTTACCATCATTCATTTAGAGTTAGAAAGTATCTGGTGAAAAAATTACTTTTTCCTCCTTCTGCTCTTTTTCTTCGGACTCTTCTGAAAAAAATATATTAATAGCAAACAGATCCAATTTCGCATCTACTTATACTGATTATTTGATCAAAATTTACATAAAAACCAGATATTTTTTAATCATAAAATACTTTAATATGCCTTCTTGGTTTTACAAGCAAAACGAGACATGAATGTTACTGCAAATGAAGTAATAAAGATAATATCAAGCAGTGTACTTTCGGAATATAGTTGAAAAGTGGAATACTAACTTTTGTGGTCATTATTATGTTTCTTGTCGTCTTGCTCCTTATCCTGATATTCATTCTGATTTGATTCGTTGTTCATCATTATCATGATGATGACAGAAACAGTGGCAGTGTTCACCACCTCCCTTATGCTTATTCTTTTTGCGTTCCATATGTTCCTGTTCATGATCATAAGTTCCTTTATGTTTCGGACAATGGCAGTGACATCGACATTCCTGATGATTATATTCAATACTATTTGAATGATTACTCAAATGTTCATGGGTGGCTTTATGGTGGTGATTATCACCTTGGGTGTCTGTATCATTTTCATGAGCATATTCATGGTCATGGTCGTGGTTATCTGTATCATTGTCATGGTGACGATGGCACTTGCAGTAATAATGCATTTTCTTTTCGCGATGATGATCCTCATCATGGTGTTCTTTGCTGTAACTTTCATTGCTTTCAGAACAGTTTTGATGTTCACATTTTTCATGGCTCGAATCGTTATGGTGTTCATGGTCATGTTCGTGATATTCGACATGATTTACAGCTGTCTGATTTCGGTGGCCTTCTTGTCTTGAATCACTTCGTTTTATCCGCATCGCTTGGATGTTATTCACGGCAAGACAAGTTAAAACCAGTGCCACGATAAATACTATTTGTAATCTCTGAGTCGTCATCCTTAATAAATAAGATCAGTGAATTTGAGTTCCTTTGCATTATTAGCGACGTTTTCAAAACTTTCTTTTACCCCGAGTACTTCAGTTTTCAATCATTTAAACACAGAATTGATTTAAAACTATAATGAGCCATTGTGATTAGGATGACAAGGAATGTTAAAGCAATAAAAGTAACGAATTCGACGCATTGGGAGATAGATGAACAGGCTAACGCAAGTTCTTTGAAATTAGATTTGTCTGCAAATTAAAATGGCTTACTCAGTCGATGTTTGGCTTGCTTAAAGCTTAAGATATACAGAATTTTCAAAGTTCTTAGTAGATTTATTTGCATGTATGGTAAACTTCAAGCAATCGGAATCCAAATTTCCATTATGTGTCCTTGATCTTTTTAAATTATTAAGAGTGACAACATGGAAGAGATAATAAAAACTGTTATTCAGAACTGAAAACAGTCAGTATCTAATTTCCAACTTTTCAACTTCCAACTTTTAAGATGAAATTCGAAAAAAGTTGAAAATTCGAAAAAGCTTGCGGATGTATTAAAATTTTTCTTGTTTCGAAAGATTTTACTGAACAGTGCTCTCAGTAATGCCATCAAAGCTGACACAGTAAAAAAGTACCAAAAAAAATTCTACTTGCTTTTATTGCTTTACATTTTATCCCTTAATCAAAATTCTGCTTCAATTTCATTTTTGATGGCAGGCTGATTGCAGTTAAAAAATTAGAGGATTGTCAAGCAAATGTCAGAAATTTTATCTGGAAAGAAACAATACATACAGTCTGTTATAATCAGTGAGATAGGTTTACTGATGTTTAGAAATACACTAAGCCATTCAAAACTGAATCTTATTATGCAGATTCCAAAAAGAAAAAATATTTGATAACTATAAAAGTCAACAATTTTAACGCTGTAGCAATAAATAATTTTTATATCAAAGCAATTTGAAGTTAATTTATACTATGTAACCTACATCGTTTTATTTTCTTGGGCGGATAAAAGCGTTATTGCACTGTAACATTTTCTAAACGTTTTTGTGCCGGCAGATCGGTTCTATCATTTTTCACTTAATATAATATCTATGGAAAAATAATATTCAATCTTTTCGTTCTAAATTTTAAACTTTAAAGTGACTGACCCATTCAGCAACAAGTTAGTATGGATCCTGCAAATTAGATTTTCCATTGAAGATGCATCCAGTTTCAAGCTACGTTATTGGTCTAGCTCTAAACTACTTCATTAATTTTTTTCCTTTCTGAGATAACACCACATTAGCTATCAAATTAAACAAGCAAATCAGGCTTTTTTTAATATTTTTTGATCTTAGAATAGCGTGCAACTTATAAATAATGATGAAAGTAATGCCCCAGAGGTTTTTAACCTTAAGGAAAGGCGGGAAAGGAAAGATTGAGAAAAACAGATTTTGAAATTTGTTAATTTAAAAATAAATTTTTATCAAAAAAAATTTTTTTTTGATTAATTTTTATTTATATGATATTCAATATGTCTATGAATGAAGATTTTTTTATGATAAATATTTATAATGTTCTGTGGACGAATATTGTTTTCATACAGAAAGTAGGTGCATAGTTGTCTCGAAGACTATTTCGCTGGATTTCAGGTTGGTGGATGAAAAATGAAGCAAGAGAGGATTATCGGCTTATGATTCACTCCCAATTATATGTATTTTGAGTGGAAAGGTATAGCAAATATATGCCACATGAAAAGCTTAACATCTTGCTCGCTTTAAAAGTTTTTAAACAACGATGAGTCATATTGAAGTTTAAGGCGCAAACACTATTTGTTTAAGAAAAGAAAACATCTGGAACAGATCATGCGTTAAATTCTGTATGATATTAGCGTCTAGTTTTTGTAAATGGCAAGAAAAAATTACTTTTTTAGAATCTCGTGAGCTAAGGTTATTAGATTTCTCTACACAAAATACTCTAATAATTGTTTTAAATGGTGATAAATCATATTGGAGTCTAAGGCAGATGAATATTCTTTAGTGAAATGTTAGATTTTTTTTTAATTATATTTTTAGTCTAACTCATTTCTCAATTTTCAGTCAAGTGAAGATTTTTGCAAATATTAATAATAATAAAAGAATGACTATTTCTTGCTCAACAAAAAAAAATCTCGCAGTAAATATCAAAAAATAATAGAATTATAATTTATTTTTGAAAAAAAAAACCTCCATTTCTAGAACTATTTCTTATTATTTTATCAATGCTTTAGCATTTCAACAAAATTTTAAGAAAAAAAAAAGATAGTAGATTGTGAAATCAGAAATGACAAGCAATTGAATTTTATTTAAAAGCTAAAATTAAAGATTCTAATGCATATTAATAATCCCCAAGAAATTTTGAATTCAATTCAGCAGTAATGCAGGAAGATTAAAAAAAGGAGGAGAACTACACCAAATAAGAATTTCTTCGTGGGCACTGGTTTAATTTTCTGTTAGTTGTACTTCTCGATATCCATGTTTGATGCCTTAATTACTGATCGGATCGGAGAATACTGTGAAATGATAATTTCAGTTATATCGAATAGAAAATTTTCTGTTGATAACCTGTCTCATCATTAAGCAAATTAGAATGCTCATTTGGACGTCTGAGTATTGAGGTTCACATACAAAGGAGTAGTGTGCAATTACATTCCACATGAAGTTGTTGCACCACGCAACCTCTTATGATGAGTGTTCGGTTAAAGTTCTGTTATACTGATATTGTGGTAAAGAGAGAGTAAAGTACGTAATTATATAGTGCAAATAAGGACTAAAAATCTCGTGAAGTAAAATTTTTATAAATAAGGTAATGTTTAGCTTCAGTTAAAAGTAAATACAGTATTATTTGTTTCTCGTTACCTAAATTATTATTATCCCTTTATACAGAAACCAAATTTTGATCTCTTGAAGATGATACTACAAAAATTCTATTTTAGAATGAAGTGGTTACTCAGCAATTTACAGAAATTTCAGTAGTAAAAAAGAAGTCGGGCGAGATAAAATGAAAGAAAACCAATGATGATAAGCAAAGTAAAGCTCATCCAGTTAAAACTTAAAAATCTCAAGTTGGGGTGCAGTTTATAACAGCTGTTCAAATAACACAAAAGCATCAAGTGGTTCGCAATTTTCGAAAAAGGTTGCGCTGAAATAGGGGAGGCTATGATGCTGTTCAAACCTAAGCAATCTGTCAGAAACGCTCTGATGTCTGTTACTACTTTATATCTGTTGCTATTTCGTCGAATGTTGCTGACGAAGATGATAACGATATAACATATTCAACGAAAGTCTACCATAGTCTGGCTAACATTGAAAATAATTCATTTTCAACACTTCCTATCGCAAATCATCCAATGCAAATTGTTTTTGCGAATGAATGTGCATAGTAGTATACCACAGAGATTGCCTAAAATGAAGAAGGCTTAACAGCAATTTAATTCCATTATTAAAGATAGTCATTGCAACATTTCAATCCATTTTATGGAATTCGTAAAGGTTCTTAAAACTTGGCCAGTTTAACTGACATGAATGATTAGCATTTTGAGCATTCTTCAGGACATAGATCTTCGGTGAATTATAAACTTTCTTTAGCTTGATCGTCCCAATAGTTGTGCTACGACGAAAGAAGCACTATAATAATATCTCGACAGCTCTTCAGTTTCAAAGGAAAATGGAAAGTATTGTTTAAAATGCGTGCAATCATAATTGCGGCGTGTCATTTAGTGTAATTATTTGTCAGTTTTCGAAGTTACAAATATAAAAATTTATTGAAATTGATGAAACGTGCCTTTATGTGATCATAGATTTACTTATCAAAATATCTCATTTTGTCGTTCTGAACAATAACTATCATGTATCACGCCTAGTCTTTTTTTCATAAACATGAAAGTTTTTGAAAATGTAAGTTTAATCTGCAACGAAGACTATCGAGGAAACTTGAAGGGA
The DNA here is from genome assembly GCA_008729115.1 of Dirofilaria repens. Lineage (NCBI taxonomy): Eukaryota > Metazoa > Nematoda > Chromadorea > Rhabditida > Onchocercidae > Dirofilaria > Dirofilaria repens. The sequence goes on along the minus strand of SNRZ01000006.1, from coordinate 1,710,137 downwards.
TGTGTAGTTGCAAAAAAATTTGTTAACATTTATGGCAACCAAGAAATAGTGTAATATTTATGGCAACCAAGAGGTAATGTAATTAATTACAATTGGAAAAGAAAAGATGTTTGTAAGAAACAAACATTTGAGAAAAGCAAGTTGAATTGAGGTATTGAAATAGAAGTCTGGAAGGAGGACTTGAAGTAATGTTAAGTTAAAGCTACGCAAAAGATGAAAATAATTTTACAAATGAGGATGCCATCCGAAAACAGTTGTCTCATCTCTTAAAGCAGTTCTAAAGTTCGCTTTTTTGATTGATTTTCTTATCTTGACTTGGATTTCAGCCGATTCTATTTCTGTCTAAAAATGAGAATAAAATATCCTTTGATTTATGAGTGGTTTAAAAGGTAAAAGCAGACCGTCATTTACAGGCAATAAATTGTTTAAATGTAGGTAGGAACAATTTCGAAATCAATGTATATCATTTGGTACTAAGATTCTGAATTTCTTTGACTAATTTCATCAAAAATAATGCTTTTACTACTTGTTGCTAAGTGATCCTTTCTAAATTTTCTTTTTTTTTTACAAATTTCTTTACAGAATCTGACTTTTAATAATTAAATATTTATTCTCTAAAAGGATGAATCATAGATAGGGAGAATGAAGATGTGATACATAGATTTTGAATTATTTATGCAGCAATTAACAATATTGCATTATATTTATTTCCAAATGAAGTGTAGACAGAGAGTTTTTTATCCGCTCTTCTTTTTGAATGCTTTTCACCTAATCCTGCATCCAAGATTAAAGGGGTTGTTAATAAATTGAAATGAAATTTGATTGGTGTCTGTACCTTCACATAAGACTTTTTTTTTAAATTGCAGAAGTTCCTAAAAAATAATTGGAAAAGTATGAAGTGTGCTTTCTGTACAAGTTTCATTGTTTTTTTCCTGCGATTTAAAGATCAGTTATATATATTTATCAATCGTCATTGAAATATTGAAATATGTATTCGATTCACTAAAAACTCACTAAAAACTGTTTGGTAACTAATTATTTAAAGCATGATATTTAGATAAATATATATAACTGGTCTTTATAATCGCAGGAAAAAAATCAATAGCAATTTGAATATCTTCATTGGTTAGCATTTTCTCTTTCTTACTTTTTATGTATATCGAAGTGTCACTTCCAATTTCGACTACTTGTTATGTATCATTTCATGCTGCTCAAATAACTTGCTCGTAATCGTAATCAACTTCTCAGACGTAAGCCAATTTGCTTATTTATTGTTGAATACTGTTTAAGAACCCTTGAAGTTTTTATGATTTTTGGTTTTAATCATTAGGCAAAGAACAATATCATCACAGTGGCTGAAAATTCAGGTGTTTGTAATATAACATGTTTGTGCTTGAGAGATTAATTAAATTTGTGAGTTTTTCAGAAGATGAGAAAGGTATATTCACATTTTACAACTTTAAATTGCCTACATTCAAAAGTTTAATATATAAATCATTTGAAAATCTTCAAGAACTTGAAAAAATTTAATGAAAGGCGGTATAAAAACACATCATCATGATATTAACTGCATATTTAATCAAACTATAATCACTTTTATGATGTCAAACAAGAAAGGAACAAAAGTTATTTAAGAAACCTCTTTGATTCATGACAGAAAAAAACTGAACAGGTGGGAGCTCCAGGAGCTTCAGTTTTCTTTGTTATAGCATTCCAGCGAAGTATATGTCTGGAAACTCGACAAACGCTAAAACTATGTTTATGTGCTTGCCAAAGTCCATCAACGTGTAATTGTAGAAAATTCTTTGTATCGATTTTGGTATGGTATTTTAAAAAATGATATAACAGAACACTTCACAGAAATGAAGCTTAATTTTTGAAACATTAGTAATATTGACCGTTCACGACATCACAGTAAGTAATGTCGCAGTTTTCATGTTAGTTGTGAAGACTTCACCATTTAAAAATGGAAAGTGAATTAAATAAGAAATGAAAAATTATTTTTCAAAGCTATGAAAATTGTTATTTGCTTATCTGTCGACAAATCAGGAATTTCCACATATTTATTTTCAAAAGATCAATCAGCAGTTGCTCGCGTAAGGTTTCTTGTAATATCCAATAAAGAAATTTTTTTCTTCTTTAATAATATGACGTAGAAAATTAAAAATTAGAGGAAACATCTATGAAATATTGTGGAGAGAGGTAGTTGACAAGGAATAACATTTTGTGATCGAAATCAAATCGCAAGTGATCCGTGCTTTATAATACAGTGTAATAATATTTAATATTAACATCTCAGTGAACATCTGCTGCTGTATAATAAATAGCTTTACATTTCATTTTTTTGTATAATAAAAGACAAAATGTTTAATATGTATTGACTTTATTAGCATAATTCCTGAAAAATGAGAGATGCGATTCAATGACTGTTACAGCGAACGAATATAAGTTTTGTTGCTATTTTAAAAGTTTACCAAAATTTTGATTAAACATTATTATTGACTCAGGACACTATGATATGGATGCTTCTTGTTTCAGAAATCTCTGATATTTTTATTTAAAAACAAAGCACTCTATTATTGTACGAATAAAAGAATCGGATACTCTTGAATCTGTTTTTAATTGGCAAGCAAAGTACATCTAAAAATTCTAACATAAAAAAGTAATCTCAAGCATACACGAAGTTTTTATGACATTAAATGCACTATTTTGCTATGACTATTTTTTGCTAAATTACTTCACAATTAGATATAATAAATTATTCTTCAGTTTTCAAGAGTGGAGTTGCACTATAACTCTAAAATTATAAAATAAAAACTCAAAATATATATTAAATGGATTGGAAAAGGGATCGTTTATGTTGCTTAAAAATAAATGTAAAAAGTGCTCCTAATTTCGTAATAAATAAACAAATTTTAATGAGTAATTTTCCTCAATGAATGATTAGAAAATTTTACAGCCTTTTTCGTAAAAATTTCAATTTATTTGGCATTTACATCTAAAATTTTCTTTATATAAATAATACTTTGTAAATTTGAAGTTTAGTTTTTCAACTAAAAATGTATTTGGAAAGCTCTTAAATAGCCCGTTTTTCACTGAGAATTGTCGTTTTCCTTAATCACGTTACAATAATAGATCATACGTGTTCAATATTCACTTACTTTCATGAGTTTTATTTCTTATAACTCACGATTTCTTTTTTTTTTATAACAGAATCTTTGTTAACGTAAAAGTGAGACTTAATTATATTTTATATTGAATTTGAATGAATTATCAAGTCTAGAAAAATCTCTACTAGCTAAACATTCTTATGCATTTTATTAACGATCATTTTACAGTTTGGTGTTCTACAGATGACCATATTAAAATTTTATGATCAATAAAAATGCATAGATCCGGATAAGCTGAAATAAGTTTCAAAACTTATATTGATTATAAAACTAGTGTATTTTACTATAAAAATAGTGTATTTTACTATAAATTCCTCGCAATAAGGAATTAAACATCTGAATCTCGTTGTCTTTACCACTTACATAAGTACTGATAAGAGTATATATGGAAACTTAAAATTTTTATATAAAAGTAGCAATGGGAAAAAGTTTCAGAACGGGCTTGTGAATTCCGGCCATTAAAGCGATTCGTTGCACTGAATTTTTAATTTAGGTCATGGTACTCAATTTATTGGCACAATTTTATCAATTCATGAGAGATTGATTTTTTATAACTCTAATTTACAATTTTGTATTGATAAATTTAGATGAATTTTCAACATTACCTCTGATCGTTTTATTTTAAAATCCTCCGTTCCAATTGGAGCTACTATGGAATGAATGAAAAAAGAAATTATACTGAAATAGTAAAACATGTATATTAGAACTGTAATTTTTGGATTTACTGTTTAGCTTTCTTTCTCACCAAATGACCAATCTTGTCCTTAGGACCAGTTCTTCACAAAATTCGCAGATAGAACAAAAGTCTCTAGAACAGATGTTGGATTTATATGATAAAAATTATCTGACAACAAATGTTCTACATCTGAACATTATTACAACATAAAACATGGTGAGCTTCGAGCAAGTGCTTTTCAAATCCCTATAATTAAATCCGTTTTGCAAGATTTGTTAGTTGTTTATTGTTTATGAGAATTATTATAATATGTCTAATTTACAAAACGTCGATGACTAGAGAAATCAATAAAATGACATACAATCTTAAAGAGTCACATTTGCATAAGCAGGATTTTGCAGTTATCAATATTTGATCTAAGTTGTCTGATGACTGCAGTCGTATACATATCTTGTTTATTCAATGGTAATTATTTATTTACACAGGGATATATTTGAGCTAAATTCAGCAAGACAAATAGACGTTTGACTATTCCGTTCACTCGCTGGAAATACAAAACGTCTTTACGAGAAATACTAGCACCGTATATGAGCTACAATCCATTAAATTTTTGAAATTAGAGTTACATGCTGTTAAATATTTCCTTTCTACTGCCGAAGTCATTATTTTCCTATCGTAATATTTCAAGTAGATATAAGTGATAAGCAAGCTAAAGTAAGATGATAGGGTTAAAATGTAACATAAGAATCGCTGAAAAATAGAGGAAAAATCCGTGCAACTGGAATAGACATTTATTGCTTATATTGTTTGCTTGCGTTCATTAACACATGTAATTAATTTAGACAAAAGATAGCAAACTTATAGAGTGTTTTTTGTAGCTGCATACAGTAACTACATTGCTAGAAATTTCCATATTCAACGATTGTTTGTAAATGCTTCTCATGTTTGTATTTAATGACTAATACTGAGACTTAAGCAGCAGACAACTTTATGGGAAATACTCACTATCTAATATTCGTCCATAACAAATAGCGTTGTCCTTTACTTTGTTCCCAACCTCTAGTTGAAAAGCAGACTATGTATTGCATATTGTATAATATAAAATGCAAGCAACTTTATTAAAAACCAGGTACGCTTGGAGTATGCATAAAATAAGGTACAGAATTAAACGCATTGTAAAATTGTCAATATTTTCGAGAAACAATTTTAATGCAGATTGAAAACGTTTTCTCTCATTTATTGTAAGACATTTGTAAAATTTAGATTTTTTTGAATCTAAGTCTGAGTGAATTTCATTCTGATTAAATAGCCAATACACACGTCAAGCTCAAAGGAACACATTACATGAGTCATCATCACATGCTCGTCGCAAATCGTTTGCTGCCTTTTCCATACTTATCTCCTGATTATGGGAATGCTGTTGCACTTGAACATATTTATGTTATATGTATGTAGCGTTGTGAAAAAAATGCCGTCCTGGCGATTTGATATACTGATTTCTCTGCGATTTGATATTCTGATCCTAAATAATCTTAGCTGTCGTTTCTGCTTATGCTGTAAATCCCCTAGATGACCTTGATGGCCTTACTGAAACTCAGCCTACTATTTCTTCTGTTTCTTTAGGATTTACAAACATGATTTAAGCACGGATGAACATCACTCACATTATTCCGGAACTCTGAGATATCGACTACAACAAATTGACTAGAACCTGCTATATAAATTTCGAACGGTTGTATGTAAAAAATAAATCAGACAAAATGATATAGCTCATAGGTAAATAGATGAGTGCAAAATTGCTGATAAATCCCCGACATAAAATTCTTATCAAACCAGTTTCTTTGAATTGATGAATGTGAAACATACGAGGACTGTCTTGATAATTCTAATAATTACAAGATGATGTGACTCTTAAAGGAGAAAGTGTCATCTATTGATAACCTTGATTACTCACCCTCAGTTTTTGTATATCAATAGTATTTAATTTTTGCTTGATATATATATACATATTTATTTATATTTATATATATACGTGGCTATATATGTCTATGTATGCAGATGCATTGCATTACTCTATTATCGCTTCCAGAAGATTAACGAAGAGGCAAATGGAATTTACTGGTAACTTTTTATTTTACTTTATATTATATTATCATTCTTCGGCCTACAAAGACAAGAGTTATCTTGAATTGTCGGATAACAATTTCTCCTTTAAAATGTGGATTAAAATGAAATATGAATGTCATATTGCTATTATCTCACTCAAAAAATGTCATATCATTAGGTATCTTTGCGTAATAGTCATCGCTTTAAATGTAACTGTTTCCAGTCATCCTTTACAAATTTTTAGCTCTGTGCACGATGGTGCATATTTCTAAAAATCTCCTTGTAAGTAAAGAATTAATGAAGCTCAGACGACTTGAATCATCGTTATAGTCCAAGTGAATCAGAAATATATTGAACAAAGCGGTTTTTGAGGTTCGGTATCGTCAGCTGATTATTAATCGGCGCTGTTGTAACAACTAAACTAATGCAAGAAATGATGATCACCTAATTACATTCCAGTTCTCCGAGTTTGGTACTCTCAGTCATTGGACTGATTTTCGCAGCATGAAAAGATATTCATGCTTTAAAAAAGTGTACAGCAATATGCCAAACTATACAACGATCCGAGATTTAATTGATATCGCTAACTTTTGTTATTCATTTTCCAGTAAGAGTAATGATATAATAAAAAGGAAAGACTTCAAACTTCTGGTGAACTTAAGGAATGCGGAAATGATTAAAAACTGAATATGATAATTGTGATTGTCTTCTCTGCCTTATACCTAATGTTTCAGTTTATTTTAGTTCTATATTTTATTTCTTTTATGACGTTGTTTATAGAGAAATCTATATTCATCTCAAGTTTCAAGCGTTCATGAGCAGCTTGCATTCGTCGTTTAACGCAATCTGTTAGCTCATGATTTCCTTTCATCTCTATTTTTCATAAACAAGCAAGTTCGTAAAATTTGTTAAATTTCTTAGTGTAGTTGCAAAATGGATACGAAAAAGGATCATAAATTTAGAAAGGACTCTTTTATTGCAGATGTAACAGTGTTCTCAAATTATCAACAAAAAAAAAAATAAAGAAAGCGATTAGTGTAATTGAATCAAATTACAGCTCAGGTTCAGTTCTCATGATTTTCGGTTATGACTAGCTTATTATTACAAGGTATTTTTTAAAGCCTAATAATTAATATAACTAACCTACAAAGTTAAGTAGATAAAATTGATGGGATTCAGATTCGATTTAAAAAATTGACGCTTCAGAGGATATTGCAAAATATAGGGAAATATAACACTGTATTACTATATTTCTGCATAATTTTCTTGTCGCGGTTTTTTTCTAATAATAACAGTTTCTTTATATATTTTGGGACTTAAAATTATTTCAGTTTGTTCGAGATAAAGGATAGTATATCATATCCCGGAACCAAATCTCTTGATTTCGCACAATACCGAAGTGAAACTTGTTTTGGCTAAATAAAAATTCTAGGATAAGAGATTGGCGTTGCTCGTGGTGCATAAATCATGTTGATGAGTAATCGTTTATTGTAACTGTTCAAGTAACTGCTCAAAAACTGCTCAAGCAGAATAGCATTCCGTCTATAAGCAAACTATTGAAATATTTCATTGTTTGGAATTGTTTGTTTATTGATTTTTTTCTGAAAAATTCTTTTAAATTTCGCTTATATTCTATTATAAAGTAAATTTCAGATCTCGTAACATAGGTAGTACTTCTTTTTTGGAAATTCATTTTTTTTGAATGGAATTTCATAACTTGGAAGAAAAAAAACAATGAATGTAAAAAAACAATGAATGTATTACAATTCAGTGTTAAGATTATTATTGAGATGTTATATAAAAAATCTTTGGCGTCTCTATGATTTCAATGGCACTCAGCTTGTAAAAATTTGTTAATTTTTCATCCGTTTCATAATTTTCAATGAAATTTAAGGAGTTTTAATGAATGAACAGAAATAAGTTTTTTTAGATTTTTTAAGGAATTAATTTATTACGTGAAATTTCTTGCAGCTGAAATTTTAGAAAAAATCATAAATGAAATTTGTTGGCAACATCAATGTGTTGATAATATAAACAAAAATTTTATATAAACAAAAATAATATGTGAATTCTTCATTACACGCTTCCAATGATTTGAATAAATTGAATATAAAAGTATTAAACGATAAAAGATTACTTCGTGTTCAATTTGTTTTTGATTTTATACAAAAGTATCATGTTATGGAATTAGTCAAATAAATATCGAGTCAGGTCATATTTTGGTGAACTACATAAATTATCACATGTTCCATAAATAGCAATCTTTAAATATCTGGACAAACCACTGCCATAACACTGATTTATGCCAGCACCAATATTTGAGGATTGATTAAAATAAGAGTAAAAGTGAAAAAAGTAAACTGCGCATGTGTATAATGTTTTTGCTCGAACAGTTAAACCTGTTAATTTCATTGATAGATTATACCAGCCTTTTACACAATAATTCAACATTGTTTTTTCTTATCCTTCAAAACCTTTCTTTAACTTGGTCAATATTTCATTCTAAGTGTTGGCTAACTTGTGCTTTTAGCAGCTGTATTCAATCAACTTCATTTGCTTTGCTTTGTAGACATGTCTCTGCTCCAAATTTATTACTTTCTTCGGTCAAATTGGTAAAATAATTTCTAACATGTTTTAATTCGTTCGAGAATTGTCGTTATTGCAGAACATATAACATTGACTTATTGTCTTCATTCTTGTGAGCTGTAGTCTCTTCTGTTTCTAGACGTGGAGGTAATTGATTTCCTCTTAAAAAGTATTTATTAAAGTCTAGAAAATGCATATATATGTACGTAAAATAATTCGAAGTTAACAAGATGACCTTGCATTCTAATTTTTTTTTTTGTGTTATTCAAAATCGAATAAATCTCATAATATATATTGAAAGGCTCTTTATTTAATCATTTTATTGTCAGCTACGATTTATTACTGCCCTAATTCCTTAATTCTGTGTAATATCAATCATGTAGGTGAAGGAAATAAATGAAGTGAAAATAGTATATAATCAGCTGAAGTAGTTATTGACTCTGAGCTTTTTATGGAGTCAGGAAAACATTTCGGTTTGCTGCTTGCATATGCCATGATAGTATTCAATAATAATATCATGGATGCACGCTGAGGAATTGTCGAAAAATTATGAAATCAAAGAAAGAAGCGTTCAAGGTCAGTATGCTTCTAAGTGACTTAAAATGTAATGAGCGATATTTGAATGCAAACCTTTACAGGAATCAGAGTTTTTGAGGATGTCGAACTGTGACAGAACTTTAAACTATTAAAAGAATGTAACAGAACATGTTATATGTGTAACAGATAAAAATAATCAGCGAAGTTGGATTTGTTATCATGTCATGTTCAACGATCACAGTGTTGTATTATCAGGAACGAAAACTGAATAGAACCGATAGAAATGCAGCAAGATTCAGGCGAAATTCATGATAATAGTTGGAACTAAATAAATATTCGCTTCAGATTTCATTAATACAGTATTAGAAAAGCAAGTTTCATGTGCCTATATGACGTGAATGTATCTTCTGATGGGAAAAGGTGCATAAGTATTTTAATGCTCTACTAAATATGTTGCTATTAACACTGTTTGGAAGCTGTATCAGTGGTATTCGCTGTCGTGTGTTGTGGATTAAAAACCTACTAACTTATGTTATAAATGTTATTGGAAAATTAGCATAAAACGGAGAACCGCGAAAAAGAAGAAGTGATAACTAGACTATGATAACTGAGGAACTGTTCAGCGATTTGCTTCAAAACTTTCTACCCGTGTTCGCCCTTGATTCACCCAGGTTTGCAAGACGAAATTTTATCACAACCAGTTTTCACCACCAAAAAAAATCATTTGATATATGTAAACATATTGTTCGTACTGCATAATATATGCTTCTCTTCTTGGGTTGACTCTTAAATTTTGATAAAAATGCAATTATTGTCGGAGGAAGAATAGATATGCTTCGATGACTTATCTTCATGCCGAATCAGCAACTTTCCAATTATCAATATATCCATTTACCAAACAGAACTTTTTCCTCCACTTCTATTCGTTGCTTTTTTTTTCTAGCTTTTATCATTTAATTTGATTTCATTCCTTAGTTAGCCTAAATTAATTTGCTGCACTTTAGGAAAAATGAAATAAACTTAACTTGTTTCTATATTGTTTCATTACATTTTTCCAACTCTGCAATAAAAATTTGTGTAAATTACTTCATTGTGTTGTATACGATAAATCTGTTAATGCAAATAAAGAGATTTTACTTTCGTAATCCGAATGTTTAGAACATAATGTAATAATGAAAGAAGAAGAAACTGAAAAATAATCATTTTCATCAGTTTTTTCATGTAGCGTAACGCATAGCAGAAATCATTCTCATTGTAAATTTAAAAAAGTCATGAATTTATTTATTAATTCTATTTAATATGAAGATTTTCATGAAATGGACATTGAAAATCAATAACAAAAAGATTTGAGCAAAAAGATAGATAGATAGTTAAGAGAATCTGTAAATCTATTTGAGATATGTAAACACATCGGATTTGTTAACAATTTGGTTATTCAACTTACCGTGCAATACGGATTTCAAATCATATGAAGGGTAGTGTTCTTTCGTAACAAGGCATGTTATTTTACTCGCTGTTAAATTTCGTTGATAAATTTTATTTTTCCAGTGAAATTTAGAATTTGAATAAATTTTAATCTGAATGACGTGAAATAGAAGCTAATAAATATTCAGAATATTCAAAATTTTGTATGATAATAAAACTTTAGTTGCCTTCGATCATAAAACTTGCTCTAGCTACAAACGATTGCTTACAAATAATTCTTAATATACTAGAGATTGATCATCTAATATTCATATCGTTAGGGAAAAAATGCAGAGTTAGATTGATTTCAGTCATTACCTTATTTCATTCATATGAAACTTCCTTTTTCTTATTTTAGCCATTTCTCCTTTTATCATGATTTATTTTTAAGTTTGCAAATTTTTTTATTGAATTACAGATCCATATATCGAGAAATTTTTGCCACTTTTGAACTATTAACGTGAAGATCGTGAAATACTTTTTTTCAACCTGCTTAATAATCCAATATGATATAAAAGAAAGCTCAAAATTTGTCTTGAATTTTATATATCTTTTACATTAAGCTATAACGAATCATGAAATTATAAGGCAAGTTATTATCATTTTTGCTTCCTAAGTGTCTTTATTTATTTCTTGCCTTAATTGAAAAAATCATTTTTTGTTTACCAAAATTTTTAAGGAAATTTGATTTTTACGAGTAGTCTGTAAGTAGTCTTAATTGAAAAAAATCATTGTTTACCAAAAAAAAAAAAACTTTTAAGAAAATTTGATTTTACAGTTTAAAAAATTATGTATAGTTTGACTGCAAATTACTGTTGGGGTCTTGTATCAGAAATGTTATGTTTTGAGCTTTATCTCCTTAAAATACTTATTTTAATCATCCAGTAGTGTTTGAACTAAATAGTGTCTATGATTCAGGAGTGCAAATTGTATTTACCAAAAAGAGCTCAAAAAAGTGGTATTGATTACTTTCATTGAAGTAACGAACTACTGTTCTACTGACTTATTCTCAAGCAAATAAGATCTCAATCGACATTATATTTTTTTTTTCCTAAAGCAATCATAAGCTGGGAATTTTATATTTTAAATATCATGTTTGATCCATGGTCTCTGCGAAAGTATTTTGCTTGACTAAGATGCATTTGTGTAATAGATATTTCACGCATTCGACTGTGGTGAATGAATTTTTTTCTTTATGATTTTCGTTTTTGGCGGTTCTTCAAGCAACAAGTCGGAAATACCAATTTCGATTTATGAACGCTGAAAAAATAATGAGTTGGAACTCTGTGTTTAATGCCTTCTTCATTTTTTTCTTCTCGCAGTATAGCATGAAGTCTATAGATAGATGTATTAAATATATCATATACTAAATCACGATTTCAACATCTCAAATCGATGTTGCCTTCAGTGTACACTAGCTGACTAAGCAGCATTTCTCTTATAATTGAGTATGATTTTCTAGAAATTCTTAAGTATTCCTATTCCATTATTAATTTCAAATCCTTCATTTTTCAGTGATCTAACACTTGATTAGAGTACCACACAATAAATGTGAAATTCAGCAAGTAAAAAGGAGGTGATTCTAACATTGACAGAAACCAGAAAATATTATACCTTCTTTCTTCAGACTTATGACTTTTCACGCTCATTATTTGTTTAAGAATACGCATAGTTTCTGGCTGCTTAATCGAGTCTACTCAAGTAAATTTGGATTTTGGAAAATTTGGAATCTTACAGTGCCTATTTGTTATTTTGAATGATAATCTGTTTCACATCCATAAAAGTTGTGAAAGAGGGATGCAGAGGGATAGATTTTTCATTAGTAACTGTCATGACAGGTATCAACTCAACCGTTATTCCACTCTTGAATTTCCTCATGTCGACAAACTGAGGCTCTTAACATTTGAAGTGCATAATTTCCCTTCAACATTGGTAAGAATGAAATTTTTAACGTAGGTCTTTAGGCATAATATACAAAAATAGTGTTTGTGTGTATATCTCTTCGGTAATAGCAAAATTATTTACTATCATATATGTATCTGAGCGCATATATGTATATTTATAATCATGTGTCTGTCTAACTGCCTTCTGTCTTATATACGTATGTTTGTTCATATATATATGTGTTTGTGTATATTATCTGTGTGCATATGTTCATATCTGCTGCATATGTGCATGTATATTTGTGTTTGGACGTGTGTTTTATTGTTGGCTGGTCGCACAGTTAATCGTCCCGCTGGTCATCAGCTTGACCATGAAAGTTTGCGACTACAGAACCATACCGTATGTAGATGGTCGTGCAGTGCTGCTTTAGTTCCGCGTGGTTGCATTTACTTGTAGCATTTCGGTTCTTGTTCACACTTCTTTTTAAGTGTCGGTCTGTAAGATATGACTTTACTGTTTTAAAAGTGTAAATGTTACCGTTGACGGTTAGCTAAGGTGATAGCAGACCAGGTCATTTAAAAAAGATAGCAATTATAGTTTCCTGTCTTCACGAACATATATAACTGTGAAATTTTAATTTTTTGCAGTGATACATTTGTAATGTGCTGAAATACATATATATGTTCAGCCGAATCCTCAGTTTAGTAGAAATCAGTTGCTATAGTAAAAGAGAAGTTTTGCATGATAATTGGAAATAATAAGATGCCATAACAGTGTTGTAGATTATTGAGTATAAAATGATAGATATGAGAAAATAAAAATAAGAGAATTTTGAAAGAAGGAATTATTATCGACGGTAGTTTTTGTCTCTTGATAGTAGATCACATTCTCGGGTTGAATCATGTACTAAATCATTATGTATTTATATATGTTGAGGACTTGGAACAATCGAAAATTGTCAGATGCTTTGTATATCTGACTCTTTCCTTACTCTCGATCAATTCTTCTCGTATTTGATATTCTTACGACAATACAAGAAAAGAACTTGAGTGTTTTTTCTCTGCATGTACGTAGCAATGAGGTTATGCCTCTGCATATTCATAATTATGATTACTGCATGTTTCCATCCATTTACAGTAACTATTAAATTTTCTTCATCTTAAATATTATTCCAAAAATAGTCACTACATTTGGACAGGGAAAAATATTCATAAAAATTTCAGAAGAATTGAAAAGATTCTATATTATGCTGAGTTTCTAAGTTGCTAGTCAGCATCATTGATATTGTTTGCACTAAATGGATAGCAAGTCTATCTGAGAAGTCACGTATAGCCGAATCTGGTGCTCATTTGAACGAAAAACCAATCAAAACTGTTTCAGCGGGCTCATTATGATTATAGATTCTCAAAATCTAAAAGGCTGTAGAAAGACTTATTCAATTCTGCCGCTTTTATCGCCTTTTCTTATTGCTTTCTCTATTGATCTGAATGCAGAAATTTCGATTTCAGGAAAATCAGTTCTGAGGATATAAATTGAAGAATTTTTTTTTCCTTCCTAAAATTTTAAGTTATCTTTTCTCTCCCATCTTATTTTGCCTAGTTTATTCTATTCCTTCTTACCTATTGATTAAAGGAATGAAAATTAAATTTCCTCCACATTGTTTTCATGTTATCTTATTTTTTAAACGATTTTTCATTTAATAAAACCCAGGAAAAACTGTACAAACAGTATTTACTATCCAAGTATCGAAAATAAAAAAAGTCAATGACTCCTGTATTTACCACAACTTTATCTCCTCCAAAGTACCTCTTCTCCATAACCTTATTATAGCTGGTGCATCTAGTAGAGCAGGAATAACAGTATATCTTTACTCGGAATGATAAGAATTTTTGGAATGATAGAATTCATTGTGTATAAATAAGTACGTGTTAGGAAGTATCAACTATTATAATGCTACTCATGTGTTATCTGATATCGGTGACCTCTCAACAGATAACTTCCCCTTTTATATTGGTAGTTTACAATGCTTTGGGCAGTGCCTATGATCTGAACGATGATAGGTCAAAATCTGATTGGTTACAATGCTTTAAACAACATCATTCAACATTATTAGATTGACTCTCAAAGAGATGAATTTTTGTTAGAGAACATGAAAACAGTTTTATTTACAAAATTCTTTAATCATACCAAAATACTTAATAATACAAATATCTTGATTATTTCCAACATATTTATATCATAAATATTTCCGTTATTCCGACAATTTTGCTCATTTTATTCACTGAAGTAAGCGTTTATTAGATAGTGGAAATTGCTGGAAAATAAAATTCTTATGTCTTTTTATTCCATTATAAAAGTTTTAAAAATCAAAAGTTATGTTGAAGAAAAGAATGGTAAAAGTTCGTTTCATATGAGATCATCTTAGCGAAGACCTTCTTCGTCTGGGCTTAAGGGACATTGCGTTTTTCGGTATGTTTTATTGCCTAGCCTTTATTAATCCCACATTATGATGACGTATTAGATATCAGGGATAGGTTCGATGGAGAATTTCACAAATAATTATTTTTTTTTAATTAATTGACCATTCAGTAGGAACAGCTGTTTCTGATTTACTGTTTTTTTTTAAAATGTTTAGTAATGGGAATGTTTTAATTTATGTGCGATGTTTTACCATCTATTTTTGGGACATATACTGCAAGCTTCCAAAATAAGCTGCGCGTTTTAGACGCACTGTAGGATGCAATTGAGCAAATCGTCAGATGGAAGTAGCAATGTTTCTGAAGTAGTGGCCTTTTATGCATTTTAAACAATGTCAGTTCTTTTGATGATAAAATATAGTTCTACAAGGTATTTGGTCCCGTGAGTTTCGTCTAGCGTTTGCTGAAAAATTTTTTCAGGAGCTTTAATACTAACGTAAGAATGATCAACACTTTCACAGTTTGGAATGTTTAATATTTCTCTTAGTCAGTTAATGTGGTTGCCTGCGGTGGAACTACATTGAGTTGATAATGTGTGTAGTAATCTGGTTATCAGTGATATCTTACTCTAGACGTAATTGACTCAAAAGAACTTTTAATGGACACTGTTAATATTCCTATGATTTGAAATGACTTTTTCGCTTTTTTCAAATTTTCAGTATCTCTCAGAAGATTTTTCTTTTTATCAGAAGATTTCTCTTTTAGCTTAGCATATATATAATACTTTCATATGTTTTTACTCCATCATATTTATTAACATACAAAGCCTTGGAATGATTAATGCACATCTTCATTTCTCCATTTCTGCAGTCGCTCACTCAATTATTTAAATTATTTTCGCTTACGTGCAAATATCTTATAAGAAATTATGAAAATTTGAAAATTTCCACGTAGAGATAGTAGTTGATTCTGAAAAAGATAATATAATATGGATTACCAGCTTTGTGAAAAAACTATGCATGTTGCATCCTAGGTTTTCTCTCATACATTCAGCTGTTCATTTCACAAATTCCTACAGATGACTGTATCCTCTCTAAATTATAGTGATTTTCAGTTTGGATTCAAGGATATTCAGATTGATTCACGGATTTCGGAAATTAAAAACACTTTTCGGTTTTCATGACTCTCATTAATTACCGTCGTTTACATAATATTAACCATAATTCTTAACCTAAGAACAAAAATTTCTTGATATCTTAATTCCAACAATAAATAATTTTGTTGTATACGTATGTAAAAAAGTAATATATGCCATTTGTAATTTTTGCAGAAATAATTAAATTATTTCTCTAGCTTATTCTCGAAATATCTAGTTATTCTTTTTGTAACTGTTGAAAGATCCAAAAATCAGAAATATGCAAATGGTTAGTGAGGACCCAGAAAATAGAGTTTTCTATTTCCAGAAAATGGACATTTAGGAAATAGTTATTCCAGTTTATCATTTTTTGCTATTTACATATACAGCTTTTCTTTTCTGTAGTAAAAATATGACCTATTAACTATGTAAGTTATTTATGAAACGCTGCGACTTTTGTTTCTTACATTTTACTGGGATATCTTTATTGAAAAACTATTGAATATTAAAGTGATAAAATAAGAAATGCGTTTGTTGCAAAATCTCGACAAGTTTATGGGACTTCTATTGTCTTCCTTTTTCTTCATTATGATAGTTAAGTTGTTCGAAACAAACAATATAGAATTATTACGAGTGGGAATTATCGTAACAAGCTTTTGATGGAAAATGAGTTAGCCAGTTCTGCAAAGTTGAAATATTGATAATGAAGAGGTAAAAGTAAAGTCGTGTATGAGATCTTATGCCGTCGAATGAAAAGCTTTCACCGACTTACTGAGCGGAAAAGAAGACTTTCGTTTCTTAAGAGAATTGTTATTCATCATGTATGTATGATGATATTCGAACTCAATACTTGCTTTTCTATTGTTGATAGTATATTATTCGATACATGGTACTGACTCTCATGTGGAGCTATATTACAAGCACTATCGAGTATTTGCTCATAACTGTGTCATACATTTGCTCATAACTGTGAGCCTTATTTATTTTATTATAACTCAAAAATTTATTAGTATTTTCTAGTATATTTCATAGTCTTATTCACTATAGCTAGTAAACATAAAAACTGTGCTGAATCAAGTCAGAGGGATATTATGGATCACTAGAAAATAAAGCGCATTCAAGTTGAACATCTGGAAAAGTTTCAGAAGTAGTCCCCATATTTAGCAGAAGGATTAAAAAAAATATTTTGATATTTTCCGCTTAGATCATTCACTTCCCGTCACGGTGATTTAAGAATAGCATATTTACTATTTTTCCTTTAAAATAAACATGCATTGTATTCGTCAAATATAGAAAAAGGTGAAGGAGGAGAAGGAGCAGGAAGATGATAGAAATCACATCGATTCAGTAAAAATAATCTTTCAGTAATATTGAAAAAGTAATTCGAATATTCTTTGTGCTGCAATGCTACTTCAGTTTCAAGTCTAGTATACATATGTGTTCAGATGCATATAACTGTTTTGATAAGCTGAAATTTGCTGTATTTTTCTGTTTTCTGAAACAGAAAAAAGAAAATGGAATGTAGGATTCAGTGACACATTGTAGTGATATCTCTCTCTTCTGTGTTTTGTTTGTATAGCGTATGAATTTAAGGAAAGATATTTTAGTCTTGCCGATATTTTAGTGATAATAAAATACAATTTACAGTTTCAGTTATTCATTCTCAGTTAATTGTAATGCCATCACGTTTAGGACCGCGTTCGGGTTCTGCGGCAGTGAAACAAATACCACGACAGGTTAAAAAAGTCCGTTTTTAGAAATTCATTAGTCCCTTTCCTAAAAACTTTGTAAATTCAGAATTGTAATCTTAAGAAGTGCAATTTCGTATATAGTATTGAGTATTGACTACCATTTAACTCATTTTTCTCAAAGACTATTTAAATGTGGAATATTTATACGTATTTATAAATTTTTGAAACTTCTGTTAAAGAGTGATTCAGGTCTCAGTGCCTATAGTGCCCGATATTAGCACTCAGCAGTATGGAACATGTCAGAAGAATATTGTTAAAGCTATGGCCACAGAGGACATTTGGTATTTGGAACATTCTATTATATTGCAACAAAGGAATGGTTTGCTAGAAAGTAAAAAGTATGATAAAAGTAAGTTCTACAGTATTTTTTTTTTTCTAATATAGACAGATTTCCCATCTATTTCTGTGATTGTCTTTTGCTGAAGGACTCAATGGTTTAACTAGGTCAAATTTCATTGGAAAAAAAATTCATTTTATTCTAATTTCGATATTTGAATTACTGTCTGCAACAAGTTGATTTATCTTTTCGTTTGCTGACTTGAAGAGGAATGAAGGAATCAATGAGTATTTTGATGGGCAGGAACAAAAAACAATGAAAACCAAATTTCATTTTATTTTTTAGTAGCATGAATATTCCGAAGTGTCAGTGATGGATATTTTCTAGGCATTCTCATTAGCATTTCTTTTAAAAAAAAATATATTGTTTATAAATGATTTTTATTTATTTAGTTTTGGAGAAGCAAATTTTTTCAAACAAAAATTATCTATATATACATATTGTTTTCCATATTACCTTTGTTCATTGGATTGCGGATTACAAATTATATTTCATTCTTAATTCTGATATGCTTTATTGGCTTCTGGCTCATGTAGTACAAGTTTCTCTGAATTTTTTTTTTTATTCATGATATGTTTGTAAATTTTTGAAACTAAAAAAATTTTTTGTTGATGAAGGAATATAAATCTAAGGCGATGGTAGAATTTGATTATAATAATCTAATTTTCATGAGTTTTCTGATTTTTTATTCAACCGCACCAGCAGTTGCAGATACAAAATCCCTATCAAACGTGTTACATGTACCAACCACCAGTACAATAACATTGATGATATCTTCAAGCTTCTATTTCAGAAATGATTCATATTTTGTTCATTTGCTGTTCAGCAGCGGAAATGGCTTGCTTTTCTTTTGCATATTTTTTTTTATCTTTTCGTGCAAATAGTCTTAGTGACCTAATCCAACGCGCAAATGATCAACAAATAAGACAGCAGAACGAATGGAAAATATAAATTTTTTCGAAAGGCGTAAAGGTGAACAGAATACTCCTTCCGCCTCTGTTTTCTTTCATTGCTCTTTTCATTTCATAAACAAAAGAGATTTGCATGTTTTGGCATTTATAAAAGACAGTTCTTCGTACTATGCTCTTTTATAATGAGGCAATATATTAAATTTTTGAAATTTTAAAATAAAGCGAATTTAAATTTGACTTTGAATAAATATAGTTGCTAGTATTTGGAATTTATTAGAAACCGGATGCCAATCATTAAGTGGATATATGAGAAATTTTTGGATTAAACATGGCTGTTGACCGACACTTCCTTGTAGTAGTCCTTGATCTGATCATCATATGCTTGTTAATTCATCGAAACCAAACAAAATTCATATGTCCTTTTTTAGCTTATTTTTCTTATCATCTTCATACTTCTCCATCTTTTTGTCTGTAAAATAGCGTTTTTGCATTTGCAAGACTTCACAGCATTTGTCGGAAAATATATAATAAATAATATTTATCGGAAATATATTTATATTTTTCTCAATAACTATATAAAGAAACTTTCGATAACGTACAGCATGAATGTCGCTGTACATAACCTAATTAATATATGAAAAGAATTGTCCTTTAGCATTAATGTTTGCTAGATGATAGCTGCTATTTTTACGTTTATATTACCGAAAAGATTGGAGACTTTGGTTCTTGGAAGCTCATGCTACTATGGTTGCAGAATTTTTTGGCTTGGATTTTATGTGTGCTCAAAGAATTGAAGTGTGATGACGACTGGACGGGTAGAGCTGAACTTCTGCGAAGGAGGTACTGGGTTGAGTAAACTTTTGGAAGTTCCTCTCTTCTAATTCTGGATGTTGCAAATCTTCTTTGTTTGTAGCTTCTTTAGATCTCCTTTACATTATTCCAAAAGTTTTCTCATTCCTTCATTACTTTTTTATTAATTTTTCCGAATTTTAAAATATACATCCGATATCTATTGTGTTCTGATGATCCTCCGCTAGCTCCATATCCTAGTCCATCCATCGTAATTATTTCTTTATGCCGAAGGATAGATTTGGTACGCATACAAGAATAGAAAAACATAATAAAATCGTCAGTTATGGGTTGTAATAGTTCAAAATTCAACAAGAAATTGCTAAAAAAACAAAGCTTTTCATGACTGAAACTCTCTCATGTTTAGTGGTAGATTCAGTGAATGGATGTTATGATCGAACTCCATTTAAATTTTAGGAAATCCTTGAATGAAAGAATGTAATTTCTTTTTTTATTTATTTCCCAACTCTTTATTATACGGATAAGATGATTTGAGAGCAACTTCGCTTCGTTAAGCACGAGCTGACAATGTTACAAAATGATTTAGGAATAGAATTTTTGTTGCTTATGTGGTTGACTGAAAAAAAGTGGTGATTTTTCAATTCTTTCTGGACATTTACCAAAACTTAAGTCGAAATGTATTGATATTGACAGATTTTTCTTGTTCATACACGAACAATTTTAGAACAGTGAATTGTGAAATAATCAGGAATGAGAGATTTTGTTACATATTTCAGTTGTGTTTAAAATAACGGCTTGGCATTACAGGAATGAAATCAGTACAAGTTATGCAGAAGTAACATATGCGCAGTCAGTTTAAAATGCAAAAACTAAGTTAATCTGCAGTACACATTTTTACAAGGAGATATATTTGATCATAATGGATCAAATTTTTGGAAGAGATTTTTTACTGACTGCGAAAATGTAATTTATGGAATCTTTTCTGCTGACATCAAATGCACATTCTTCGAACTGATTTCCTTTTATCTTTGATTTAATCGACCAGATGTTTGGTTAAGTTCATTAATTAATCAAAAACTGACCTAATTTTTTTGTTTCCATTATTGACATTCTTTTCAATTTCTTTATCGATCGTAGTTCTTATAGAGAAAATTGTTCGTATTCCAAATATAACATTAATTGATCTGTTTATAGTCCGAATAGAATATCGCTTATTAATTTTTGTTTCTTGAAAGTTTTTTTTCTTTTTAAATCCACCAACAAATTCAGCATTACGTTGAAAAGAATGATGTGAGTTATATGCTGTATAATATGTTAGTCAAATAATAGTTACAAATTAGTTCCAATTTGGCTGGATCGCTTTTTCAGTGGAGGCATGTGGCTGTTTTAACTTAGAAAAATGATTTACTTTTGGAATAAATCATAGAAATAAATGCAACTATATCACAGTATCTTTACGTTAAACGATTGCCACTTTTGTTCTATTCCGTCGAAGCACATAGTTGGTACATCGCAGTTATCATCACATATCTCTCTTATTATAATATATAATGTTTTCATATGATAGCTGCTTTTAAATTGTTTATCCATTTATGCATCTTTCGCAAAAAAATGTTTCGATATTTTGTTATAACTGAGGTCAGAAGAGTTTCGCACTGCAAATATTTTCTTTCTACTGAACTTCAATAAAAGCATTGTTCTCTTCATGCTGCTGGATATCTATCCTGGTGATTTCATTATGTGATGTCATTTCCGACTATTTTTATTGTCGACTGAATGTTGAATTCCTGAAATTATCTATAATGTAGTCCTTAAAACCGCCATTTGTACATTTAACGAAATTTTTTTTTAATTTCTCAAAAATAGTAATGATTAGTTTTTCTTATGTTCATAAACTTCCATGATTGCGAAGACGTATTTATTTATAAAATTTGGGGTGGAGAGAATTGATAAAATTGGTTCGCTAGAAAGACTTACAACAATACATAACTTTGGTGTTTGTCATATGATCCTTGTGTAGTTATAAAATTAGCAGTATGATGATAATCAGTAGTTACTGTAGTAATTACATAACGGTTAATGAAAATTTGGTGGCATTGGTTTTCGGTACCCTTGGTATCTTTCTATTCGTTTTCTGCGCTTCATTTGCAGTGAATTTATCGGTTGATAAATATGTAGTTTTAAATTGATTTAATGAATGTAATGACATAAGTTAACATAATTATAAATGTTTCGTGAAGTGACAATGTATCAGGCAAATACCCCATTAGTAAACATAAAGTTATCTAAATGCTAGTGTTGTTATTGATATGAACAAAATTGCTATATTGTTGGATTGGGATACAGCTTTGACTTCTTGTTGCGTGAAAATTATTAAAGAGTAACTGCGAATCAGTTCCATTTGTCATCAGTTCCATTTGTCACATACCTTCACAAACAGATATGTTTTACGAAAAGTCATATTTTACTTTATACTCGTGTTTTCGATTTTTATTACATCACTATCTAATGGTCATTTTTTTTATCAGGTCCATCTTTTTTATTTTTCTGTTTAGACCGTAAAATTTATGCCCTTTCACTCAGTGTCTTTTCAGCAAGATATTACTGACTGACATTGCAGAGAGAATTTTGGATTCTTTTTCTGTTCTCTGCTTCTTTACTTCCTTTAAATATTGTTTTCCTTACTTCCTTTAAATATTGTTTTCCTTCTTAATTGGTCGCTCGAAAATTTAACATAAGGAGTTGTACAATTGTAGCTTGTCAGTGGAGATGATTGAAAATTTTTGATTAATGGTGTGATTTTTAGAGTTCTATTTCCCAATCATTTTGTGCCTTAGTTGTTAGTTATTGTATATAGGTCACTTAGTGATATATAGTCCTGTTACAAAGTTGTTGATTAAAAAGGGTTGAAAAGCTTCCAGATTGTTCCATGCATTTGGGTATGAATCTAGAAATGGAATGTCAGAGGAATTTGTTTACTGCATTGCCATTTTCACCCACCAGTTTGAAACAACGATCCCTTTGTGTCGGTGAACAGAATTCTGATGGTTTATTCTGTAGTGGATACCATCGGAATTCTGCTGTTTCCAGCTCAAGTCATGATAATTCTTCTGGCTTCGGAAGTATAAAGGTATTTGGATTTTTTCGTTTCGTCGTTTCTATAATATAAATAATGGCAACAATTTTTTCGCAATTGTTATCGAGGAACGTTTCGTTTGTATGGTTCATTCAAATAGACTCGGATTTCTGGACTTCTTTAGTCAAATTTAATGAAAAAAGTTGGCGTCCGTAAGGTATTTTTCACGCAGACATGTCAAAATTCTATAATTAGATGAAAGAATAGCAATCGAAAGGAGGGTGAAAACAGGAATGAAATAAAACTAATGATTTGAAACGAAGGTGGATAGTATTTTTTTTATAATAATATATTGCTCCATTTTTGCATAGCTTATTGGGTGTTTCGGGTTTCGTAACTAAGTACATAAGTAAACTATACTTTAATAGCGAAGATTAGGAACTCCTATGGTTTTGCTTCCTGACTAAGATGCAAAATTTTAAAGTTGACAGGACTTGTTTAAGTCTGAACTTAGTGGTATTATAAATGGTGGAGGAGGACGATTAAAATAAGAATAATAATACTGATCTTAAGCATATCGAATATGATAATAGCGAAATTAAAAATTTTGATTGTAAGTGATCAGTGTATTTCAGAGTGGTGCTTCGCATGGTTGTTCAATAATCGATACTCAAGGTGCCATCATTTAGTAATTTTTCATTTTTAAAAATTCCATCTTTTGGTTTGTCCTTTTTACAGATTTGCTTGCCGCTATTGACATTTTATCAAGTTGGAATGGTTTTAGTTTAAAACTTTTGGGGTTTAGTAGCTTTGGTTGCCTATTATATTGCTAACCTTAAGTTCCGGTTTCTAATAAATCTATTTGTTGTTACAGTCTGTGAATCATCGTCGGGTCTGTTATTGTACAGTTCCCAATCGCGTCTTTCAATGCAGAGCATTAACAGTGGTGGTGACGCTTTTTTGATTATGAATTATAACGAGTGTGTTTGACGATTCACCAACAGCTGAACACGTTCGTCGAGATAATTTTGAGGATGTTTCTAGATTATCCTTTTCTGACATGATGCTTAAAGGAGTTCAGGTACGCTACACGCATATAAATATTATGTAATGTCAAAAAATTTTGATGATGTAAATACAACGAAACTGAAATTTAATTTACATTAAAATAGACAATGTTAGTTTTAATAAATTAGTTTTTAAATTTATTGGAAATATCGATTTTGTCCTTGTGAACGTTTTAAATCCTCTGCTTAATTCTCCTTTTTCCACCGGTGATTGTTATTTTTTCAATAACTAAATACTATTTTTTGTTGCCATTTATGCATTAAATTAAACCATTATCAAATATTTCTTTCGCTTCATTTTTTATATTCATCTTTTTCCAGCGTTTTTCAGGTTACAAGTGAAATTAACGCTAAATGTTAAGCTCTTTAGTTTCAACTCATTTAGCAAATTACAGGAAGCTGAAATTTTGGCATTATGGTTGGGAAGTTTAGGATATCCGGAATATTTAACAACTTTCTTGACTCAAGGTTACGATCTCTCGACGATCGCCCGTATAACACCTGAAGATTTGACAGTACTGGGAATAACCCATCCAACTCATCGGAAACTTCTCATTTCGGATATTCATAAATGGCATATAAGCGATACTTGGCCAACATTGGTACCATCAGGAGAGTTAAGGTTGTTTTTATCGTCAGTAATTTTCAAATTATTTGCTGCTCAAATTGTTTTATTGTTACTCGTACAAAGGTAATATCTTTTCTCCAATAATGCATTGAATGATTTTTTAGAGATTGGCTTCCGTTAATTGGCCTTTCTGAATATGTTGCTTTATTCGAAACTGAGGGATACTGCACAATTAGTGAAATTCAGAATTTTACTTGGGAAGACTTCACAGATGTCGGCATAAAGAAGTTGGGACATTTAAAACGTCTTGGTCTTGCTATTAAAAAAATAAAGGTTTATCTGTTATTGTTAGATTTGCTTAGATGTTTATCGATTATATATTTCGGGATTACGTCGATTATTTTCAAATGAAAAGTTTAGGACCCTATCGTTATGTGCTTTATTCGATCTGGATATTTCATCATTGAAGGAAAGTGATATTATTGTGCAATCTTTACAATCTTCTAGTTTGATAGAATATATCTTTGAGAATTTAGACTCTACCGTCTATTGGATAAAACGTGCATATGTTGTAGATTAGGCAGAATGGACAACGTACATGTTTTGAGAGAGAATCAATATACAGTTAATTAGTTTTGATGTGTAATTATGTCACTATTAGCAGAAGCTCAGTATTCAGTAACAGACGATTCCATTCGTCAAAGTCATTTTTTTTAATTATAGATGTAAACTTTATGTGGAGTATGTGAAGAATTTTGATTTTCCTGAATATTTTTACTGTCTGTTCACACTGTCTATTGAGCAAAGCAAGTTAAAATTGATTCTCCAAACTTAGAATTATAGCAAAAAATAAAATTTCGATTCCATTTAACATTGAATCGATTATTATTGAAAAAAAAAATTTTCTTTGTGCAGTTACATTTTACAGGTTATGTAGGTGATATGTATACCCAATTATTTACAGGATCATGAATTTGGTCGAAATCACTTGAATAGTGATCTAAATCAACTCTTAGCTACAGTTCATCATAAAAAATAGGTGCTCAGGTTAGTTTTCTATTAGGAACAGCAACTATATGTAAATATATATATATATATATATATTATTTCACTAGCATAATTCTTTTCCGTAATGTTTTTGTCATTCCTTTAATGTTATTTTCTATTCATTTTTTCTTCTTGAATAAATAGTCCGTAGATATAAGCATATTAAAAAAAATCAATCTATATTATTAAAAAAAAACTTTTTCAGACAGATTGATTTACTCTCACAACTGATATCACCATCTCTTGCTCAAATATCTACTTTCTCTCCAGCCAATTTAGACAGCTTACATGATAATTTTATAGTACGGGAAAACAATGTTTACATCTTTTTAAGGACTCTTCTGCTGAAGAAATCCAGGTAACTTCTTCACTATGAAAAAAAAAATTGAAAATGCCGAAAATATTTGTTAGTTTGAATATGTTCTGCTTAGATGTACCCACACTATCAGTCAAATATAGTGAACGATGTGGTTTATCATCATTTTCAAGGATGTGATCAACGAACGCTGGAATGCGGCTTAAACAAGCAGAAAAGTTCACTACAGATAAATCTACATTCCATTTCTCAAATTCTTTCTAATAGAAGTTTGCAGAAGCATTCTGTCATTCGAGAATATTCATCCGTGCTTCCCGCTAAGATTCTTAACGCTGCTGATAATTCGATCGATTCTGATTCAGAAGAGTATCCACCTCCTCTTCCAGGTTCGTTTTTTATGACAACTGTTTGCTCTGATTTTTCTTGTGAAGATCGTTTTTTATATATAGCTTCTCTCTGTGTGATTGACAGTGAATAATAACATATAGAAACAAAAAAATAAAGAAAGATTCGAAATAAGGGAAACTCAATATCTTTACTTAAAAATCTGAGACGACAAGAAAACCGACAAATGATCGCTTTCCAATAACTGTCCCTGAAATTTGTTATACTCGTTTTTATAATTCGTTTCAGCACCCTTAGCTTGCGAAGGGTTGATCCAGCTTTTGAAATCGGCGTTTAATGAATCGGCGATGGCAACAACATCTGAATCCGGCATATCAAATAATATTAGTTTTAAGGAGCACTGTAGTGCGACTAATCTTTCTCAGTAAATAAGCAATTTTCATTTACAAAAGATAACTGTGATATGATAAAAAGTCGTGATGGTTTATCGTTAGGAAACAAAGATAACGAAGAACCGGTAAATGGCGGGAACATAACATGTCGAAGGTAAGTATATCTATTCAGGTCTTCACCAAAAGTTGGATTTAATCAGATAAATAATTAAAAATTCTGAAGTTACAGATATTGCAATGATGCCCCTTTTCGGTGTTTTTGCAAAATTTTGAATAATAATGTGTACTTGATACCTCTTCTTCTTTTGCAGAAAAGAATAAATAATAAGTGAACATAATATACTTATCCGAGCGCCATAGTTAAAAGTGCTGAATTAATTAGTAGTCATATTTTTCTACATTGTCTGCATAATTGAAGTCACGCAGTATCAGCGAGAAATAGCGATGTATTGAATGATATTGGTAGTATGCTGCAGAGTTTAACAGATGAATTGGATGCCATGTTATTACCTTCGCAATCTGTCTGATATTCTTGTGGTAGACAAATTCATTTTTGAAATATAATAGTTGATAATTACGAACTTAGATTCTCTTTCTATCTAGATTGTGAGGTTAATGTGTATAAATAATTCGGGATAAATCTCTGAGTAAAGGCTTGAGAAATACCCGCTTCTTTATTTGTTGCTTCTAGCACTGATGATATATTTGTGCTCAGGTTCAATGAATGTTGAATACACTTCAGAAGTAGAACACTATTATATCTGCATGCAAATTACTTATTTACTATGAAACCAAAATTTTGAAAACCATAGGAAATCGGAACTTATATCAATTAAGTTCAAGACAAGCTAAGAAACTAGATAAATGCGAGAATTTGAGCGTGTAGTGCACTTGCAATAGTTTAATAAAAAGTTATTTATTTAAAAAGTACTGCAAATTCGATTCTAATGATGTCCAGCTTAAGTGCAGATTGAAAGCTTTCTCAGTGAATAATTATTCAGTCTGTCGCATGTATTGGAAGTTATAAAATTTGTGTTATTGTTCGTTGCATAAATGAATTATATGCAATTTATTTGACCGACGTAATTACATGATAAGTAGAATTAGGTTGATTCAAGATTTCTTTTGATGTGCTTATCTTATATATATTGAGCTGTTAAGACTAATAAGTTTTTATTATGCAGTCAGTCGTTCATTTGCTGCAAATACCGTTACTGAACAGTTCATTTTAAATGTAAATATGATGGTGAAAGATTTTTGTTGATCTTTTTATGATTTTTTTATTTCCTTGTAGATATTATTATGGACTAAATAAATCGTATTTATTGTATTATTGTGCATGTTGCCATTGATTGATTTCATGTGTTTTATTGAACAAATTTTCTGATAAGAACCTTGCTGCCAGTCTTGTTTCTGACAACTTTGTTTGCACGGTTTATTTTGGAAATAGTTGATGAGTCAAATGGGTAATCTAATATAGCAGATTACTAGTGGATGACAAGTTTGTGCAACCATTTCAAGATTGGTGTCATTTTAATATCAGGGAGCAATTTGCACCATTTATGCCAAAAGCAGCAGAAATTTGGTTTATCTGGAAATCGCATTGGCTGAGCTTATATTCCAGAATGGCAAAGAATAAGCATATGTTCTGCAAACTTTTCATACATGAATTTTCTGAATTCATTTGAATCTTTAGCGTTTGATAATGAATGAGTATTTGAGAGGATTAGCGGCCTATAATCGTTTATCTCTAAGTGTGATGAATAATTCATCTAATGTAAGATGTGTAAGAAATATTACTCTTCAAAATCACAACCTGCAGTCAATAAGTCCATTATTTGTGGTTGCTGAATTCGTATTTTTGGAGTTTGAAAATATAATGAATCCTATATAATTTTACCATTTGTATACTTTTTGAAAATTTAATAATGATTTAGACATGGATCACAGAAGACAACAAATCTGGTTTCATTCACGACATTTATCTCGAAACTTGTATTTCCTCAAGTATGGCAGCGAAACAAATCTACCTTCCTCAGATTGGATTGCACTGATTCTCTTTAATGATATTATTTATGAAAGCTAAAAACCCGAAGGCTTATTATGAAAATAACCTATCATTTAATCATGAGGAGAAAAAAATGAAATGTCGATATTTTTCTAGATGACAAGACAAGACGTGATTCAGGACTGTTTTTTTTTAGGACTTTCAGATCGTAGTATTTTTCTCCAGCCCAGAAATTCTTCATTTTCAATGCTACTATTAATTGACGAATAAATTGTTCGGCATTCCTGAAATCAATGCGGATTAAATTAAAATGTTCCCCAAATAATGAATAATTTGATATTTACTCCGTGCTGAGAACCGGCGCATTTAAACCGAATCTTTTGTTGAAGCTTTTTATGTTATTGGTTTGAGATTGAGCTTAAAATTCACTGTACAAAAATATCAACCTTGGCTGCCTTCGATTCAATTTGTTATTCATAAACGTCATCTTTAAGCTAATTTAGAAATCTTCAATCATGCTAGTTTTTGAAAATATTTCGGAATTTCATATTCTAGAATAAAAAAGATATCTGAAGACTTGGCGCGAGAAAAGGTTGACAAATATATTGTTTTGTAAGAAGTCTCAAATAAGTTTATCATATTTGTGAAATGATCAGTTTAATCTCACAGTGATTCTAGAAATGTATCAGTCCATTTCGCCTACATCTCATTTCGCGTACACCTTATATTAAAAGAATGACTTTGAAACTTCGGTCACGTTAGGTTTGAGGCTTGAATTTGCAATCTGAATTTTTCAGCATGAGTTTAAGTAAAAACTATTATCGCTTTTGCTGCTTAGTGACGAATATACTCATGAACTGATCAACCTTGATTTTTTTTTGTCTTGGTAAGCTGAATTAATTCCTCATGTAAAAGAAACCTTAGTAGTTATATTTAGTGATTTATATTATTAAATTTGAAGTTCACATAAAAATTACTTGCGAAACAAATTGCTTTGTGAAACAGGCTTACCATATGCTGTTTCAAGCATATTTTTACAAACACGCATTATCGATTTATTTATTTACACATTATAAATTTATTTGTTTATAAATCGAAAATAATATGTGAAACAGAGTCAGCCAAAGACACGAAAACAGGCAGCAGTGGTTGGTTCGGATACTGGAAAATGAATAACAAAAATAAGGGTACGGAATAACTTGGTACGTAGAATATAAAGAATTTCGAAGTATTTTATGAAATGCACAATTCCTTTTCATGAAGAAATTTTAGATTTCATTTCGAATTAAACAAATAAAGCAATCAACGGATATAAATCTCAAATTTTTGCAAATCAATTAAGAAATCGAATTTTTTCTCATCAAAAGAAATCAAAACTTAGTTAATTTATAAAAAGTTCTCTAAAATGATCAAATCTTTTTAGACAATTAAAAATTATTTCATTATTTGAGGAATAGAAAAACCGTTGTTTCAAAACAATCCTTGGCTTCATCTACGACAACCGAACTCTTCTGTCGCATCAATAGATCACTAAAGTGAGTATGCCTTGTAGTGATTTATTATTTATTTAGAGAAATAGAATACTTTGCATCGCTACAAGATATCAATACTAGAATCCTATGTTTCTCAACCAGGTACCGAAATTAATATTGTAAAAATGCTACCATGATACAGACTTTCAAACTTTTTTGAGTAACCATAAAAACAAAGAGCCCCTCTTTTTTCTTCTTTTTATTCTCTTGTTATCTTAATCTTTGCCTTCTATTTGACCTTCAGGAAAGTATTTTACTAAACATTCTCTGATAGAGACTCCTGAAATCTTGGCTCAAAATAATGAATCATCCATTACCTCGTCTAAACTTCCATGTTTTACTTCAATTCCAGAATTTAATAGTGAGACTTGAAAGACTGAGATTTGAACAACGAGGCAAAAAGAATTTTTCGTCTAGCATGTATGTATTTAATCGTATTAATGAGTGGTCAAGAATTAAAAAAAAGAAAATCCTTCCAGAATTTTTTTTTATGAAAACTATAGTTGGATATGTTCAATAACAATCCAGAATCTCCACTGATAACAATGCCCTCCTCTTTTTATTTTTCTTTTCTTTTTATTCCTTCTGTTTAATTGAGGAATCTCATAAATTCCTGGATCCTGAAAATAATATTAAAATGGGATCAGTGAATGAGCAAAAATAAGAAATATTTATACAGTATAGAACTGATAAGAGTGAGTGGATTGACAAAAACCAACTAACATGTCAATATATCGCTGATTATTTACGAGACTAATCATTTCTTCGAATGACAAATAATGACAAAGCATGACTAATACACGTATTACTGACTTACTCTATTGTATATGAAGTTAACAATTCAAAAATCATTCACAGAACTAAAAAACAACTACGCCTCAGGTTAATAAAAGATACACAAATGAATGAAGCCATGTTAAAAACGCAGTATTTAGGATAGGAAAGCCAGCAGTATAGAAAAAATTGACCCGACTAAACAAATGAATTATGCGCTGATAACAATTCATGTGTATATTCTGGTCTATTTTCCCTAATAGTCCCTTTAAATGTGTATTATTCAGTGCATGTTTCTTTTCTTTTACAAAATTAAAACATTAGTAAAAATTCGTTTGCATCTATTTTTACAAATTACACAACCAATGCAATCAGTCAGTGGTTTCCCCAATTAGCTGCACTAATGGCATCCGACTTATCTCAGACACAGTCAAAAACTTCGGGAAAAATGAAGAGCAGTCAACTAGATAATTTCAGATATTTTTAAAAATGATTTAAACAAGATATCTCAAATATACAACATGAAGGTAATTTCAGATTACTTCATTAGTTGATAGCACAGAAGTGTGAACCAAAAATCTCAAAACTTCGACGAAACGAAGTTCTGAGTGGGCGTAGGATTTATACTTTCAGCTAACAGTCATTCTTCGGTTTTGCAATGTACTCTTACCTTGTTTTAAGTCGCTCTGCTGATTATATGTAGAGGCTAATTACAGACTGGATTTGCATTATAACGAAGCGCCTTTTTTTTTCCTTCAATTTACTCTAATTAGCTTTAATTGGGAAAAGTAAGAAATAATATGAGTTTGAATTGGTAATTAAAATTGAATGTGTGATGAAGCACAGTTGTTTTTTTTTTTCTTTTTGTAAATATCAGCAATTAAAGAAAAAAATCCGGTACCCACCTCAGTTATAAAAACATTAGTCTGACATTACATAATTAGAAAAATTAGACACCAAACAAGAGTGACTACAACAATAACAACCAGCTCAATTTAGATCACATAGTATAATCCCGTTTTCAAAAAGCGCTACAAAATTTCACGAAACAAGAATAAAACAATTTAACGTTATTCAAATGTTTAAAAAATGCACGCTTTTATGAAGCAATATTTAAACACATGACTAAAATCAATGGAAGGACAAATCCTTCTTTGTTTTACAATGATATCAATTGCGAGTGGTAAGAACAGGAACAATTCGCAGAATGAGTCATAAAAAAGTACCAAACAGACAGCTTAACGAAGCTGAATTAAACAGTAATTTAAAGAAAAGTCCTTTCATGAAAAACTGATTAAGAAACTTCTAGTTCCGCTTTAATAGAATGAAAGTTAATTAGTAATGTTTCGAACGCAAAAAAACCTACTGTAGTTTTGTTAGTATACTATATGTCCAAATCCTGATAGCTACAATATTTACAACTTCGGGGTATTGAAAATGAAGCCGTTTAAATTTTGAAACATAACAAGATACAGTGCAATTCTGTCCGATATTGGCAAAAAAGCAATATAGTGATTATTTAAATCTCACTTCAAAAATAATTCAAGAAATCGAATATCTCAATCTAGAAAAATTACTTTTTCTGATCATTAATGATTTACAACAGAATATTTGCATTTAAAACGGAAAAATTACCTCGCAATAGGAAAAAAAAAGACAAATAAGAGGAAATATATATGCTCCTTACAGTAAAATGTAAAAATGTAGTGCATATTTTCCAAAAGGAAGACAGAAGATAAAAAGAGAGAAGGATCGAATATGGACATGTTAAAGAATATCGACACTTCAAAAAAAAAAAAAATTTTTAAAATATTGTCTTCGAGAACTTTTAAGCCACCTCAAATATCACAAGTTGTGCCATACAGCTCAAAAAACCAACACTAGAAAGATATCAAATGTCTATATGCAATAGAAGACTAGAGGGAAAAAATGTACTGCACTGGCCAAACAATGTACTTCACTGGCCAAACAATTTCGATATTATCACTATTTCGTTCCAAAACAATTAAGTTTTTCTTAATTTCATAGATGATTTGATTGCTTGGTCAGTACAGACAATAATGAAGAACGTTACAAATATAACATGCAAAAAAAATCATTTTTGAATTTCGAATTTACCGAAATTCATCGATTATACCTAAGACTAGTATAAAATCTTTACCAAATTTTAAATTATACAGAAATGAGTCTTTTATCGAAATCAAAAACTAAAATTTAATTAATAAGCAACCAATTCCCTGAAACTGCAACATACTGCTAACCGAAGATGCGACTTGAAATGAATGTTGAATATAATCGAAATGATTTTGCACACTGATAAAATAATTTGCTCACTGCTTTTAAGTTATACTGTCAGTTCCATTTACAATTATATGGTATTCACATTTTGCTGATATGTACTGTATTGGTACCAATGATTCGTACTCGAATTGGCTAACATAAACTTAATTTACAAAAAAAAAAAAAATTGCATCTCAATAAATGATGTTGATTCATTCGCATATAATATAAGCGAACATCAACTTTCCCATTTTTATTTGTACAGTCAGTAATATCTTCAGAAAAATTGAAATAATAACTTATAACAGTGTTCACCTGATGATGTACAAACAGCGTGCTTTACGAATAAATCATTTTGTTTCTGCGAAAATGCGCAATCTATAAAAAATAATCGACTATCAAGTTGTAATGAATGTTTTTTTTTAATTTTATGATGGCCAATACTTTTGACTGCAAGACATGCTTAACAAATTATTCGACAAAATGTTTGCTATTCCAAACAATTCTTCTTCTCTCGGAATACTCCGTATTAGTTATTTTGATAACAAAACAGTAATTACCTGCCGACGATGTTATAGAAGATTGCATGCTTGCCATCATTTTTTGTCGCATTTCGCGAATTTTAAGTGTTAGGGTTTGCTTGCTAGGAAAGAATTGACGATATTTGTTTTGAAAAGCCGAAATGGCTTGTCCTCAAATTACAGCAATAATTGCATACGAAATACTTGTGATAATTTCTAGTAAGAACAACTACTAACAGAAATTAACCTGAAGGAAACATTCCGTATTCTTCAAGAAGTTCAATCACCAATTGTCTTCGATGATCAAGTAATTTGCGGCTTGCTGATTTTTCAGTTGAACTATCAAGAGGTGTTTTTGGTGTTTGCGGACTGTAGAGTGGTAATGGAGCAACACTATCATCCTAAAGTTAACTAAATATATACCTGTAGAAAAAATTTTCGTCAGCGGTATCAACCCTCAACAGGTAAGAGACAATATGATCTGAGATATATTCATTGTGTTGAGATATTTGATAGAATCATGGAATTTATAAACGGATGAGATACTCTCAGCACAAAGACCACTATTAAAATGAGGAAATCGTATGAAAAAATATGATTCGGAGTGTAACATATGGCAAAACTATAAAGAGCATCTATATAAAAAATTTTGCCACTTACATAATCGTGAAGTGTTGCTAGATTGAAATTCGATCCAAAAAAGAATGAAGAGTTATATCGAGCAGATGTTGTCGCTAAAAACAATTTACAAATTTTGGAATATATTTCTTCTATCCTTAGTTTCAATTTCTTCTTTTTATATTTGTAACCATATTTTCATTTTACTTGCGCTCATATCTATATTTTTTATCCAAACAGAAGATTAAAAATATTTGTTGGGGCAAACTGCTTGTATTTTCACAAACCTAGAGTTCTCGGTGTTGACTGCTCAGTGTGTGAAATATTTGGGAGTGTCTTTTTCTTATCATAATCAGTTTTGCTACATTTTTGCTTTTCTAAAATTGTTCTCAAAAGAGCTGAAGGTGTTGAAGGAAGTGTCGTTGTGCCTGAAGAATATTTTACAAATATTCAAATTACTCTTATTAGCATCCCCATAAAAGGGGCATTTTTAGGGAAAAAAATTATAAAAACCATAGAACACGTATATATATGAAACCTTTCTGAGGATCATCAGGAGTGAACGCTGGCAAGCTAGCAAATTTTTTCTCGAAGTCTACTTGATTTAAAACCCTAAAATGATGGAAATCATTAATTTAAAAAAACTATGCTGGCGGTATAATTACGATACAGTCTGCTCATTTCACCGGGCTAACCTGTCCATGCTTTCATCGTTCCGTTTAAAAAGCTTCTTTATTGGACTTCTTAATTCTATTTCACCATTATTCGACAATCTGTTCGATATTGTAGAAACATCAATAACGTCTACTGTTTCTTTCAGTTTCTTATAATCTTTCTGAAAAATAAATGTAAATCTCGATTCTCCCAATGGAAGATATCACATGAAGATTACAATCATTACCTCAGATCTGGATTTTTGAATTATCCCATATAGCTTTTCCAGTTTACTAGATTCTGAAATCATAAATTACATTAGCATAATATATATTTTCATATTACTATGTATATAAATTGCATTCCCGAAGACCCAACTATATTTTTAATGCCAGTTTCATATTTTCAGACGCTTTTTATATGATCTTCATTAAAACGCTAAATACTAGGAAAATTTTGTCACATTTGAAATGATACATATAAATTTAAGTTATATATCATGCACCATGTAAAAGCCTGACACAAATTACATTTTATTTCAGGTTTTCATAATTTTTATTTATGGGTTTAATCTCCGATAGAATGTGTTTTTAAAAAAATTTCTCATCGCATATCCGTTTTATATAAAAGTTTAAAGAACATACTACTGCTGCTACTTCTAAGTGGTCATACGAACAGACGAAAATGGACCTAGAACGATTTCTGATGTAATACTCACGATTGCGACAATGCTAAAGATTCGAATCATTAGTTCTAGATCACCCTTATTTGATGAAGTTTTGTGGTATGCCTATATTCAAACTGAAATAGAATATCTCTGTCGGATTCCATCAGTATTTGAATACTGAATTTGCAAAACTACTTTATTAAGAATAAAAAGGGCTAAATATTCCAAAATTAAAGAGTTACCACGAGATTCAATTTTCATGTTTCGCAGTTGTCCTTTTGCCATACCTCTTTGAGCTGGAGTGGGCATCAGCATAAAAGTATCCAGATTCTCTCTTGTGCAGGGAACGATAGTCAATGCGCCACGTGAAAGTGAAGAAGCGATTTCTGATGGCTGCGTGAATTCCATAGAAAAAACTTAAATTATAGCAAAAAAACGAAAATATTTGAGATATTTTTAATAATAAATTTCGAAATATGGTATGTTTAAGAGTACACAACTGAGAAATAATAACCTTTTCAGATGACTACCATCCATCGCTTTTTGTTCTATTTTTGTAGATTTCATTACCGTGACCTGTAAATAATTCGATGACAGCAAAAACATAACTAACGACTGATGCTACCGATATAAACTGTCTCAAAACAACATTTATTTGAGAAAAGATTTCAAATTAACATTTCCATAATAAAAAAGAATTTAAATATGAAAATGTGAAGTTATAAGGTTTTATATGAAGCCAAAACTTAATAAGAGACAAAAAAAGCAATGAAAAAAATTGCTTTGGGAAAGTTAACAAAGTGAAAATTTTGATTCAACCTGGAAAGCTGAACTTTTTGAGCTCATTAAATTAATATTGCGTTGATTGCTATCGATAATATCGTTTCGAAAATGAGGAACTTGATGTGCAAATGACGTCTAAAAGTTTTTGAACTGCAACTTGTGAAAAGGTGCGTGAAAGTAAATCAAATAAAAAAAAAAGAATTTGAAAACAACTTGTTGATGCGCTTTTCTGGGAAAATTGAATTTGGTCCTTGACGCAATCTGATTTTTGAAGCTATTGCTTGCTTTCAAGTTAGCGTTATGGTCTGCTTGCTCATTGTATGAAATCAGAACGGATCGATTTTGTATGCCTGATTCATGAGATAAAATCAGTGGAATTAAAAGGTTGCTTTCAGACGACATCGACGCCGAAAGTGGAAATAACGACGCTCCTGATTCTACTGTAGTATTTCCATTTAAACGAAGTCGATCAGCTGTCGAGAAACCCATCTTAAAATATATTCTTCAAATAAATATTACTAAATGAATACTTTTCATTATAAAACTAGATGTAAACATGTATAATTCAAAGAGAAAATGAAAAATAATTTTTGGTAATGTATGCACAATAAAAGTTATAACCAGAAAAAAACACGAAAACAGCAAAGATTGGATATAAAATTAAAGCTTAAAAAAAGTTTGCCAAAAAGTTGATTAACAGCAAACAGTTTAAGTCTCACAATTTTTATTCCTTAACTTTTATAGTTTTCTTATATATTATTCATGAAACAAATATACGTTTGTGCAATATTTACGAAAAAAATAAAAATTATTCCTTAAATTAGGAAAAAAATTGAAATTTGCTTAACATAAATAAATCTTTTATACAGTCAAGAAATAGAGCAAACAGTGGCTAAATGAAAAACGAATAGATTTTCTACAGGAGTTGAGAAATTAATGTACCATCGAATTAAAAGCTGTGTGAGCTTTGCTACAAAACGTGTGCAGAGTATTGAACGTGCCATACGTATAATGATACTGTTGCTGTTGTTCACGGGAAAGGATCGGATGTGATGCGAAATTCGGCAGAGTATTCCACAAAAGTGGTGAAGAACACATTATACTGCTACTGTTCATGACATGATCTGCATCCGTAGCTAACATGCTACTACTCTATAATCGGCTCAATATCAGAAAATATATCAATATAATTTTTTAATTTATCGTGCGCGAAACAATTTCGTAACGAAATGAGATTTTTAATGATATGATTGTTTGAAATACCTACAGTATCAGTTTTCAAACCCACGATTGATCGCAGCATATCCAAATAATGTCTGTCGCTCCATTGATCACTACTTTAAAGAATATAGTGAATATTCTTAAGAAAATGGATACTACAAAAGAAAACAAAAAAGGTAATCAAATAACTATCTTCATAAAATAGACCTAATTAACGAAACTACTTACCCAGAAGATATGAGTGATAACGGAATGCTATCAGGACTAACTAGTGGTGATTCTGGAACCACATCTATTTCTGGCTTCAATGATATTGGATGATGAATTGTCTAAAACACGTTGAAATGAAACCGTCATTTCAGTACTATTTGAAAAATCTGTAGGAAATGTCAGTTCAATCTAAGTTACAACCACAAGGATAAAGTTCTTTCGATTTTGTAGATTCGATTCACTCCAAAATTTTATTTTTTCGACATAACCTTATGAACGGAATTTTTCCATTGTTAAGCAAGAATAGCAATATGGCTCATGGTATTTTATATTTACAGCCACATCCATTTGCTAAAAACTAACAGGTGACGTTGAACTGAATAGTGAAAGAGACTTCCCATTGATATATTCCGACGCCATTTGATCCGAAATATCGAGATCATTAATGGCATCATCTTAAAAATTAACAAATTATGCAAACCAAAAATCTCCGAGATATTAATAAAGATATGAATTTTAAGGGAATAACTTTGTTTAAGGACTGTATTTTATAGAGATTCATTTCGATTAAACAGCAAATTCAAGAAAACAAAAAAGTTCCATCTATTAAGCTAATTATGTTCTTTCCATTTCTCAACCCTCTTTTGAATCTTTTCTTTGCTTCTCTCTTCATTCCTGTGAGCATCCTGTCTTTTTCGGAGAATTGCAACTTCTTGAGCCGTCAATGATGTAGGAATCATTCCATTATGAAAGTTCTGCGGCAAAATGCCTGTTCTGTTATTTTTCTCTTTTTGATTTTAAAGTTCTTTATTATGATCCTGCATAAGGACCATCGCTATCTAAAGCACCAGTTCTAAATCCCACTAAACCGAAGAAATTTATCAAACCATACGTATCTCTGTTTCTAATTTGTTATTGTTTGTTGTTTTCTTTCTCTCACGACTGCACCATTTCCAATCTGGGTGAGCACGGAAATGTGCTTCTTTCACCTGGAAAATAAATCTTTTTGAGAGAGAAAAAGCAGAATCTGAAGTAAGGGATTCCGAAAACACGAAGAATCAACCTGAGTTGCAAATCATAATACTTTTGCTTTTCCTCGGGACCCAGTGCGTACCACCATTCGCCAAGAATTTTCGAAACTGTTCGATTGTCCCGATTAGGATATTTTTCATGCACTAACGGTCGATGGCGTTTTGAAAAATCATGAAAGCATTCATTGGGCGTCGTATATGTTGCCGAACCTGGTTCTTTTTTTACCATAATTCCTGGACCATTGAAACAACGCACAAACATATTCAAAACATCTATCTATTGATACAGATAAATTGTAAACTTCATTAATAAAAGACAGACGTTTTAAATAGACAAACTCAAATCTGCATTTAAGCCTACAGTTTTTTTATCTTCGATGTCTGGACTGAGTACTCTCTGCAATTTACGTTTCTTCGGTGATGCTGACACTAATTCATCAATTGTATCCAATTCAAATGTTTCTTCATCTTCAAATTCGAAATTAAAGTGATCTATAATTAATATCAAATAGCACAATAATGAAACTATATAAGGAAGAGCTAGATTTTAAATTTATATAATTTGAAATGATATTTGAAATTCATACAGTCTGAACTATTTCCATTATGCTGATGTACTTCAAAAGAATTCTTAAACTGATATAAAATATTCTGCAGATACAGAAATTAACAAACCAAGCAAAACGTTCTTCGAAGTGTTTGATCCACAATGTACTGCAATCTGGGCATTTGTACTTTCGTCTATTTTTCCAAATCCATAGCCTCTAAAAGATTTAAAATTTAGAAAACTCTATCCGCTTGTCACTTTCGGCTCATTCTTACTTGTTATAGCACTGGCTAACACCGTGTTGCTGCTTTCGTAACATTTGTTCATGTTGAGGAATTCCATTTTCCAATGCGCTAGTCTCAATGTCCTCTTTGCCGTTTTCATCTTCATTGGCCACGTTATGATTCTGCACTTTATCAGTGCAGTCAGTAGCATTATCACACCTATCACCTTTGCCATCAAGCTGTTGATCAGTACTAGCCTGATCTCTACCGAACCTCTTTCCTCCACCATTAGTTTGTTGATCGTCGCCGAATTCTTTTTGATCCTGAACAGTATTATTTATCATATTACCAAAAACATATCTGTATAATTGCGAAAGAATAGTAGTAAAATAGGGCATGAAAACAAACTCTATCTTGCGCAGAATCATCAGGTGTTGATGTAAATTCCTTTAATGAGTTTTCGAACATTCGTTTCTGCAAATGTGGTACTAAATGATGCCACGGAATTGATGAAGAATATCTTCCACCTGCAAGGTTGTTTCAATTGTTTTTCATACAATCTTGAGGAGACAGAAAACAGGAATTCGCATACTACTGAAATTTTCATGTTTCACTTGTATGTGAAATTACTAAAACTAGATCTACAAATCTGAAGACTTTAGAGATACTTTAAAGAAATGTTAAAAAAAGAGAAAAAGCGAGCCATATATACAT
The DNA here is from genome assembly GCA_008729115.1 of Dirofilaria repens. Classification (NCBI taxonomy): domain Eukaryota; kingdom Metazoa; phylum Nematoda; class Chromadorea; order Rhabditida; family Onchocercidae; genus Dirofilaria; species Dirofilaria repens. Next base: position 1,669,758 of record SNRZ01000006.1, on the reverse strand, counting down.
CATTGTCTATCAACAACAACTTAATCTGTGGAATTAGTGGGCAAAATTTTCCTCCATTTCTCTCACAGAAATAAACATATATGTTTTACGCATATAATTAAAAGTCTATAACAAAACTAGAGTGTGATGAATACTTTTCCGGGAAAAAACAAAACCGGTGCTTCTTATTAAGACACAGAGGATAATGTCCTGATAGAATGGGAAGAAGTAACTCTTATTTCATAGAATATACAAATAAAATAAACGTGATAAATGTTTGGTAAAGAAACAATATGAGAAAAAAAAGAAAGCATAGAAATATACACCTGAGATGGGGTTTACAGCAAGTTCATCTCGGCAATTATTATGCAATTCAAACATAACGAAGATGAAAGCTTTTTAGCTGTTTACAAATACTTCTCAACCACACATTATAACTATCTGCTTTACTCTTTCTACTTGCTGATATGTGTTTCTTTCAGACGACTATTATATTCAATGAAATTAATTCCTTTCGAAATTATTCTTAAATTCAGGTTCAATCCACTAATGATAAAAGCCTAATAATAAAAATCCCTTTTCTCCCCTGGAATTTTCATTCATCTAATAGATCATCCATTATAACAAAAAATGAAACGGAAAATTAAAAAAACCATCTCTGCAAAAAGCTTCTATTCCCCAATCGTCGTTTTCAATTACGTTCATCGTCTTAAATTTCACTACACAGGAAAAAATGAAATATCTAATTTTACCTCCCACTCATAAAAGAAGTGAAGGAAAACGCTCTTGAATAAGATGAATAAGAGAAACTTATTCATCTGAAGATACCAGCGATACTCTGAATGCACATATTATTTGTATTACCTGCATTTCCCTCCCTAAACGTTCATTGAATATAGATTTCTTTATTGAGTCCAATTTTTGGAACTTGATAACAGGCACTATCAGACTAAAAAATTTGATTTTCGCTGCATATAAAAACTTAGTTGAAGAAACAATACATAGCTCAACAATCAATATCACAGAAACACATCGTATCAGGAATCCAGGAATACAGTCGTGCCACAGAAAAAATTATGTTATGTAATGCAAGATCTACCGAAACTTCATCATGGTATTTGAAATAATTACTATATGGCTCATCCTTACTTTCGAGATGACGAACTATGTAAATCACTGAAAGTTTAAGTATAAATTTAAAGCAGATTGTTCAAGTAATACTAACACCTACGTATTTCTGTTAATCGAAAAGAATAATGCGATCGTTTACTAATTAGTTTTAACATTGTCACAAGATTTATATAGTAGATAGTGCAAAGGAACAATTAACATTTACCTTCTTGATCAGTTTCGCCTTCAGAGTAGTCATCCATCACATCATGTCCTGCAATGCTTTCGCCAGCGAATGTTCCAGTCACACTACCTACAAAAATCCTTAAATGATAAATGGAAGCATTCCTCTGATAATAAAAGTCATACATAAATAGAAGCTTTGTATTTGAAGACGCAAAAAAGAAGACAGACATTTGCAAATCATTCCAAACAAAACGCTGAAGTTTTTTAATATCAACTCAACGTTACCACTTTTATTAATGAGAGTCAAGATGAGTTACAGTGCAGATCAGTGAAAAATCTACCGCTTCTTTCGCTTCCAGGGAAAAGTTGTTCATGAACACTACTACTGCAATCTTCCTCGAAATCATCATTATCTGTTACATTGTCATCATTGCAACCATCGCCTTTACAAGACTGTGTTTTCTCGCTTGTATCATCTACTTCCGTATCTGCAGTATATAAACAATCGAAAAATTAAATTTCAATGCATCTGCAACAATTCTACTTTTTGATTTATTTCTAGTCAATAGCTGATATTAAAACTTCTTGTCTAATGATAAAATTCTTGTTATCAACAAGTTAGAAGAAAGAGCTCGAAAATTTCACTACATATATAAACAGAGAATTAAAAGTCATTTCCGCTGCTGATTCATGCTAACACCATTGTAAGACACAATGAATTGAAGAATATCATGGTGCGATAATTTTTTTCAACGTTAAAATGAAATAAGAAAAGAGATGTAACCCGTGCCAGCAATGCTTGCATCATCCAATATGTCGTCACTCTCGGAAAACTTCTTGCTTGTTGAAAAATCTACAATCGGAGATGCTGAGTCATCTGATTTTGAAATCCCTGCGTTATTTGATACCTCCGATAACACACTGAATGAAGTGAACGGATCGAACCGAGGAGTAAGTTGCATTAACAGTGAGTTGCTTGTATTCGTACAAATATTTAATTCCAATGAAGAATTCTGAAGAATTTTCTTTCAAAGGTAAAAAAAAAATTTTTTTCGAAGTTTACTTTCAAAGTTAACTTCTTTCTCTCGTAATTGCACAGTAATTTTGGGAGAAAAAAATTACACATAATGATTATTTCTGTTTTAGATCTTTTTTTATTCTCTCCAAGATTCCTCATAGAAATAAAGTGCATTCCATGTTCAAATCTGTCATAACTGATTTTGATTTGTTAAAAAGAAAGCGTTTTATTAAATAACTCATGTATGGAGATAAAACCTTCTTCCTTGGAAGCTGTATGGGCATAAGCGGCAGCAAATCACAGGGTTGTGGATAAGCTCGCTCAAGGAGTCGATCCGTGACAGTCTTTAAATTCGGATGATACATACTATGGTTAATGACGGACTTGTCTATCTGAAACTGTTGAGATACGAATGACAATATAACTGATAAGAAAAATGCAATTACTTAAACAAAGTAGTGATTTCCGTAAAGTGAAAATAAGTCCGGAATTTTACCTTAGTTGCCTCACTGAGAGTATCATCTGTAGTACGCGAGTGTGATAAAGGCGGTGCACTGCCGGACATTAATTTTGAAGCTAAAGGATTTGATGGGACAATATGATGAAATCGTGCTGGTGCTGATGACGAAAACGGTTGTTCCGCATTTGCGGACGGCATAAAACCTTGAAATAAAATTATCTGTTAACCAACTGTTATATGATTTATTATGAATCATGCTCATCCAATCAATGGAATCAAACGTCACCTTACTGAACCAACTCTACATATAAATTAATTTTATTTAAAAAACCTGGCTGATACCGTGAGTATTATGAAGATTCAAAAGTGTATTAGCAACATCAGCTTCGTCGAACCTACGGTTTTGTGCTTCCACTGGACTCAATTCTGAGAATTCTCCATGTGACCAATCGATTGAACTGCTACCTAGATTCAGTTACTTATCTTCTTCTCTATTTTAGTATTGCTTAAGGAGATTATTTAAACAATCAAAATCATAATTTTCCTTTACAAGATTGATACCACTGAGGAAAAATGCTCCATTCCACTCTTTAGCAACAAATTACTTTTGATCCCTTTTATAACTTTAAGTGGACATAATTTTTCAGAAATTTGATAGACATATTTATATAATTGCCTGGTGAAAGTGTAGTAGCAAGATTGAATTCTGATCGAATAGATTTTCCCTTTAGCGAAAGATGCCTGGAACAGTAGCCACGTCGCTGTGACTCCTAAATATAAATTAAAATTTAATGACTGAAAACACAGCTTTCAAAAATCTCTAAATTTTAGAAGTGTTAAGGCAAATTCAGATGAAGAAAATAGTGTAACGAAGACAAAATATTAAAAGTACCTTGTTACATCCTTCTTTGCTGCATAGCCGTCTCCACTGCTTCCCATTGAATTTTTTGCGAATTCCTCCCGGTGTCGTTACGATTTCCCCTTTTTTATATCTTTGCTGTTGCTAAAATCTACTTTTTGCATCTACATTCAAGGATATATATCAACGTAAGCTGATAGCCGGTATAAGTTGCTACACTTCAAAATGTAATGAAACATTCATATTTTAAAAAGATGACCTATATTTGAACCTACACGCCTTATTCATGTATGTAAGTCAATGCTGCAATGCAGTGCGATGTTTTTTTCTACAGCAGTCTTTAACAAATCATAGAGGCATAACTACACAAAGTAATAGGATACTAATAGCAAGCATCAGTAAGCTTTCATAGATCTTATATGGTTTAAGAAAAGACAGAATAAGATGGATCTGGAGTGCATGAATACAAAAGTTAAAAACGGAAACAGATTTTTATTCAATGCAGGATGCATTTAGGCGGTATCTTCAAAAGCAATTGTCGCAAAATGCAGTTGAGGACGAGAATTATTCTTGCGATGAGAAGTAAAGTATTATAAGCAAAGAATCAAATTCAAAAAAAGGAAATGAAATGCTAGATTCATCCAATCGAATGATACTAACACGAATAAAATTACACACTTATCGCAAATCTTTTTGTGCTTTTGCAATTACAGCAGTTAAAACTGGGAATCATTTTAGCAATAAAAGCAGAGGAGTAAAAACAAGAATAGAATATTTCTTCCTTCGTAAATTGATTGAAAAGTAGTTGAAAAAGGACTTTCAAAAAAAAAAAAGAAAAAACAGCTTAACGCGTTTCAGAGACTGCTACACCTAAAAGACATATGAAAAACTGTTGTTATACCTTATAATAATGATAGAGATGCAAAAGAACAAAAATCCCATATGATTCTATCCGCTTATTCTACCTCAGTTTTAAATATCCGATCGACATTTCTCCTTGCACTTAGCTGATGAATAGAAGAAAGAAAATTCTTAACACTAATAGAATTAATGTAGAAGTATTCATAAAGTTTAAATGACATTCAATCAAGATCATTCTTCACCGTTGAAAGGAATAGATAACTGCGTTGCTCTAGAAAAGAACAATAGAAATATAAGAAAATTAATGTTAATCTTTTCCTCGATATATTCATAAATTATTGAAAAAACTTATCACTGGTCATCTCGCTAAGTAAACGATGAAATTTTTCAGTCATCTCACTATCAGAATAGCAAGAGTAGAATATGGCTAAATCGTGGTAAAAATTAAGACTACAGACTACATCTTCACTCTTAGTCGCTTGCTGAGATGAAAATATCAAAAATCCTATAGAAGAATGGATTGCTACATTCAGTAACTCAGCGTTTAAATTGAGTTGTTCGATGACAGTTTATCGTCCAGTCTTTCAGTTCGTTTAGTATTTGAGAAAGACATAAAGTTGATGATTCTTGATCTCTAAATCTTTGTTTGTTTCCAAACAAATGGTATTTTGCAAAATGGACTGACGATAAAAAAATTACTGGCTGACAGCTTGACCATTTAAATATCACAGAAATATTATATGCGTCAGAGGTAACGGATTTCAATAAATGAAATGTTGCAACAATCGAACACGAAAATTAGGGAAACGAGCCAGAAAAAAAAAAAAGAAAAAACTGGTAATAAAAATATACATATATAATCGTCAGACAAAGCTTTCACGAGGAAAAGCTGCTGAATGTGACGTATTTCAAACGTCGCCGACTTTCTGTAAGGAAAAGTCCAATTCTTCATTGTCTCTGAGATGAAATGTAAAAAAAAGGCCGCAAATCGCTGAATGCATATCTCCGAAGGAAGAAAAATTTCAGCAGCTGATTTTCAAAATGGCATGTGTAACGGTGGAAGAGGAAGATGGTCATGAAAAAATCCCACGTGATATTGATGATCTGTAGCAAGCAATACTGTTAGTGCTTGAATTTAGTACCTAGAGTCTAATCGTTTCAAATAGATAATTATGACAACTGCCCATAATAACACATGACAAAATCATCAGTACTGATACGCATGAAGATTTGAAAAGCAAATCCTGTGAAGTGGTGTATTCTATTATAGTTGAACAAGAATTTTCACCTGTACAGCAGCAGCACAAACGGAGACGGACTGACTTGCCATACACTGTTGTACTTGTTGAACTTCATCAAAAGTTGTTGCACTGCCAGAAGCTGTTTGAGTTGTTACACCAAAAAACTGCGTTGACATTCGCTCCGTAGCAGTAGCTCCAACAGCAGATCTTGGCGTTGATTTACCCGAAAAATTGTTCGCATCAGATGTACCGTCAATCTTAATAACAATTTTTTCAAGCACAATTTTACTAAATATAAGTAAAGGAGAAATGTATGGTCTTAATATTTTTTTAATAAGTAAAAAATGCTCTTTTTAACCTTAATTTTTTAATAGAATTTCGTTAAGTTATGTTTTACAAGTAGAATAAATGGCCACATGCTAACCTGATCATCTTTGACCGGCTCATCATCTGAATCTGCACCATCACTATAACTGGTTTTTTTTTGTAATGTTTGGGATTCATTTTCTGTTGCACTGAAACAAATAGTTTTACATTTAAAAATGAGTTTCCAGAATAAAAAAAATTAAAGAATATTACCAAAAAAATTTCTGCATGGTATTAACATAAATTTCCATTTATCTAAAGGTTAGCCAAATTTGTTTCTAAATCAAAATGTATGAAATCGAAAATGAAAAAAAAATGCCTCAGATGGCTGGATGAAGCCGTTTGAACAGCAGTTGGTAAAGTTAATGGTGCATAATGTGTTATTGCACTCGCCAATACTCTAGAACAGCTGTTTGAATAAATTCCGCCACTTTCATCACTAAATTTAGATAAAAAATACTTTCTTTCATAAAAATAAATAAATAAATCACTGTAACTTAATTTGGATGAATATATCCTTTTTTCATAAATAAAACCTTCACAAGCTAGCATTCTTATTTTTAGTATTAAAGCAAAACGAATATCTGCAATACTTTCCACTTTTCTATGGAGTATATATTAATCACTTCTGAACGAACCGACTTTTGATGGTCGAACTACTGTAACAGCCCATGGCGTTTAGCTCATCATACCAGGGTGGACGTAACAATCGTATGCTTGCACGGTGAAACCAAAAATCCGTTGAAATGCCGACGTGTAAGCGCATCTGCAATATTTTGCTTTTCGCGAAAACATTTTGGAAAAAAATAAAAAAAAAATATAATAAATTAGGAAAGATCTAAAAAAATCACCACAGAACTTTTTGCTTTTTACAATTTGGGATATTAATAATTGCAGAACTGCAATCCCATTTTAACATGCGTTCATTAGCGCAAATATAATCTGTCATTAAATTATGATAGAAACCTGGAACATTATAGGCCAAGCCGTTTTTTTCAGCACTTCAGCTAAACGGTATATGTTCTCACCATTCTTCCACTTTACGCAAACCACGTCCGCAACATTGATCTGAAATAATAGAGCAATCTTTTACTTGCGAAATCTATTCAATATACATCACTTCCAACTTTATATTGATGGCTTTCTAATGAATGCTCCACTCAATGCTCTACAAAAAAAGAACGATGGAAAATATGAAAGAGCGTCGTGAGTAAAATGACCTACAGGATTTCAAAGTAAACGATGGATTAGACGGTGAATCCGGAAACACCCGATGAAAGACATGAAATAGTTCGGATTTCTGTATGCAAAGCGCAAAAGACAACCTGTATTTATGGCATGCCCCACATTCAGGAAGAAATTTAGCCAAATAAAGTGATGTGAATCTCTCCATGAGAAAAAATGCTGTGATATTGGAGCGTATGTTTATTCGCGTTACTTGCGGAAATGAAAAATGCTTTTTTTAAATTATGTTTTCATATAGGAAAGAATAGATCTAGCAAAACTGGTCTTACATGATCTAATTCCTGTGCTTAGAAATCCAAGGGGTATTTGCTGGAATATTCATAAAATAATTCCTCTGCGTAAAAAATACAATTAATGCTCTAGAAGGCGCTTCATCTTAAATGAAATTTTAAAGAAGTTACCGATTCAGGACTTGGTGCTTGATCGGCGAGTATGTCAGGATATTCACGCAGTGACGTTATCACATCTTCGAATACGTGTTCAGTACCATTGTCAAACTATAAACTTAATTAGATAACTTTCCAAAATATGTTAACCCTTGACTGATGTATAAAACAAGTCAACTTCCTTTTCTGAAATAAAACAAACCTGAACAGTAACATCTTTGTTTCCTCTAACACCTTTAATGCATGCTGGCAGATATCCTTCAATATCAGGCGGACGAGCCAGCACACGACTTGATTTCCATACCTCCAAATTGACTGTTGTTTCATTCATTGATTCCACTAAAACAAGTTAGACGGAATATAAAAAATCCTTATTTCATTTGATATAAACTATAAATAACAGCGACTCAGAGTTCCTATATTTATCAATTAAAAAAATTGTCAAAATCATTCGTCACCTTAAAACGGCTTGAACGGAAGAATGTGAGAATAAAGAATACCATGATACTCTAATCCGAGTGAGAAGATGATTAGATGATAAAGAGCGTATGTACATAATTTTAACTAAAAACACAAAAAATATATAAAACCGGTGATGAAACTCTACAAATGAAATTTAAAAAAAAAATACCGGTGAAATTCGTTGGTATTTCGAGCCCTAGATTACGCTTTTTCAATTGTTCCATCAGTGCAAGAGTGTCAAACTGAAATTAAAATTGGTTAGTGAATGATACGTTCTACTCGCTACTATGATGAGGTATTCAATGATACCGGTGGTAATTTTTTCGCATTACTACCTGTAGTGTCATTCCCTGAGGCGCTGCTATCGTCGGACCTGATGCATATGTTTGCTGTTGCTGCTGTTGAGATGATGAAGACGAGGAAGATGAATGTAGTTGCTGGACTAGCAGCGACGATGAACCAGGAGGTGAATCCAGTGATCCTCCAGCTCCTGGTAAATTTGAATTGTTTAAAACATTGATAATACTGTTTTTTAGAAGTATGAAATACTAACCTAAAAAAGTATTTCGTGACTATTATTTAAAAAATGAAATAAGGAATTCAAATTCTTTCTCGTCAAATCAAGACATTGAACAAAATTTGTACACCAGTTATGATGATAATGCGACTGAAGAATAAAGGTTTGATGCCTAGCTCTAGGTACCGCAAGACATAGCAGACAAATTGTGGATGAACAGTTCCCTGGTTTTGCTGATGGTGGAATCACATTCGAATACGCAGTGTAAAACGAATATGGTAGAAACACGTACCGGTAAGGTCATCGGTCGCTTTTCGTTTACCACGCAACTTAGGATGCATGCTTGAGGAATCATCACGAAAATTGCGTCCTTGCTCATTACCTCCATCCATTTTCCATTTATCTTTTATCTTCGTCTTTCTCAAAACAAGGAAAAAACTTCATTGAGCTTTCATTCAGACAATGTTAATCATTTTCAATTATATCATTCGAAGTTAAGATGATATATACTGGATTCCCTACCCAATGATATTCTCGACAGCCAGAAATTCATCGGAAATGAAATTCAATTGACAAGGTGCGTATCCTGAGTTTTCTTCAATTAGATTTTGAAAAGAAGAAACTTAGCTGTCTTCTTCTACCTCTTTTTTTCTCATACTTCTTTTTGTTTTTTCTTAAGCCACGTTTTAATGTTTCAAGAAAAAAATTGGGAGGAAATTTTCGATTTTGCAGCTCCAAAAATATTTACGTTTTTCTAGGAACAAAATGTTCCAGATATCTTTAGCATGAGAATTCGCACAGCGACTGGTCTGAACTAACGGATGAAGCTTACTATTTAAGAATGCTGAATTGACTATGTTTATTACTGATATATGTACCACGAACGATACAAATTCACCTGTACTTGATCCAAAATTGGATTCATCTAGTAATCATATAATTTCCTATAGTTCTCTCAGCAACTGATATAGCTGTATATACTCACGTCAGAGAATTACCTGCAAATGCCATTAATCAAATTAGGATTTATTAAGTAACAAGCATAGTTAGTAGCAACCATATTTCATTTAAGACCTGACAAACTATAAATTTACCACATACAAAATATATCAATTTTTCTAAATAGAACCAATATTCGACTAATATAAGGCATTTTACACCACTCACCTCATGCATTATCATTTGCAATTGAATATAGAATAGAAAAGAAACTATAGATTAGTAACTAATCCATAAATGAAGTTAACGAGCGCCAGAGCATAATCATCTATGAAGAAGTGATAGCCGAGAAAACATTCCCTGACGTTTCTCCAAACTTAATAATCAGCAGAATCAAAACTCGAGTATTTTTAAACATGCGAAAAACAGGGATAGCTTTTGCTGAAGCAAGGCATCCAAGAAAAGTTCATTCGTTAAAATGATAGGGAACAACTGTAGGTTTTTGGAGAGTTAGACCTACTTCAATAGAATTATTTCTACAGCGCACATTTTTTTTTGGAGTCTACTTTATTTATGCAGAAAGTCATTTTTATTTTTATGTCGTTTGATTAATTTAACATCCCTATGATCTGATAAGGAAAGCTAGATAAGAATTGATGTTGGAAACACAAGACCATGAACAGCAAATAAAAGATTAACGAAATATTTAATGTGTCAAAATAGTTCTATCAAATATTATTTTAGTTTTTTTTTAGATGTGATTAACATCACGAAGCGCAAAGAACTATAAACGCATAAAGTTGCTGAATAATAATTCTGAAGTGCTATACCAAATGTAACTATGAAATTCTAGAGACCTTACAATTGCAGATACGTGATAATGAGGGATATAATAAGATCTGCTGTTGTTACGAAGTCAATAAGATCATATGAAACTAGAATGGAGTCTCTGGAACTATTGATTTAAAAAAGAGTTCCCCATTCTCCAGCTAAAGACTTCTAAAAGAGCTAAAGATTCCTAAAAGATGTTGTATGCTTAATGAAGTACAGCATAGAATGACCGACAAATAAAAAAATACGAGTAATATATGAATTGAAATATTTATGAACTTAATCCTTTACATTCGTTAATTGGAGACGATACAGCAAAAATTCTGCATTTTAATCGCTTTGCAGTAAAAAAAAGTATAACATTCAAAGTAATTGCTAACCATATCCTGCTATTGACTTTTGGCCTTCATGATCTGTCAAAGCAGAAGGAACTATTAATTGGGTTATATCAGTCATTCGATGAATTACCTACGATCAGTAACAGATCTCAAATGAAAAAAATAGACGTTATCCGTAATAGCATTCCCATTTTTTCCACGAGACTTAGAATACGTAAAATCAATGAATTTTCTTTAGATTTTTCAAGTGAAACTGAAAATTATAGCTAAAGACTTCTAAAAGAGCTAAAGATTCCTAACAGATGTTAAGGCGCCAAGAAAAACAGTAATTGGATGAGTAACAAGGAACCACGAACGCAGAAGCAACAAGATAAAATGGAATAAGTAAGCATGAATATCTATTTGTGAATCAGTTCAGGGTAAATTTGATGCAATATAGGTATACGAACCACGCAACTCTCGTTCCTCTTTAATGTATTTCAACTGCAACAGAGAATACATCCATTTAAGCTCCATATGTGTTTTTTCAAGTTTGCTCACTGAACACTTACACATATATATATACATACACATACATATACATATATACACACATATACATACACACATATACACATACTCACACATATATATACATACATGCACAGACATACATCCGCATATATACAAATACATGTGTGTGTGTATATACATACACAAAAAAATGCACTTAATAAAATAAACAGCTGATTGTTTAGATAGGAGTAACTGTAGTGGTGTTGAATGCAGCTGGAAGTCACTCTGCTTTTGTTCCTTTGCTACATACAGGATAAGTATCATTCGAGAATTTTGTATAAGATGAGTTCGCCTTAAAGCTGTTCTCTTATTGTATGCATGTATATGTTTGTGCATGTACATGTAATACATATATATATATATGTATGTGTGCGACAGAAGAGCTTTTTGTTTGCAGGTTCAGTATTTGATCACGACTTTCATGTCAAAACTTTTTATTCCGAAAACTATTTCTACTGAGATAGCTAGATGTTTCGCAAACATAATTTTGATAATGTGGAATACTTACTGTCTAATGTACACTTCAATAAACCAATTCATCCTTTCAATTTCCACCACTGTTGATGTAAAATATTTATTGTGAAAGCATTTTCTAATTTCGTTATTCCTTTTTCATTTTGTTCCATTTTTCGAATCAATTTTCCTACTTCCTTTTCTGTCATCTCATACTTTTTTCTCTACTCGATCTTTTGATTTTTCCCACTTCAAAATTTAACTTGAAACCTGTTCACAACTCACGCCGATTTACATACATGCTTCTCATTTTTCACACGTTGAATATTTTTAAGTGAAAAGAGAATTTGAATGGTTTAAATATTAACAGAAAGATTTATATCGAAAATTTTTAAATATGCCCATAAAGTCTTATTATTTTTGTCTTACCAATCCATTTCTTTCTATTTACCTCAGCTACTGCATTCTGCGCCTGTTCCCGCAGAAAATCTCCGTACTTCCGATTTGTTTGTCCTAAAAATAGAATTAATGGTTTCCAGTATGGTATTCTCTTTCTCAATTTTTTGAAAGTCTGAAGTGTTCTTTTTGGTAATATTTTCTGTTGCACTTGTTCGCTCTAATCAATTTCTTCCCACTTCTCAATGATTTTTGTAATCCCGTTAAGTTTTATCCTCTTTCCTTTTATCCTCCTTCCAGTAATTAATACGTAATTTAAAGATTCACTAGATTTTGGCACAAAAATCGCACAGTACATATTCGCACAATAAACATTCAACTTAATCATTGGAGGAATAACTATTCGATGTGAATCACCGCATCATGCAAATGAATTAGGGGAATATTGGCGTACATAGTCTGATGATAGCTGTAAATGAAAAACATGCAATCATTCGAACGAGCAATTCTAAAAGTTAAAAAGAGCAGAGCAAAAATAACAAAATAAGGACTATGACCTTGTGAGCCAAGTTTACAAGCCCAATCGTCAGTTTTATCACAGAACAATGGCTTTCTCTTGATCTCCATAGATTCCACATTTATTTTTTTTCTTATTTATCCACACACACGTTTTCAAATTTGTAAAATGATTTATCGGCTTTGTGACAAATTACACTCTCAAACTTGGAAATTGTAGTTAATGATGGAATTTTTCCCTGATTTCATTGAAAAATAAATTGCATACCTCTGGTGTTTTTTCCCTTTTTTTGCGTTCAACGCTTGAATCTAATCTTCTGCAGGATAAACAGAAACAAAACACTTCACATTTAATGCAAAATGTTTGGAATAACAAGCAATTTCATATCTGAGCGATTTATCAAAAATTATGACATGTATTCAAATATTTTGCGCTTAGAGTCATTGATAATGAGATAACAAAAAAATGGCGACTATCACTTGTTTTTACAAGCGACTGTCTTTTACTATGTTGTTTTAGTTTTAGTGAACTTTGTTCTTACCTTTTATCAGAACTCTTTAACATATAGGTGCATGTAAAAGCAAAGACTGAATGGAAAGCTGTGAAGAGTTGTATCATACGAACAATACCAATCATCAGAAAGTTTTATAGATGGTAAGGAATGCCAAATCCATGAAGTTCATTTGAAACTACTCTTCTTTCTAAAAAATGATGTTCTTCAAATAGTATCAAAAACAAAGCAAAAATGACACTAAATTCCGAATCATTTCTGACAATGCAGAGTTATCTTTGTAATCTCGACTTAATTTCTGAATTATTATATTTTGATACTTATGCAGTCTTATCTAATTTTATCAGTTACTGAGATACATTCAATGCATGGATGAGAAAATAAAGCGAGTGAGCATCCTGTGGAAGAAACTAAATACAGCTGAAATTCTAAGCGAAAAGTTGAATCATATGAGATGTAATCAATAAAATTTCTAGCTTTAAAAAGTAGTACAGATAACTGAATCAAATCCAGAGCTTTTTATTGCTATTTAGACTGGATTAACGCACAATAAACTTTTTATAACATAAGAAAGTGGTCAACGGCAGAATTAGCAGCATTTGAAATATACAGCCTTTACAGCTTTCTCAGAACAATTAGTTTTTTTTTTTTTTTATTAAAATCTAAAACAAATTTTTATAAGCTACCTTTAAACCACTGAGTTAAGGAATAAGAGGAAACAATAATAAGATTTAATCGTCAAATCATTTCATTTCTATATTAAACCAGTACTTTCTTGAGATTTCACCGTTTAAAATTACAATTATTTGGCTTTTTTGTGTGAGTACTGATATAACTTTAAGCCAACTTTGACTTGTTATGACCATTTGCTGTTTTTGATTCAATAAATTCATTTTTCTCCCCATGTATTTTGCCTTAATCACTTTCCTTATTGAAGTTTCCTTAATGAAGTAATCACTTTCCTTAATGAAGTGACACTTTCCTTAATGAAGTCGACTGAATGAATCGGAATTACGGTGCAAAGAACTTCCAAAAGTTCAGAAGAGACTGTGTCGTACTGTCTAATCTGACTAGTGCATGGAATGTTTTTGTACTTGGAATCAATTAGTGAGAGATATATGCGTGGCGGCAGCACGCAGCATCTCACCTTACATAAATGAAAAACAAAGATATAAATGATAGACCATCCGTGATCTTCAGAAACAGAAACATGTATGAAGTAGAAAATTTAGAGTAGTATAGGCGAAAATGCGATAAAATAGAGGCAGAGAAGCCCCACAAACAAAAAACTTTCATGTCCGTTCCGAATTCCATCGACTATTTTTATGTCGTGTATATACAATTATCAACCACATGATCCGTATCCGAGGTCTCTCAATGTAAAAAAAAAATTAATCATTGAGTAGCAAAAATAGCAAATATGAAACACTGAGACAAAAACTTGTCATTTCTACGACAATGCTTTTCAGGTCTGTCATAAATCATTAGCAAAATACTCTAACATTATATAAAATAAGGTCTTCTCCAATACGCTAGCTGCGAAACCAGAAACCATGAACGAGAATTTTTGATGTATGATAAAAACAAAACGAGAACAACAAAAATGTAAAATCATGAAAATATGTGATAACGATAAGGATGAGGAGCCGAAAGACGATTGAGCGAACGTAGCAGTGGGTGCAACTAGAAGCATTTTTTCATTTTTTTCAAAACACATACATACATACATACAAACACACATACATATACTACACACAGATGCACATTCAACATACATATAACA
Organism: Dirofilaria repens; assembly: GCA_008729115.1. Classification (NCBI taxonomy): domain Eukaryota; kingdom Metazoa; phylum Nematoda; class Chromadorea; order Rhabditida; family Onchocercidae; genus Dirofilaria; species Dirofilaria repens. The sequence goes on along the minus strand of SNRZ01000006.1, from coordinate 1,654,745 downwards.
AACAGACTCGACATTTATATTGACATACATAAAAGACGGGGAAGTATTGAGATCGGTTTGGAAACAGACAGAAATGGGGAACACATTTGAAATGTCGATGCAGGTTACCAAGGCTCGCCCTCTGAGAGTGCAGTGTGCTGCACTTTGTATCATAGCAATTGCTTCTTGCATCGTTATTTATGGAGCTCACGCGAGAAGTCGTAAAACTATCCTGGCGGATGTGGTTGTGTGCTGGGCCCTTCCGTTACTTTTCGTTATTCCTTGCGGACTGCAGTAATGAATCAAAACAATTTGAATAGACATTTCGAAAGTAACGGTTTGTCGCCTCGGATTTTCTGAACTTCACATCATAGCGAACCATCTTGCCTTCTCTAATTATGCATCAGTTTTATATGGAATCATATCTTTTGGGACGACAATTTCTAATTTGCGATAAGCATGCTCGCTATTGTGACTTGCTGTTCACGCAAGAAAGTTTCAGAAGAGTGACTTCATGTTTTTAAAAATTCCGAGGACTTAGAGATGCTCAATAGCATTATTTTAGCAAAACAAATAAAGCTGCAAGTAACATACTTACCATATTCCGATTTCACAGCGAAACACCGAAGAGTGTACAGTGTTTCATTTAGAAAATCTGAACGGTTTATGAGTTTTTAAGTCAGCCAAACCTGTGATGCAAAATTGTAAAATAAATACAGATAGTTAACGAAAATTTAGAAGCATATTTCAAAATCATGATTTTCATGACATGCATTAAAGTTCTAGATATAAAATTTAAAAAATAATCTATATAGGGTTCTCTCTACTTTATTAATTTGTAAAAAAATTACACCCTACCATGCAAAAAAACTACATTAAAGTACAAGATTGGCAATGATTAATAAACACTGATAAAGCGCACAATAAGTCTGAGATGCTTCAAGTTATGAAGTAGATAGATGTCTAATAAAAGGATTTCATTTTAAGTCAATGATGACTAGCCAATGTCCTGATTCCAAGAGCACTGAAGATTTTTCTCAGGAGATAACCAATCTATTATGTTTAATATAGATCCGTGTGACTGCTAAGAAACATATTACCTAGTAAATTTCAACATGCCTGGCCTTACACTCTAAAATTCATTATTTCACGACTTGACAATTTTTTTTTTTGTGGTCCTTTGTATATTTGAACTTTCAAGGAATGTGGGGGTTACCGAGTTTGTAATTTTATAGATTTTAAGGATCAAAAAAAACATAGGAAATAATCTTTTGCAATAAATTAGGAGAATTAGAATAGAACAGAACAGAATCACAAAATAGTCTTTTACTGCTGTCGTTTATGGGAATAGTTTTTTGCTATATTACGTATTACACTTTATACATATATATATACATGAAATTAATATTCGCAAGCAGTATAAATAATTTCGGCTTATTTAATACTCCATCAGGTGTTGCTGTCTGTGCAGATGAATGGACTTATGATCATTGGACACCGGAAGATTTGTTTACGATTGTAAATGGAAATGAAAAGACCATGCAAATGGCATGAAATGTTAAGATTTTTAAGGCAACATTATGTTACTCAGCTGGTAAGTAAGTACATCAAATAATAAAATGAAGCAGTAACTAAAAATACGATGAAGATTAAGAATAGTTTGACACAACATGCTGTTGAAAAATGATGAATGATTACTACCTATTACTCCGATCTTGATTAATAATGCATAATGGAAAACGAAATTATTTTATATATTAACATTTACCTTAATTCGAGAAGAATCAATGGGTTGGTTTCATAAAATTTAGGGCAAGGAGTAGGAGAGAGTAGCAATTTCATTTCACTTCTGTTGCGAAAAACGATGTACGGTGATGTGGACTTATTTAAATTAGCTTCCGGTCTATTTTGTTTTATCGCAACAAAAAAAAAACTTTTTATTTTTAAGTCGAACTTAGAAGATGCAGAGATTCAATAATCTTAACTACCGCGGTATTGCACAAGATAAATTTTGTGTTTGATTTCTAAAATATTCGATATCAATGTGATATTTTTAGAAGCTGAATGATTGCTTGCCTTGTAATTATCAGAAAATTTTCAGAAATTTCTTCTAATGAAGAAATCTTATACTTGCATACTGAATATGCTGGTTTGTATTCTTAAACATACTCGTGATACAATCCGATAACTATTTTGTTTAATTTGCATATCTTTCCAATGCATCGCCCACTCGTCTGGATTACTCTAGAAGTCTTTTTAGCATGCTGTAAGATTCGGGATATTTTTCTATATTTCCGTTAATGCTGATTAGATGTTTTTACTACGCTACCACATATTTTTGCTAATTCTATTTAAAAAATCTTTACTTTTCTAAATATTTAAACAGGTCTGAATTTAAAAATTTTATGCATTAGCAAGAATGATTCTTAATGTAATATGTGTTATAGTATAGTATACTATAAAGAGATGACCTAACAGTTGTACTAACAGGAATAAAACCAGCCGGGTGACACAGCTGAATTCTTTGCAAAATCCGACCTTTTTAGCCTAACTTATCCAGCGAATGACGTTAAATCTAATGTATAAATTTTATTGAATCTGGCAAATTAAGATATAATACTTTTTCGCTTACATTCAAGTGTTCACTTCCAGATGATTAATTCATATAGCATATATAGTTTCAGATTCTTACAGTTTTTAACAAAAATTAGAAGAAACATTTTGTTTGTACAAGAAAAACATTGAAGCAACGATCCGTAGAAACTTGAAATTCCAGATCAAGTTTTCTCAAAATATGCAAGATTTGTTTGGATAATTCAAGATCACTTGAAATAGAATTCTTAATTTCAGAATATTACATTCCAATAAGAAAGTCGCTAGAGATATTAATTCTATTAATTCCGAAATAACTTATCCCGCACAAAAATCTATCTACGAAATTGAAGAATTGTAGGTTCAAAAATTTCGTTGGTTTTCGTTGTACTGATTTCCACATTAGGGATATATCCTCTACAATGCTCTAAGGCAAATCTGCTTCAATGTGTGTTCTAATTTTTTTTCTCGATTTTATTTTTTCTTTTGTGCAACTTACAAATTAAATATCTAAATTACTTCAAAGCATTTCTCAGTTTCTACGATCCAGAAAAAGCCAAGTGAGCATCAAAAATGCATGTATTAGAAATGAATCGCTCAGCACAAACATGTATTAAAAGGAATGTGACACAAAGAAGTCGTAGCGCTTAACCACTTTTTTTGAAGTTAATGGTTTGCTTACAAATAATAACTGGTCTTTTTTTTACGATTCAGTGATGATCTTGTTTAACGACATCAAGCCACCGTAATCCATATCTTCCCTTTTCTTTTGATCATCATCCGCTACTGATTTCAACTTGATAGTCAAGATTTTCTATTACTGATCATATTAACCTATACAATATTATTTTTCGTTCCACTCAGTATCTTCTCCTCTGTTTTGTCTTATTTACGTTTTCTTCAAACACAATTTTTATTCAAACACAATGCCTAGCATTTAATATACTTATTGTCATTATTCAGATTCAATATTTATGTATTCATTCTTTTTTACATTCCCTAATGTCTATGCTTCTTTCAGATCACTTCCTATAATGTTAGATAGAGTATTTCTTTGCTATGACTGCACTGTAAACTCTATTCCCTAAAAATAGTAATTTATATGAGCAGTTGTTTGTTTGCGTATCTGTTATTGCAAAAATTGAGATTTGGGATTACAAAACCCAGATGCCAGAAACTTTGATGGGCTTATCTTGGCTTATACTAATGAATAGAAATCCTATTTTTATTTAATTTTTTTTTGAATATATCTTGGGTAAAAATTCTTAGCTTCAAACAAAATATCCACTTCACCGAAAAAAATGCTTTTTCTTTCATACTTTAAATTCCATTCACAGGTACAATTTCATTAATTGCCCTTCTGCAAGTTTATCATGTTTAAATATATAACAGGCTTAAGTAACACAATATAAACTATAAAATGTTGTAAATAAGAGATAGTCTATACCAAAGTTACCATAATTAGTTCTTAAACTTAGAAGCCGCTTCTAATGTAATTTTCTTATTAATGATGATTTCGTTTATGAAATTAGCGAAATAAACAAAAAAAGTTATATAACCATCTATTTCAAGTCAATAAGAGCTGCAACATAAGCCTGGTTTCACAAAATCTCTTCATTACTTTTATCCTCATTGTTATTTTATATTTTAGCCAGTATTTCAATTTTACAAGAATAGAAATGTATCTTCCTCGATAATTTGTTCTAATTCTTCAATTTACAGTATGATATTCAGCTGAAGTTTCAGAACGTAAAACTTTACTGAAAATTTTTAAAAGCATTTCAATTAAAAAAAAAGCATAGAAATTAATTCATGTTGTTAATTTTTATTTTATTATAAGTAAGTTTCGCCTTTCTGTTTTTTGGCGGACATATATCATATATAACTTGTTTGATTATTTTTTCCTGTTTAATTAGAAACTATCAAGCATATGAACTTAGAATGAATTGGAGTTGCCGAGTTACGCACAAATGATGTATGTCGTCGATTTTTCTTTAATCGCGACGAAAATTGAAGGTTTTTTCTTCAATGGTAGCATTTCAACTTGGGTAATTGAACTTTTATTACGATAAATTTAATAATATACCAGCGCACGCAGGAATTATAAGATCAACAATACAAATTCAATGATTTCAATAAAACAATTTTTATGGCGATAAAATAACTTAAGGAAAAACAGCGACTCCAGAATGCACGATACACCATACGACTGACCTCGGGAAATATCGCGCCATGCCAGGGTCAGTTATGAAATCGCCAGACTAATGGCTTATATTTAGAGCACGAAAACATAATAGCTAATATGATTTACAATGTGTAGACCTATTCTAATATATCTGTAACAAATTCCCTTATGAATCTTTAAATTTTTGTTTTAGAAAGGAACGTTTTCGCGATTTCAGCGACAATTATGACAATTATTTAAAACAGTGGATATCTTCTATCTCATTATTTAATTGAAACGATTTTATAGAGTGTAATTGATATTGGCAAAAGGTATTTCTCAGCCAAAAATCGGACTACCTCAAAATTAAAGAAATAATCCACTAGATAGTAACAGAAAATCGTAATTTTTCATTGAGCTCAACAACCCAGGCTTTTGTTGGTTAAATTCCTAACGGCTAGGCATAGCAGTGGCAAACATAATAGTGTAGCCTTGTGGAACAGGTTTTTATTCAATATTTTATGATCATCTCTTAAATGATCGCAGTTCAGCAACTACTTCATTTTGTATTATTAATATGGTTCTCTCCTTGCATTTTTTCAACCTTGATCTTTTTGTCAAACACTTGTAACTTACATGATTTTTCATTTTAGATTTACTCAGTTTCATAAATACCTTTTTAGCTGCTTCTTCCAGAATTATGAGAGTTCTACTGATACTTTTTCTGCTGCTCAAAGTTTTCATACATTTTACACTGTTGTTTTCGTATCCGTCCTTATAATTAAAAATGTTGACACGTCATTTCGCCCAGTCTAACTGAGCACTTTATTACCTATTCACTAATCTTCAAATTTTTGGTGAAGCTTGATAGTTTAAAGTGTTGAACGTTATCACGTGATCAGATTCTTATTCTCAACGAACTGAATACTAATAGCATAATAAAACTAATTCATGTTTCATTGTTAAATTGTAAAATCAAAATTCTAATTTTATATTCTACACGTTAAGGAAAACTGAGGATTTTGATCACTATGATATTAAATGCAGCTAATTTGAAATTCTTGAAAAATACCCGTCACTTTCTCCTTCCAACGCACCAAAAAAACCACTAAGAAATTATTTAGCAGTAAATAATATAGAAAACTAAAAAATTGAAATAACTAGGACAACATATAGCGTTCATGTGTTATTGGAATTGACAGTATTTAGACAGAAAGATTGCAGGAAATGTCAACTAATATTTATACTTTCGGTCAATTTTCCGAAGAATCCAACGTCTCACCTGCTATTTGTAATTTATTATCCTTTACTGATTATTTTCCATTATTCATTCATTTCTGTTAAAAAGTTATTGTTAGCTTTTTTGTTTTCTGCATTGCTTGTATATGTTCAAGGAAACCTTGCATAATTTAATTATATTGTGACTTCTGTCTCTCAAACTGTAAAAACTGAAATGGAAATGCAAGGCAAAGAAATACCACTATCTAACACCAATAAGAGGTAGTTTTGCAGTAGAAGCCTGAAAGAGAATGAATTACAATTCTAATATAGTGTAAGCGATTTAAAAGTAATGGAAAAGCATAAGAAGATCGAAACTTTTGGAAATCTAAATCACAGTTTTAGTATTGTATGAAAAAGTTGAAGAGATGTACCTTTTTATTATTAAATAAGCAATATATAATATTCCGCTTTAAAACGTCTTTATTTAGTATACAAATTATTTTTAAAATAGAATTAGTTTTCTTCGAAGAATTAATTGTACATTTTATTAGCTTCTCATTAATTTATAAAAAATTCTAGTTCATCTTTAAAAATTTATGATTGCTTTCGCGATAAAAAGCTGAAAAACCTGCTTTCGATTATTTTAAATATTCCCTTTTTAATATTTAACAGTTCGCTTTCTTTAATTTCAAATATGAGAATGACAGATAAAAAGTTACAGGTATTCATTTGTCATCAGCTGTAGAAATATTAATTATACTTATAATTTAATAATGTTTGTCAAACATTATTTTTTCTTTTTTGCTGGACATTTATTATGAATGTCAATAGTTTTTTAAATTGATAATCATTGCGATATTTAAAAAAAAAGAAAAAAAAAAATCATTGATCTTGTAATACTAAACGTAGCATAATGCGCTTTTCAAATTCATTGCTATTCTCAAAAAAAACTAATATAATGCAAGAAACAAATTTTCCATGCGGTCTGAATCCCAAAATGATTGATATTATACAGCTTCAAGATTTTATTGCTAATGCAAATGATTGGAGGTTTCGAAACTCATTTTTTTATGTGATTTATGTGATTTATAGTAAATTGCCTATCTCAAATTTTTTTTTGTTTCAAAATCAACAAAATAATGTATATAGCCATTACTGCCCAAACTCGGGATTGGGGAAATTTTTTCGATTATTGGTATGATGCTTTTGATATTATGAAAAGTGTTCAATATTTTCCACATTGCTTATTCGAAGCAATGACTAAAGGCAGGTACAGGCACATCTATCATGTATTGTCGCAGTGAGATTTGTAGGTTTCCACCTGATGATATGTTTTTTTAATTTTTTTGTGCTTATGAAATGATTCAGCTAGCATTTTTTTTCGTAACAATAAGTTTCTATCCCTACTTTTAATAATAACCTATTCATTTATAACGAATGATCACTTTAAACAAGCGATATGAGAAAGATGAGTATATTCTGTCCTAGTTATTCTTGCCAGGTCATTTACAATGCCAAGAATTTTACATCCTGGGAATTTAAAACTGATTAATAATATCCTGGGAATTTGAAATTGATTAATATTGATTTATTGGCTCAGATCAACGTGAGTCATCGATCTTTTCAATCTGACATCGACACTACATTGTTTGCCGATTATAATTGATGGGGCCATTGTCTTTTTTGTTCATATCGTTTTTGTTACATTATCTCGAAGCAGACAGTGAAAAATTAGTGTAACAATTCTCCTATCTCTCATAATTTTACAGTTGATATGGTAACGGAAGGCATGGAAAAACTAGTTTTCAGTTGAAATGTTTAAATTCATTTCCACTAATTCTACATAATACTTATTATTCCTATGCAGAAGTTTAAAGCAAACTATTCGATAGAATATTAAAAAATGTAATGTAGAAAATTTTCCGAAAGAATCGACCAAATACAAACCGGAAGCACATTGATTTTGCTGATCTTTTGTAGTTTGGACCAAGAGCCCTGTCACTTTGTCTAAGCAGAAGTGATCAGAGTGTTTATTTTTTTCGAGAATATTTTGAGCCTAGCCATTCTTGGCAGAAATTGAATAATTCGGAAAATGGATATTTCTGCTGTCGTCAACATTTTTTTTGACACTTTTATTTTCGATATTTTTTAATCTGAAGAACTTCAAGTTTTGTAAAAAGATTCATGTTTTGCATGATTGGTTTAATCTGTTGTAAATCATAATGACGAACAGTTGTACTGAATTTCATCTCTTTTGCCTGTTGTTTTTTCTCAGATACAGATGTGCGTCCATACATGAATGAATGAATAAGCACACACACACACACACACACACACACACACACACACACACCACACACACACACACACACACACACACACACACACACACACACACACACACACACACACACACACACACACACACACACACACACACACACACACACACACACACACACACACACACACACACACACACACACACCACACACACACACACACAACACACACACACACACACACACACCACACACACACACACACACACACACACACACACACACACACACACACACACACACACACACACACACACACACACACACACACACACACACACACACACACAACACACACACACACACACACACACACACACACACACACACACACACACACACCACACACACACACACACACACACACACACACACACACACACACACACACACACACACACACACACACCACACACACACACACACACACACACCACACACACACACACACACACACACACACACACACACACACACACACACACCACACACACACACACACACACACACACACACACACACACACACACACACACACCACACACACACACACACACCACACACACACACACACACACACACACACACACACACACACACACACACACACACACACACACACACACACCACACACACACACACACACACACACACACACACACACACACACACACACACACACACACACACACACACACACACACATACACACACAAGCACACTACACATACACATATCTATACCATATAAAATACATGGAGTTACGCATTTCAGAGCATCAGTTCAGGCCTGTTGATGATGTATTCGAAAATGGTTAATTGATTGATTCTACAAGTAATTTGCAATATGACGTGTCCTCTCCAGTCTTCATTGTTCTTCACAAATGATGTATATTAACGATTAAATACTCATAATATTTTCTCATGACAATGTAGAAGAAAGAATAAGAGTTGCGTTGACTTTTCAATTAGTTAATTGTTCGAATGATCTTACTGAGTAGAAGGATCACTAACTGCATATGCAAATAATATTGCGAAGGTATTTTCACTGTTTTAACCATAGATTCATAACCATAGTTAATCACTCTTTTTTTAACCATAGAATCTTAGTTAGCCTTCCCAGTCATAAAATAAAATTGTGTCAGAAACAAAGTTTTGTTAGGTTTAGTGTAGTATTAGGAAATTCTCTTTAACACCGTCTTGATGTTTTAATTTTTAAAACCAGTTCGCTTAATAGTTCTGCTACAGATCGCTATTTCATAACTTTTTTTTTGTACAACTATAAAAGAGCAATACCAGGATACTGCCCTGCGTTGATTTTATTAAGATCTCAAAATTTTGTTTTTGATCAGAATTTTCGGTTTTTCCTTTTATTTATGGTTTTTCCTTTTGTTTATGGAATTCATTACCCTGCGAACTTTATATCAAGGAACTCAAACTTTTATCTGACTACCGTCAAGTTCAGAAGCATCTATTTTCGATTTGAGTATTCCTGAATCTTAACGCTGTCATATCCAAGATTCATCTACAGCTCTTTAATTCATTGATATGACGGTTTTGAAAGTATTTTTACTGGTAATGATCTCAACCTCTATGATTATGCTTTTTATACTGCATAATCTACTCTGCTTCACACCCAGTATCATCAGTGTATTTCGAACTTGATTTCATCTGTTTAAAAATAAGTTTTTTTTTTTTACTGAGAGAATATATGATTGATTCACTTTGAATGATGATATTGACAGAGCGTTTGTAGTTTAACATATCCGGATTTTCCAAAATAAAAGATTTATGTTAACTCAAGTAAACTGATTCCCAAGTGACAGCAGAAATGATCGAATCAAACTTTCTTTATGGAAAGAATTTGTTGAAAAGCGAAGATTCTGTCCTAACCATCAGTACTGTTCTCTCTGCCGCCCTCCAATAGTTTTTTCCTAAATTGCTCCTAAATTAATGACCTCTCATATACTTCAGTTCTGCTCTCTTACCGCAAACACATAACTTTCCGTTCGCAGCCGGCGTAGTTGGTTGTTTCGCTATCTTACAGTTGCTACGCCGTTCTCTATGCTCCTTCTCCCGCTCCCCACGTTGTTTTTGTTACTGTCGTATCTGCCACTAACACGTGAGATTCAGTTGGAATTATCTCAGCATTGAATCAAGAAGATATGAACATTATTAAGGGTTGAGGTTGCTTTGGAATACTTGCCAAGGTAACGAGCTATGTTCGACTTTCGTAATCAGCTACAAGGCATTATCAAGCGGCAGTCTAACAGTCTGGTATGTACCAAGCAAAGTTCGAAATGCTTTCCCGAGAGAAAATACAGAAACGAAAATGGTTCAAACTCAAATATTATTAATACTCAATTAAATGAATGATTTTTCTGAACAATCCAAATGCGTCGCATACTTTAGTGTTTTTGATAATCGTTATCAGGCACAATAGCCATTGTTTGGTTATGAGAAATATCTTGTGATCAGACAAATTATTAATGCAACCTTCTGCCATCGGTTAAACATGACGCGAATAAGCAGACGAAACAAAGTGAATCTTGGAGTCATGCCCAGGATTTTTACATAAAACTGTTTTCAGTATAAGATGTTCCAAAAGATTCCTTTAATCTTTGCACTAACAATACCAATAGTGACAGTGGAGTCAAAACAATACGAAATTAAAGAATTCGAAAACCCTACTGTAAGTTTTCCAATTATTTGAAAATATCACTTTTGTCAAAGCTATCATAAATTTTTTTGTTGTTCCCAAAGGCATTGAGCATTATCACGCGAGGAGGTCATGGCAACTGTTCGAAGTTCCTAGATCTCATAGTCGGAACAATATTCTATTTTCCTGTTCTTTTTTTTGTAGTAATCATTTAGATTATAAGCTTTTGATCTGAAAAATAATTGTTCATTTTTTTCGAATATCTTGACATGTGTAATGCCAGTCAGTGAAGATACTTGTTCCGTAATAAGTAAGATTCTTAGTAAACAAATCCAATCTTTGCTAATGGAAATCGTGTTATTTCACTCAAGAAATAATATAAGGGAAATCAGTAGAGATTTCTTTCATTTATATACTGTTCATAATGCGCAGTATGCTAAAAGTTGATAGTTATTTTGATGATATCGAATACTTCTTTGTATTCTACAGAAAGGAAAACTATTAAAAATTTTGTCATATTCGATGGATTTTGCTTAGCAACACTTCATTTATCTGAGTTTCTAGTAAGACATTTTGATAGCAATTTCTGAAACTCTTTTTTCAATGGATGATTGTCAAAGGGATTTATATCTGTTCCTTTTTTTTGTTTTTCGATAGCTGCAACATTTTCAATTTTCTCTGTGCCAGGTGACATTGTAAGGAGTATTTACTGAAATGGTGAGCAAAATCTCTTACGGGGCAAAATCTTAGGATTTCAAAAAAAAGCAAAAACAAGTACTTTTCTCTAACTGACTCCCCTTCTCTCATATGACAAAGCGTATTCATAACTAAAAAACTTTTTACAAACTTTTTTTTAAAATTTTTTGTAATCAAGCGATACAAAGAATTTTTGTTTTTTCGATCTGTAGATGTGTGATGACCATATTTAGCTGCTCATACAGTCTCTCATTTCATCTTGCAAGCATCTATACAATCGTAAATTTGTACTGCATTTTTTCGAATTTCCATGATGTACTACTATCGTATGAGTCCTTGAAAAATTTGCTGTAGAAATTCTCAGTGTATTATCTTCAATGTTAAGGTGTTAACAATTTATAAATATTTCGTTTTTGTTCGCTATTATGATTATCTTTTAGATGTATTCATTAGATAGATAAACTTCTTGCAACAATCACTTCTATACTTCTATGCATTAGTAGTGTTATCCTTTCATGATTTGCGTAAGGCTCTGAAATTACAAATGAATTACGTCTTTTTATCCCTCTCGTATAGTAAGAAGTATCGATTGGAAAGTTATGAAATCTTAAATTCATTAGGTTTGAACGATAGCACATTTGTAACTTTTATTAATTGTGAATAGACACAGAATTGTTGGAATGGGCTTTGATTTGCTGAGAGTAGTGAGTTGATGGGTTGTTAACAATTAGCATAATCCTTTTCAAAGTTATTTTTTTCATTTAGTTATTTTCTGATTTATTAATTGTTTTAAATCTTTTTTTTTTACTTATCCTCTGTAACCATTTGCCCATTCAATTTCTTGTTCCCTTCCTTTGCTTTTACTTCTTCTTCTAAATTTTTGATTGATTCATTCATTTTTTTTTCAGTTTTTTTACGAATCCTATTCACGTTAGTATCTAGATTAGTTTAGAAAAATTGCTTTTGATGCCTTCTGAACTGTTTGGTTTGTTGCATTTCTTTCTCTTCTGCCTATAAACTTTATATACCATTTCTAATTCAGTTTTCTCATGATATTTTAAAATAAAAGAGTTCATATTTCTAATAATATAAATTTATGTAGTTTGCCTTGAAATACTTCATCCATAGCGTTCTGTTTAGGACCATCCTAACAATTTTTCCTAATTAGCCTGTCTGGCCATAACAAATCGTTACTGATTCTACTGTGTGAAATTATTTCATGCTGCTTTCCAGAATCAGTGACACTTGTAAACCGCCAACTTTATTTCAACAGTTTGTTGGCCATTCATTAACAACCGAACTGTGTGAATCCTTAACTGATACGAAAATTTATCATTACATAAATCAATATTACATTTCCACAACGATATCTTTTTGGCTTCAATGCTTCGCTTTTTGCATTTGTTACGCGGACTTATATATATTAAACTTGAAACCAATTTCTAAAGCGAAATGTGCGTAGACAATAACTTGTATTGTACATCACTTAACAAAACAGTTTATTTCACTCTTATGTTCTTTTGGCTTAATACCAACTATATTTTTAATTAGGTCAAAATAGCAATTTTTATCTTATTGTGAATTGTAAGGTTAGTTCCAAAACCTTTTTCCTCACTTTTTACCATGTTTTCTCATTAGTATTATTGGTTTTGCTTCATTCATAAATCGTGGGATGGTTAAATCAAATCAGTTTTTTAATTAGAAATATTTTTTTTGCTTTATAAAAGATGGAGTTTTTTTTTGTTTTTTATTTTTGATCGTACAAATGTTTACTTCTGAAACATCGAGGAGTATTCGAATGCTTACTACGGTAAAATATTAAGTGCTAGAAGCTTCAGCTTCTATACCGTACATATATGTTTTATTTTGCAATCTTTATATATATGTTCTTCAGAGATCATCAATGAAGCCAAATTTATGACAACAAATTTTTCCTTTTAACAAATGCTGCTTGAACTGTAACCGAGATGCGTGAATACGGCATAAAAGTGATGCAGAAAAAGATGAAAAGCCTTGTATTTTAAATCAGCTTTGTTCTCTCCAATTATCATCCTTATTGTGCAATTCATTCTTTTTTTTTCGTAAAAGTGTAGGTGAATATCTTCTGGAAGAAATGTGGAAGAAATGCTCCTTTCCTTGTAATTGATGGGGATTTTTCGCTGTAAGTCGCAATGATAGCTTTAGTCACCTTTTCATCAAGGTTTTTCTGTGAGATGGCTGCTTCTGCTAATTTTTCTCTTGTGTTTTGTTCTGCTTGTTCTTCACATTGATCTGTATTTACAGGCTAAGTGAAATTGTTGCTTCCTAAATTCACTTGATCAACCAAACAGGAGAAAAATTTTTCAGCAGTTTTATAGTACATAAAATAGAGATTTCATTGTAGTTTTCTATAATTTCGAAATTCATATTATTTTCACATTATCTGAGCTGTAATTAATAATATTTAACTCCAAAAGTCATTAGATATTAAATTTCAAACTTGGAATTGAAAATGATTGTATTATATGCTAAAACTTTTAATGATGCAGAAGACTTTAGGACTGTGGGAATCAGCTAAATGACTGGAAACCATGCATTGAGAGAAAAATAGCTGATCAAGTTTTTGGAGCGTGTTGTGATCGGTTTGCCCCACCAGAATGCCGCGGTTTATGTATCTACGAAAGTAATCCTATCGAAGCGAGAGTTGTTGTAAATTTCTCTTCTAATTTTCCGATATGAGCACTTTTTTTTGTAAAATCTCTAAAAAAATTTACGTATTTATTTATGATTTTATTATAATAAGAACATTTTGCAGCTAATGCATGCAATCCAACCATCCCGATGTCGTTTATATAAATATCTGAGTTCTATAATTCATTGTGCTGCTCAAACACATGATAATACAGCCTGCTGTCGAGATATGGGTGTTCATGAAATCGGTTCGCAATGCTTGCAGATGTGTGGACCACAAGTAATTCCTTGTACTCACGATTTCATCTTAACTGACTCCTTCACTTGATTCTAGTTACAAATAGCAAAAATTCTTAATAGTATATGTATGTAACGAGGTAGTTCAATGTTGCTAAGCTTTTGTATTTTATTTGAATGAAATGACTTATTTAATTTTGATGTAGTTACTTTATATTACTTGATCGATGTTGTTTCAGTCAATTAAGCAAGACATTGCATAATTATTTGCAGTTTCTTATTATACAGTTGACCTCTGATTCTCACCGTATGTCTAATTGTACTACTGTTAGCAATTTTCTGTCGTAGACTTTCAGAGAACTCATTAAATATCTTGCCGGTATTCAATGTTCCAGAATATATAACAAAAATTAAAAATGAAAAAAAAAAAAATGATTCAGCCATTTGTTTCCAGGCAAAACCTCGTCAACTTTGGGGTACTAGGTCGCTACGCAAAGATCTGGTCGTATGCTTGGCAAAATGGGACCAAATAATGTTCTGTCATCAGGCTGGCTTACGCGCTCGGAAAATTTTTAAGATACCAATGATTGCGTCACAGTAACCATCATAGTCTAGCTTATATATTTATCTTGTTCTTTTTTGAATGTGTTTTGTAAGCATTGATTTTTTAAACAATATAAATGCATTTTATATGCTTGCATTGGGTCAAACATAAGGTTCAAATTGTTATCGTTCAAAGGGATGAGAAGTAGAAGTTTTAGCAGCTGAACTAGGAACCTATTTTAGATTTCATGCTTATTACACAGAGCAATTTTAAGCTATCCCGAAAGGATAGATTGAAAAATACGTTCCGGGAGCTCTTGCTAAAAAATATGTGTATAGAATTAATTTAGATTAGATCTGCACTGAAGTGATATGGTATAATTTTGGGCTAACGTTGTGATAATAATACGATGAGCTAAGCTGAAACTTGTTTGATATCACAATATTGATTTCCTATGTAGCATTAGTGATTCAAAATGATTGATTTTTTAAAACATTGGAACTATTTTCTTAAATATCCAAGATAAAGAAGTGATTCTTGATCAATTGCCTATTTTCACAGCAACGGGTGTGGACGCAAGTCGCGATGTTTGATATGTTCTTATCAACCTCATTATTACCGTTTTCTCCAGTCGTCATGAATGACTTTTTCCGGGCTAACCTTTGTTATATATTTATCATCCAGCATTCGGATGAAGCTGATGCTTTTTTCCTCATCCATCATACATGCTGGTTTGATTAATTTTACAATTGCAAATTTTCCCACATAAGAAAAGAATCGATTAAAATTTAAGAAAATTCTTGCGATTTTGTTTTAGCAGCTTTGTTATAATAAATTAAATTTAGAATTTATAGGTGTTAAATTTGAAATTATTTATGAAAAATATGGAAGAAAAGAACAATATAAATTTTATTGCCAATAAAATATAGAAATATATTTTTAAATACAGATTAAAGAAACTAATGAGGATGCAGCCATGGAACATATTGCTGAAGGAGCGGATAAAACAGCTAATGGCAAACAAATCTGACATCGTAAAATCCAAATTATATCCTGAAATAGATAATGGAGAAGGCAGAACTAAATTTTACCATCCAATGTTTCGGTTTAAAAGTACATTCCAAATGAAATGATTCTTGAAATGAATTAATTGCTCTGCCTATAAAATATGCCGATAGGTCAACATTCCCAAAGTGTTGACGCTCAGCTTAATCGAGTATTCATCTGCAAGAATACAACTTACTGAATTTGAAAATAGTCTAAGATTCTGGAAGTCTTTTGTAATTCAACAGCGATTATATCGACGCTGAAGTTGCGGTGCTATATGTGATCTTTATTTCTATTTCCTGTTAACTATTTGCAAAACTCATTATTGTTATCGCAGCGATGCGAAAAAAAGTTTTATGGTACGAACGACAATCTTGTAAAGCGCTGGATCAAAAAACCATAGTGAACCATACTTTATTGTTTATCTAATAATATATTTAAAACTAACAGTGTATGATTGACTCATTGCTTTCTGGATTTTCAGAAAAACTGTGTACATTTTCCAGCTTCCTTAGCTCTTTTTTTTAAGTGGACGCTTAGAAATTACAACACTTGCGAAATTTCAGCGTTTAAAACAGTAGCAGATTTTCGAAAAAATCATACATATTTCGTTCTTAATTTGTTTTATTATTGGGAATAGATTTTAAAAAAGGTAAATAAGAGAAAGGAAAAAGAAAGCTTTGGTTCCGGTTGACTGATTCAAATCTTCTGAACAAAAATAGCGTATTCGGTAGGTGAAATGCAAATGTGTTCAATAATAAATATTAAGATCAAGGGTGTGTTATTAGAAAAGCATATGATTGCATTTTATGCTGTGTGAAAACTTAGCCTTCATATTTCTTAGAATTGTTCCTTTTCGTGATATTCTTCAATTATATTCCTTCAGCTAACTTCATAGTCTGCACGCTCATGTCCTACACTTCAGGAACCGTTTTTATATTTAAAGTACTACTTTTGCTAAGATAAATTTCGCAATGGCAATTAAAATAGTGCTTTATAGGTATTGTTTTTAGCAGTTAACAATATAGATTGATTACTCATTGAATGAACGAAAAATTTAATTTTATCGTACACTTATGCTTTCCGAAGTATTATGACACAAACTTTTGGGAAACGAGAATGTTATTCTTTCCCTGAACTTATTTAGTCTTCAGCTCACTTTTCTAACAGTTATAGTTTAGTTAAAAAATGATGTAAATGTGGTGTTTCAATATGGTTGTAAAAAATACCCTAATTACCACTTTGTAAATTAAACTTTTTCAGATTTCACAGATAAACTGCGCAAAAATTATTTTCGACGAAGTGATGCTGCTATTCTTGTATTTGAATGCGCTTTTGATGGTTTATTTCTTAAAGTTCATGACTGGATTGCGACAGTTCATTTAGGAATTTTATTGCATTCTTTGGACTCAAAAAGCATTACTCCTTAATGTATGCTATGCTAAAGGCGTCATCATTGTAAATTTTGTTTGTCAGGTTAAGTTCATTTTTTTTTGTGTCGATATTTTTTATATAGCAGTATTAAATATAAAATCATTTTAAATTTTAAATTCTTAAGGGTTGACAATAGATATATACCAATTATAATATGTGCCAATAATATCGATCTTAAAGATACTCAGTTCACAGAATTTTTTCCACAGAAGGTGCTAAAGCGATGGCAACAATAAATTTTCGACTCATTTTAATTGATACTGATTTTGATTCCGACACATTTCTCTTCATGTTCTATTCTAATTAAAATATTAGTTCAATTGAAAAGCAATCTTGAAAAAATTTAGGCTGTGGGCTTTCAATTTGCGGAATGTAGTGCCTTAAATGGTATTAACGTGGAAGTACGGTATAATATAATTGTTGGTTAAATCATTCATCATTTGCATCTGAAAAATAAACTTTTGCAGAGAGCTGGCGGCGACAAAATACATGGAAATCATGGAACTTGGTTGTGATTATTCTATCGAAGTTTTTGAAGAAAACAAGTAATTCATGCTGTTCGGGAAGTTGAACATTTTATTTGCATTTAATTTATCAGTCCACTAAGTTCCGATATATTATAAAAACCATGTTGAAGAATTGCAAGCTGGTAGTGTTTTCCCAACTTTTTAAATAGTAAATGGTAAATTATTACCATTTACTATTTATTTTAATACAAGTATTTATTCTGCAAGATGCACCGTTCGTTATTTTACAAATTGCTTGGCCTGGCCTATACTGGTAAGTTGAAAAATCTATAAGCTGTATTTCATGAAGATTAGATGCGTGGTGCCTATTTTTCAAAGAAACATCTTTTCTTGCTTCTGTGAGGATAGATTTATTAGAGCTATTTAGAATGCAGAGGGATAAATATAAAGGCTGAGCCAATAAATAGGGCAAAATAATCGATAAAGTGCATAAATTTGTTAATATATATATGAAATTCAAAGTGCTTCTTCAACGTTACAATCTATTGTTATCTATGCACTAACAAACGAAAGTAGTGACCAGATATGTACTTGAAATGAAAGAGTCAAAATACTCATAAAAAAGTTGAGACCCAGAAATTTAGCTTCTACAGAATCAAGACCTTCACATTTCCAATTCCCAGATTTCTTTTTTTTTGGAAATTTCTGATAGTGAGCAAGTATTTTAAATATGTAGATGGATTTTAGTCAAATTGTCATTTTTTACATGAGAAATTCACATCAATTAATTTGTCTTACTTCAGTTTACTTTATATCTATTTGTTCTTTCGTAAACAAAGTAAGTATAAGAAAATCTTTTTTTAATAATTTTGTACTGCGAATCATATTTTCACATATTATATTTTCCATACATTATATTTAATATCTTATTGCTTCAAAAACATTCAGTTGGCTTCATATACATGTAGTTTATGTCATTAGTAAAAGCGTAAAATTCAGAAATGTTGGAAACAAATGAGTACGCTTAATTATAGCAAACGTTACACAGTTACTTCCTTCCTTCTTCGGAGATTTAATTATGGAAATTTAAAGGTCATTATCATTGGATTTGGAATAAATACGTAAAATACTTCGCTTTTGCTCACTCTTAGGGGATAACAAAGGCATGCGCATAGGACACCTGTCTTCTTAATTACTGAGCAGGAATTCTACTAAGTGCATTAATTCTACACCAGATCTTTAAAATGTACTGCGCATTTCTGGGTCAACTTCATTACAAAACATGCATGGTTAATTTTCTAATTTTCTATAACAGGAGGAAGGGATGGAGACACCGAGAAATTATAGTCCAAGAAATTTCTATTCAATGAAATTGATCTATCGGTCAAATTTGGCAGGGAAAATACCCTGCTTGACCTGCTCATCCCATATCTTTATCCACTCCGAAGGACACAAGTCCATGTAAATATTTTGAAAAAACTTGCACGGCTCGTATTTTGCATCAAGCAATGCGATACAACGATGATAATCTACATAATAGTCGAAACAATACCGAGTTACTTTACACTGTGAATATCGTACATCGTGAGGTGCAGCCCAGAAAATACTGTCTGTTCTTTGTTGTTTTTCATTGTACTCTCTGGAGAACCATTCCGGTGCATCTGGTTGTCGTGTTTTGTATTCGCAGTATTTCTTTCTCAAGTGTTCTAGTCGCTTACTTAATGTTTCCGGCAGAGGACTGAATTCGTTGCTCATATCTGCAATATTTTTCTACGTCACACATTGTCAGCAATATTAACTACAGTATAGAACTAATCTGAGCAGCGTTAAACTTATACATATACATATATGCACTATCTTATATTGATAAATTCCCAAATGACTCATTTTATTTTAATGAGGTATGCTGCAATATGATATACTCCTATGTACAACGTCATCTGATCAATAATTTAAATAACTAGACATACTTGGATTCTAACAATGAGAAAATCTGACTATGAAACAACCGGGTAAAAGCAATCAGAAAGGATTGTAAAAACTAAATTGTTGGAATTTGAAAAATTTTTAAAATATGCAAATTACATCAGCATGTGTACTACATACTTTCTTTTTCGGTTCTTTCTTTACTTTTGTTAAGAGTGCACAGTTAGAAATTTTTTTTGTTAAAAAAAATGAAAATGAAAAGATAGTGTTTGAGTTCTTCCTTTAAAAAATTTAACAAAAATCGAGCATTAACTTTGTATAAATGATTTGGTTAGCATAATCATTTTAGCAGTACCGAAACTTCATTTTGAAAGCTTGAAATGGTTCTGATAATCTAAGAAGAAAACATTGTAGATTAGTAGAAGAAACTTTTTAATAAAAAAAAAACTTTATGATAATTGTTTAATGAAATTCAAATCGAATTTATTAACTAATTGTTTCTAACTCCTAATTTTTTTGTTTCAGATTGCAAAAAAGATGTGGAATATGCCTCACATTTCAAGTGTGAGAAAGGATGTTGTTTATAGGGATGATATCTTGCAACTGCAATTTATCCATTTATTCGTTACTGTTTCAAATTGTTTTTAATCATTTATGCAAATTAATTTCAATAAAACTTTTTGCTATTTGATGATTTCTTTACAAAACCCGCTGTTTCAATGGATTCAATTTTGAATTAAAACTTATTTGGCACTTAAGACGAATGCTGAAATAGATTTTACTTGAATTAGTGACATCACTCTCGTATCTGCCACTCTTAAAAACTGGAATATGTCTAAGTCTATTCCTTTATCCTTGTTTGGCATTTATTTTTAAAGGGAAAAAATCCTCTCTCCAAATGAGTAAGTCTAAAATAAGTAGATGTAGAATCGTTAAAGAGAAAATATTTTTAATTTTTCACTTCTTTGAATTTAAATTTGATTTATTTGAAACCTGTTTTCCAGTCTTTACAGTACAAATATTTCAAGCGTGACTGTTGTCGATTTTTAGATCATCGATTTCGACTGAAAATCAATACTTTTGCTGGATCATTTGCAGTTCATCCTGAAATCAATTATCTTCTCTCATTTGATAAGTTCATTAGGATCTCTACCCTAAATATCCTTGTTCTCTCAACTATTCTTCAATTCAAATTAACACAGCTGCGGCAATCACTTTCCAAGAATGGCAAATTCAACCAGTTTAAATTTTTATTATCTGACAACTAGGCGAAATCGTTTCGTCTAAAATTTCATTGCAAATAATATAACCGCTTAAATAAAAAATGATTTGCTCAAATCTATTGTGATCAATTTCATTGTGATGCACTTAAGCCATTTCAGCAAAATAATTAAAAAATGAAATATATGATTCGTTTAAGATCTGAACAAGAAAAAAATAAGGATGTTGCTTTTTTTTTCTCTGATTTCACAATTAAATTGCAAGCACAAATACAATAAAATTTTCGAATTATGTTACAATTTCATATTTTTTCTGTGAAATTCATTTATCCAAGCATTATTCATCATTTACCGATACTTTAAATTTCACGCTGTTCATAAATCTTAACAAATTTGAATCTATAAATACGTCTTATTTCCTAATTGTTTACGATTTCTAGAATTAGTTTTCGTTCTGCTTCTACAACGGTTCTTTTAATTTTTAAATTTCTTCTATAAACTTTATTCTTTAAAATGTCCGTCATCAAAGTTCCAATCCATATAGAACACCAAAAAAAGCTGCTAAGTCAACCAATAATATCTGTAAAACTGTGCTGGATTTCAGGCAACTAATTCTGCATGAAATAATCTCTAGCATTTGTTCATAGCGAATCTGAAAATTTTCTTGGGACGTTCAACCGTCATTAGAAGAAATATATTATCGATGTATTTGGTTCCAATGACGAAGCTGAGCTGTAAAAAAGAATATTTCCACATTAAAAGTACGCTTGCTCAAGTTAGATAATCCTGCTTCAGCAATACAAATAGCATTCAACTTCAGAGAAATTCTTCCTCGCGATTCGGACGTTTCTACTTTTTTTTTCTCAATCACGATTCGAATCGATAATATATTTCTTCTAATGACGGTTGAACGTCCCAAGAAAATTTTCAGATTCGCTATGAACAAATGCTAGAGATTATTTCATGCAGAATTGGTTGCCTGAAATCCAACACAGTTTACAGATATTATTGGTTGAAAAAAGTTTCACAAATTGAAATTTTGACTCTATTTTACGATGATTGGAAAGTTATTTAATAATATGACTTCACCGAAAATTTCGATATTTTAGTACAATGGAAGAGTTGTAAAGGCTGGATAGATCGAATTTCAGTGAAAAGGATGCAGTTCGACTTAGTAAGAAACAAATTAAGAAACAAATTAGAATTCTAATTCTGATAGTCTGCTTCGATCCTTTCATTACATTTGATACACTTTCAAGCTAAGGCGATCCGTGATCTTAAATATGGTTGATTTTCATCACATGTAATCTCAAGATCCTAATCTAACAATTGAAATGCTTCGGATTTATAATTTTACCATAATACGGTGAATTTACGTGATTCATACTTATGATTTCATTATTATATGAATAGAAAAGTAGAAAATGCCATAAAACAATTGTGGCAGAGTAAAAAATGTTGTACATAGATCTAGTCATTGCTTACTACCGTCGCTAACATCGCGAGGCCACAGAATTAGTAATTCCTTCGTTCTTAATTAATATTGCTGGCAAATGTTGTTTGTGGGATTTACTGCAAAATGTGAAATGTAAGCTAAAAATTGTCTGCTCATTGTATCAATGAGCCCTAACAAAGAGCTCCATTTCCAGACGCTGACAAAGGCATTTTTTCTTGTAATTGCAGAACTGTACCAAGGCCCATCAATTACGCGAAAGAAAAGGGTCCTGAGCACCAAAGCGAGTATAAAAGGTGTGTTTCAGCAAGGCGGTTGGACAAACTACATCGAGCGTTATTTTATCACATTTTTCGTTTGAGTTGTCGTCATCATCAAGATTGATGTGGTTGATATATTGAAATTTATATTATTGTTGTTGTAATTGATGTGTTGGTTATGTATTACAATAAAAAAGATTTATTATCCAGGTTTGAGGTACTACCATTGAAAGGTAGAAAGAACCTCAAATTTCTGTCGCGATTAGAAAAAATTGGCAACAGATGTACTTTTTTTAAAAAAAGATTTTTTTGTTGAATAAAAATGAAAAAAAACTTCGGTGGAGATTAAATTTTCAAATAATTTATAAGTTAGATTCGAAGAAGTAAAGAAGAACTAAAAACAGATATAACTTCTTGAATAACTCATTTCTTAAACCAGTTCATCCTCATCTTCGTGAAATTAGAAGAGAATTCAAACAACTAGTTCAGCAACGACTACTGTTTTCAATTTAAACTGATTAGCGGATTTTGCAATATAATCTGGATTTTCCATTCGAAATTTTAACAGTGGCAATGATATATTTCAAAATTAAATAATTTGAGACTCTGATTTTCCAAGTCATGTTGTAAACTACTATGTAGTAGAAAAAATAAAAGTAATATAATATTTAAACAATCAATTATGGATGAAGGAACAGACGCTACCGGAATTCCATACAGGAAGAAAATATGGACTGCTCGAACTTCAAAATTATTTGAACTTACGAGGTATTTAAGTATGTAGATGCTACAACGAGATAAAGTGACTTTAATAGTTAAGGAGAATAAATCAATTAACAAAAAAAGGTCATAATCATAAGGAACATAACGATTCATTTCAAAATATTCAATTTTCGAAATTTAATATTTCGAAATTCAGAGCATTATAATGAATTTTCAAAAAAATTCAGAGTTTAAACAACTTAAACAGAGTACGTTTGCGCTGAATCTTGAAGAAAAAAGAAAACCTTAAACCTTCATATAATTTCTCTCCTATTTTGAACAGAAATTATATGAAGATTTCGAGTTCTCTACTTTTTTTTGGTCATTTCAGTGAATGAGTTTACAAATTTATTACGTACTCATTTTCTATAAAATGCTATATCCCCTAATTTGTATCAAACAGTATTTTATTCAACACAAATCATAAAGTATCCAAATATATGTAGTTACTCCGAAAAAGAATTTTTTAAAAAGCGAAAACTCCTAAAAATTGCAAAGAGATGCTATTTCAAACTTTTATGAGGGGAAAAAGGTGCAGAAGACTAATACGCCGATTACAAAATTTCGGATGAAATGTGGAGTGAGAAGTACGAAATGATCATGAGTAAAATGGCATGCGTATTAAACAATAAAACGCATTTACCATACAAATTTAACAAATTTTACATAAATATTTGAATTAGTTAAATTCTTCAGTTATTTGAATGTTTTGATAAGCAAATTAGCTGAAGAAGTACGTTTAAGATGATATGTTATACATGCGTCAATATTTGACTTATTGACCGCCCTTGCATTCGCACCAAATCATTTTGCAAGGGATCAGTACGTCCGTTATCCTGTGTTGGAACTTCAGACATTGCTTCCAGCAGCGCACTTTCCTGGATGCTGATTTTGTTTGTTAAAGATATTTGATTAAATTTAATTCCCAGCGTACTACACAAGAATTGATCCTTGGACTGCCTTAAGAAAATAAGTGCAGAACTTTAATAATTCCTGTAATAACTTTAAGATAAAGTTAAAGTTTCTCTCTATCCTCTTTTTTCGACCAGCTTAAAGCACTAAAAGAATTCCTGAGCAAGCCAAAAACAGATATTTGCATTTAGCGAACAAAAATTAAAGAGCTAGAGCTCTCTGGACTAATCAGTGATTTCTGGAACGTAAATAAACACCGAATCCAATCTGTATTAGAGCATGTGCTGCCTGAGTGACTGCAGAGTAATGGCAGAACACATTCCAAAAAGCAAAAAATTCGTTAAGTAAATCGTAAGATATGAAGAGCAACAATAAAGAATATATTTTGAATGTCTAACTGGTTTTACAAAGTAATATTTTCAATTAAGTCATTACTAATACTGAATACCCTCTCATCTTTATTTAAACGATAAATTCTGAAAAAAAAATGAACTAGTTAAATCCACCTTTGAGTTTTGATAGCGGTATGATTCAGACATAGTAACAGCAATAGTACTTGCACTTGATGCAAAACTATTGTAGGGATGACTGATCTGTATATTTCGTTCATCAATCCCACAATCAAAAGAATGTGATCCACAGGCTTTGTAAGTGTTTTTATTAATAAGTGGCGAAAATGAGAGATAGTTACAGTTTGGATTATTTTGTGGCACTGATATGTAATCCTGCAATGTCACTTATTTATGTACCGGAATATCATATAATTTAGTTTTCTGCATCAGCACTTAAATAAAAGCAACTTGCACTCATCTTTGCATTTTACAAAAGCAAATAAGGTTCAAGAATGGGAAATGTTTTTATCACTAACTAACTTCAGAACAAAGAAGTTGATGACTTTCGTTAGATATAGAATTGTACATGTCAGCAAAAAACTGATCGCCAACAAGCGTTTCAATTGTCACATTTACATCGGAATGATCATCTGGAAAGTTGAAGTTGCACTAAGCAAATGATTCACAATATTAAAGATAATGGGTTTACCAAAAAAGAAAGATATATTAAGAAAACATTTTTGCGTAGACGTACCACTGAATCGAGCAGCATTTTTATATGAATTTCGACGACATTGCCAGCAATTAGAACAGCTCATAATGAACAAAGCTGAGAGTAGCAGAAAAGCAGTTGGAATAAAATATTGCGGTGGTACAATTCCTGTAATCACCGAGAACGATAACATTTATATCAAGTTCCTTACAATGACAGTCTTTATTTGTACCAGTTGGAATGTGTCATGCATCAAAACTTTCTTTTTTGAATCATGAGAATTTAAGAAAATAAGACGGGACCATCACTTAAAGGAAGTGCAGAAATCAAACTATGTGAAAGTTTTTATCATAAAAATTATTATACACCATTATTTCACTATTTCTTAGCCAGAGAACAATTTCGAATCTCTTCATATCTTCTAACACATTATATGAATTTGATTTATCCATAACAAAAATTCATAGCTATTAAATTATAACAGCGAAAGCTAATTTTATTATTCCCTAAACAAAAATCATCTAAGCATCTACTAGAATAGTAAATTAATTGCAAGTAATCATTCGTTTTCTCAATCGCTAGCAAAATTTTTACTCAGCAAAATTTCCATTTCCAATTATGATTTTATCCGTGATGTCTTTTTTAATCACTTTCACATTACTTCATGTTGATTTCCTTAATCCCCGCAAAACTTCAGTCTTTAGGCATAAGTCATACTCTCATTAAGTCTTTCGCAGCACTTTTTTAAATCTTCATCTCTCATAAATCTTTTCCAAATTTCAGCAATCTCCTCCTCTTCCAAACACATAAGTTCTACGAGCAGCTATAATGCAGTGGTTGAAGGAGAATAATTAATCCTTTATAAAATGTATTTTGTTGCTCTCTCATGTGTGTGCTAGTTTAAATACTTATATAAAAAAATAATTAAAAAATTGTGAACACTACCAATAAAAGTGTCTACTATGCTCTTCGGTTTCAATTGAACCGTCTGGAAATCCTCGCCTAACTCATTATACGCAGAACAGTTGTATGTACCAAAATCTGAATCCTTGATATTTTGAATTGCTAATCGACTTTCCACGCCAAACTGCCTCGGAACTTGATGGATCTGTATTTTATTATCTTAGACAAAACTTAATGGGTTCTTTTGAAAACTTTATGCCCAGAAACCATTCAGTTTTTACGAAATTTTAAAAATTTATATCCTGATGAAAAGCTCCCCCAAAGTGTGTTGAATTTTTCTTCATTTTAAAATATTATTTTACCTGAAGTCGATTACTTAAACGTCCATATTCAAACATTATCCCATTTAAGGACCATAAAACATCCTGTGGATGGGGACGACCTCGTACCTGAAAGTACGTTTCAACTATTTTCCTTTCTTTTTTTAATTAATTCAAACATAAGCAGTTCATTTATTCTTTAAAATCAAAAAATGAACAATAGATGGAAGATTATGAAACGAGAAGAGAAAAAAACCAAATCAGAATTCAATGAAAATGCTGATTGTAGAGCAAATATGCCTATTTTGACCAGAAATGAAAAAACTACTCATTTTTGGGTCAAAATCAATTCTTTAATTTACTGAAAATCCAGATACTTCTGTTCACGAAACCAATCATATTTTTTTTTCTTTCTCTAGTTTGTTAAAAGCAAAATTATTCAATATATTTAACGCTCGATTTTAAAATGACTTTTGTAAACTACTAGCAACTAAAATATTACGCAAATAAGCTCAGAATTAAAAATTTCTTGCTAATTTGAGAAGTTTACAGGTTGTTGCAAAAATCCTAATTTTTGCACTAAATATTTGCTATGTAATAGGTTCATCGAATTAGAAATCCTGGAAAGAACTTTTAGAAAAAATCAGTTAATGATTATTAGAAATCGGCAATTCAGAAGGATAGATGTGAATCACATGATTCAATCGATCGAAAAAAAATAGTCAATTTTAAAAATACTCATTAACAAACTTCACAGATAATCTCAAGACTTTCTCCAACAGCGGCAACAATTTCGTCGTTCAAGCTTACGGAAGGTGGTCCCCTGATGTGCAAATAATTTATCAAGCGTTGCAGGCGGGAAACCCTGTACCGTGCTACACATTCATATTCTCCACGTTGCCAACTTTGAACTGATTCAATTGTTAAACTGGAATTGCACACGGATTATATTAGAAATTTTTACAAAAAAGTTTAAGAAATTTCGACTGTCATGGTTTATATCCCTATACACTCAAAAAACTTGAAATGAGCAAAAGGATAACCTTTCCTTTTTTTTGTCGCTTTTTTTTGGATACAATTTTAAACAAAATTAAAGTTGTTTGAAAAAAAAAAGGAAAAAAGAACAAAAATAGTGAATTTACTTATTTCCACGAGCTATAATTTGACTATCAGCCACTTTGGTCCAATAGACTGTTGGGGTTGGATTTCCAATGGCTTCACAAATAAATGATGCCATTTCTCCAAGGTTTACCGCTTGATGCTGCTCTTCTGATACTATGTATGCACCATCTATAATTGAAGTATTAAACTTGATCTACTACAACTTCAACAATTCACATCTTATAATTCAGCTTAGTGCTATAAAAATGAAAGTGGAAAAAGCAGTGCTATCAAGTGATAAAAATTACATGTAACGTTAAGGACAATAGAATCAGAAGAATCGCCGATCGCATTCGCTGCAACACATGTGTACCGAGACTGATGATGGTCAATTCTTAATTCGGAGATTGTAAACGTCTGCAATGCTTCGACCTTTTATTGGACAAACATCATGTTCTGAACGAAGAAATTCAGAAAATTTATGCTAAGTTTACAATCTCGAACAATATTCACTGATAAAAATTTGCTTACACATTACAAAAGGATGCTGAGACAGTAGTACTACATCAATTTACTAAATCTTCACAACTAATGAATTGTAAATATTACATGTTTAAAATTGCAAAAAAAGTCGAATTACCGGAGTAAGGACGACTTAATAAAGTTCTTTACTCCAAGCAATATCATCAGAATAGTAAGGAGGAGTTAAAAAGTAAAAATGTGCTGATATTGAAATTGAATTTCATAAATGAGGTTTCACAAAATTAGGTATTTAAATGTACGAAGTTGAGTGAAAAGAATTAACGTTTAAATAGAATGCACAAACATTAGTTGTTGCAAGGGTGATTTCTTTGGTGATTTCATTTCCATTTCGATACCACGCTATTTTAACATTTTCGAATGGTTTAGCTTTGATACTGCAGAGCAACTCTGCCGAACCGTGCTCATAAAGCCTAGAATTGTTATTCAGTTTCACTTTCACTCTTGGTGGATAGCTTAAATCAAGCCGAACAGCATGTGACCGTGGTGTTTCATAGGTTTCATGGCTCACCAAGCATACCAAATATTTGTCATCCTCCTCCACTCGAGGTGCAAAACTATAAATTACATTTAAAAAATTTTCGAATTTCTTTATTAATAATAATATTAGAAGGATCCGAAAAATCAATTTCCCAATAAACGTAATTTCTTTTTTATGTAATTGTTAATTATTTAGATCAAAGATTTTTTTTACCTTATATTGCTGATAACGTTGTAGGTTCGATCGTCATTAAAGCTAACATATTCAACAACCTGTGTATTTTTTATCTCCTGACCACTGATAAAATCTGAAAAATATCGATATATTTCATAAAAAATGTAACAGGTCAACCAGAAACTTCTTGAGATTTCACTGAGAAAAAGAAACAATGTTGGATGCTAGGCCTTATGATTTCAAAAAAGCATTCCAAATCTTTTAGACAATAAAAATGCTAATTTTTAAAATTAAAAAAGAAATGCATTTAACAAATTAATTCAGCTCCGATTTAAATTAATTTATGGAAATTATAAACAATATACACTTTTTGAGCATTTGAACAAAATTAATCACATGATGGATACTATGAATTTTTAAACATTAAAATGAACTGACATCATTTGCCTAAAATAGTAAACTTGGGAAGATTTGAACAAAATGTACCAGAGATAGGATTGAACTTATCCTTGCTCTTGTCCAGCCAACTTAAAACATTTGTGGCATTTGGATCATCCGATATGACCCAGCCTATTTTTGACTGCGGTTTACCATGCTTGCTTGTGCAGGATTGTTGAATATACTGTCCAATTACTGCTCTCAGATTGGATACAGATAACAATAATTTTGGATCTTCTGGTTTAACTATAATTTATTGTAATGAAATATCCACGTAAAAAATTTTGTAATCAAAAAAATTTTATAATATTTCTAAAACGGGAGATCACCTACCTAAAACAGTAAGTTTGGCAAGATTGGATACCATAGTCGGGTCTTCGTTGGCTGCTTCAACTTGACACGCGTATTCATCGTCATCGTCCATTTGTACATTAATTATGCGCAAATTGTACTCTCCTTTATTAATTCTACCTTCCATACTATACCTTTCAAACAGGGATAAATTTCGATCGTTTCCCAAACCAAAACCGTTTTTCATCCACTGCACTGCTCCTTGCTGCAAAAATTATCGAGAATCTCGGCATTATGAAAAGTTTTCCGGACGAGAATGTTCAAAATGAGTTTGCTCACCAGTCATTAAATTTACTGCCCAACTTCTACTGATTTTTAATATGATCACACCTGTGCTTTAATATGACATTTTAGAATAACGGTGCTACCAATTAGAACTCGAGTATCCGTGGGACCTTCGATGATCCTCCGTTGAGAATGTATATATGTTGAAATGGTTATTATTATGTAAACAAATGACCACTTCATTCCTGAAATCCTATTATTTATTCTCGATTATACTGATTACATATGAGAGACTGCACATCAAAAGTTAACTTCAATATTTAACATTAAAATTCATAAAATTATTCATGTTATGAATAAATTATTTCAAATATTGTCTTGCAGTCACATATCGGAGATTAGTATTATGCTATCTTATTCATAGTACTAGATAAAATTCAGTAAACTATAGTAGCTATATTTGTTGATGCTTTATATTCATTCACGAAGCTAAAACACTTGGAATATGTTAAACAAGCGTTAAAATCAAATTTCAGAACGCATGATCAGAAATAATATTTTTAGCTTCATCGTTAACAAACAGATATCCAAATCAAATTTAAAAAAACCTTGAATAAACTTTTCTGTCCACCTTTCACTTTCTCTTTTCTTTTTCTCTATTATAAACAAATATTCTGTCAGAAAACACTAGTAGCAAAAATTATGGGAAAGAGTTAAAAGTTGATTTTTGAAAATGTAGAATCTCTGAATAGCAACATAGCTTTGTTCGCATAGTGCCAGCTTAGAAAGTAAAAGTATGAAAGTATTGAAGCACATAATGTGAATAACAAAATCTGCTGTTGTCACTGAAACCGCTAACAAATATTGGATTAATGCTTATCTGATATTAGCAAGTTGTGGCATGATGGCTAGAAATATAATTTGGGTACAGAATCAAATCAAGAAGAGACAATAAGCCATTTCAGTCCTTCATAGTTTCATGGAAAATCATTTTATAAAATATTGTTACAAATACATTAGAATGGAGAGTTCAAGATACAAAATCTTTCATTGGCATTAATTAATTTATTTTAATTATATTTTTTTATATCATAAAGAAGTCAAATAAATTAAAATTATACTCGAATCTAAAACTATTTCATTTTCCATATTTTCAAATTCTGTCGGAGAAAACTCAGCATATATTAATACCAGAAGTTTAAATCCCAATAGTGATTCTGCAGAATACGTGTTTGTGTGAGAAAAATGTATTCATAAAAAGCAAGAAATTTATTTGCTAAAAGAAAAGAGAGAATTATTCATAATCATATATCGCAGGGCAATGATTAATCATAGCGATCATTGATTTTCTTTAATGAGAAAAAAAATCTGTAGAATAAAATGAGGTGTTGTTCTGAAGCAGAATTCTGATCTATTCTTTAAAAGGGAAAATGTTTTGTTACGGAACTCACAAGCAATAGCGTCGCATACAGTTTCTGCTGCATGCATTAACTTCTCCTGAAAATCACCGTTTAAATTTGTAAATCAAACAAATGATTCAGATCAACAGACTCATATTACTAATATATATCAAAAATCAAAAGTAAATGCTAGATTAAAATATGCGATTTTTTCTCCATTCAAATACATATTTTCTATCTTTTTTTTTATGCTTATTTTTACCTTAATCAAGAATATAAGAAATAAAATCAGATTTTCAATCATTAACGGAACAATTGTAATGAAGATGCTTTCGCTATTCCAGTGGAAATTATTTTCAGTAGAGGATGAAATAGGAAAAGAAGTCTTCTTTTTCGCTCCAAAATTTCATGATTTCAAATGTATGTGAAATTATGTTGTACTATAGTTATACAAGCATATGACAAGGAAGCTCTTAAAAGTCGCTTATATAGATTAATTATTACCGCTAAGTTTATCAATTTTATTAATCAAAAAGTGAGTTTAATTTTAAAAAACAATTAATTTTAAGTCATTTTTTCAGATTGTCTTGATAAAAAGAATAACTCAGAAAATCTGGTTTTTAACATACAGAATCTTTAAAATTATCACCAGAGTTGCGAAATTTAGATTTGTTAAGATAATAATTTGAACTTAGTCAAAACAGCAGGAATTTGTTATCTCAGGTAGGATATATTAAAGGAAAAACTGCAAGACTTCTTTGGATGCTTGTTCCGCACTTTGGATGACTTCACACATATCACAATACAATAGTGACAGAACAGCTGATTTCATGTTTTTCTAAATATTTGCATCGTCTGAATGTTCAGCCAGAATGCTTGCAGAAACTAATTCTCATTAACGTAAGCATATAATTCACTTATTGGGAATTAATTAAGGAACACGTGAAAAAGAAATCGAATATTAAAACGTCAAAGATTCTAGGTAAGCATATTACAGATAACATAATTTCACAAAGCATAAAAGATGAATATAAAAACAATTATTTCAAAAAGAGTTTCGACATAACTGACACAAAATTTAAAAAGTAACTACAAAGTACTAATAAGAAAGATTAAATGTGTCTGATTTTTTCCTAGGTCATAGGTATAGCAAATCTTTTTGTCTCCTAGGAACAGCAAGCTGATTTCATTTGTGAGCTAAGACAGAAAACTGCTGCATAAAAATTATGAAATGACTGTGATTCTTTAGCAAAAAAAGTAATTTCTTCGGAATGCACTTACATGGATTGCTGCGATTGAAATCATCCATTCGCATATATCTTCTAGGAACAAACTAATCAAATGGACATCATTTTTAAATTAAATTAACACAATAACTACGCTGCATTTATATAATTGAAACTGAACACTAATTTGTTGTTCTCATGGATATTGTAAAATGGCATTTGTTTAGACTAATTATCAATTTGCTTTGTCAAGTGAAATATAACTTCAATGAAAAATTTCTGAAAATTAATGACATCAAAACGATTGACGAAACAAGTTTTTTGAAATTTTAGGCAAAACTTATCAAAGATTGATATAGAGCAGATATTGAATTACTAAGCAATATCCATTCAGTAACAGATATTCAGATTTCTTTGCGAATCATTGGCATATTGCAAACAGCAGTCTTAAAGTTTCAACAACTGACATAGAATCAGTCAAGTTCAGTCGACACTTTCTGCTGGAAGGAAAAAATACGCTATTTTAATGCTTCACCACAACTTTCGATGACAATTTTTCCATCCTTCAGCTAGCCATATAACATTAATCTTGCCTTAACGCAACAACAAAGTTTCAAAAATAATAAATTAAGAAGTAAGATTAAAAGGAAGATTTCACGCACGTGCATAGTGATGCGAACACTTACAGACATTTCCGTAAAAACATTAAAAATAGATTATCGCGTAAAATTTCCACTATATTAAGTATTTGCGGAACATGTTTCAAAATGCTGTTTAGTCGTAACATGCATTAACAGAATCCGAAAAAACTTTATTGGTAAAATATTACCACCAAGAGCATGTAAATTTGAACACACTTGAATACTGCAGTAGAACAAAAATCTATAGTTCACGGAATCAATATCAATCTATAAATTTAAAGGAAACGTATAATAAACATTTGCACAGTTATGTATTTGGCTTTACCTGTTCATAAGTTTGTAGCTGAAAGATTGTAGCTTAGAATTTCTGCATCAAATCTCTTCATTTTTCACATTATGTTTAAATCATTTCCATCTTTACAGATGTTAAACCAAACAAATAGAGTTTAAAGAAATATCTATGTAGAAATGTTATATCAGTAAAAAAGTTATGTTTTATTCATTTTCTGTAAACGAGAATTGACTAGCCTTACACATACGTTCCATTTTTCTAATTTGAAGGCAAAAATTTCTTTGCCCGAAAAATTGAGAAATAGATTATCAAAAACTGAAACCAGCTAGATAATAACGCTGATAATACTCTCAGCGAATTTTGTAAGACAACAATTGAATGTCATGAGTATCATCGACTTTGTACTGGCTAACAATATCTTAAATTCTGAAATGATAAAAAAAGAAAACTGAATATAAGCAAACATTAGGAGTGGATACCTTATTTTTATTGCATGATTTTTATTCGGATACAGTGTGTATTTCTCTACGTATCTAGACACTCTCAATTTGTTGAATCCTAAAGCGATGATTGTTCCTGAATTAGCCTAAATTTGAAAAAGGAAGATACTGCGGTGGATTTTATTTCACATAACGGTTATTGTAGTGGAATGTAAAATATTGAATTCATATTTTTAGTGATTCAAAGCCAAAACAAATGTTCGTATTTGATATGAAACTCATCAAAAGAAAAATGATAAAAAAGAAACTTGCGGAAACATTTATCAGAATGGTGAAAAGAATAAAATAAACAAGAACTGTTCCGCACAATATTATCTAAAAAAATTTGCACTACTGTTGAATTGCTGTTGTACTCTGTTCCCATTTACCACTAAACATTACTAAATCTTGAGGAATTTATGGATCATTATTACATGTGCAATAATTGGCCAATCAATATTGCATGAGTTCTTATACTATTCAAACTTAAAATTTATAGAAACTAATTCTTCCAAAGGTAAAAAAGTTCAAATGATGTTGCTTACAGATTCGGGAAACAAGCAATCGTTTCTAGCAAATTAAAATCAAATAGAAATAATTTACATCATATAAAAAGGGAAATAGAAAATAATTTTAGTAACGAGGAAAATAATGCTTGGTAATAATTTAAACGTCATCAAGGAGGGCAGCAAATAAGCATTTCATGATCTAACTCATTTTTTCATTTTCTTCGTGTCTTTAATCAAAATATGAAATTTTACTAAGGATAAACGACAACTTATACATAAATTAATAACTATGTACAGATGAGTTTATGCTTCAAGCTGTTATCTCTCTAATCTCCATATCATCCTAATTCAAATCACTCAGAATGTAACATATTAAAGAATTATCGATATAAATTGCCATATTATATCTTTTAAATCACATAATTACCCTTTCTCTCCTGCAAATCTTATCGGATAAAATGTTCTATAACATTTTAGATTTTAAAAAAAATAAAATTTTTTCTGCATAAGCTTTATCGAATATATGCCAAATAATTCTATTCTGTGATTGACCTGATTGTTGAATCTGCTTGTTCGATCGTTTCTGTTGGTATTAATTAGCAAGTAGTTTGATGACATTCACTTTTCTCATCATTTTTTGAAAATTCATTCCAGTCATTATTCAAGAAAAATTAGAGAAGATTGTATATAAACTTGCATTTGTTGACATTTCGACAAGTATTTGTCAGATTCAAATCACAGATTTTTGAATGAGTGTAAGAATAATCCAAGCCAAAAATTCATTTGAGTGTATAATTTTTCTATCTTATTTAAAAAGCTGTCGTAAGAGATAATTTGAGATTTTACAAAAGCCTTAAAAGAATCAGAAATGACAAAAATCTTTCACAAAGCATGAGCTTTTTTATGTAAATTTTAGAAAAAACATAGTTCAGTCGAATAAGTAAAGACCAAATCTTTCCAAATATTCGATTGTCAATTATAAGAAATAAGAACATATTAAGGAAACACGAATGATTGTAAGAATATAAACATTATGTAAATAGCTGCAGAAAATCACAGCATCTGTATGACTTCCATTTGTACTTTACTTTTACAAATAATTACAGCTGATCTCAAAAAAAGTATACCACTTTATAGGTTCTAGAAATCCAATATAGTCATGCTTTTATGATTCCTTAGTAGTAGAAATTTTACATGAATCTGTGTTGCAGCTGTGGTTTAATAATTAATTAGCCAGCATCTGCAAGCCGATATCTTTGGCATTAAGCAGTCGATAAAACAAATGAACAAAGGATCTGAAAATTAATCAGCTTAACATCTTTGATCATCATAGCAATTGTTTTTTGGAATTGAAGAATATGGAGAAAAAAGTAATAGACGTAAAACAAGATGGACTTTATAATTCTTCAGTTGGTTGTAGAAAAAAACAATAAAGTAAAAGAAAGTAAGTGCAAAAAACGAAAAAGAAAAAGCTGAGCAAATCAATGATTTAAGTTCTGAGTTATCAGTTGAGGGTTGTCATTTATGAAATTGATTAACGGATATCGAAAATTTATCACTCATTGAAGTATATTTCTGAATAAAAAAAAACCAAATCTAAAGAATAGAGCAAATTGATAAAGATAAATCTGCAAAAGTTCAATTACAAAAGAAATAAAGGGAAAATTTGAAGATGAAGTTAGTCTTATACGCATAAGAAGGAAAAGACACTATTAAGTTAGCTGAGGCGATTGGTGCAGAGAATTGTTGGCTAGTAAGCATAAAGTATCACATTATCATTGAGGACCTTTGGAATGCATAAACCGACAGCTGACTTTTGGAAATCTCGAAAGAATTAACTCTATTGATAGTTCGATGAATAGATCTAACAATAATTTATAGAGAATGACAAAGTATGCTGGTTTTATCTAAACGATTTTTTTACTGATTATTATCAAGTTTAAAATTATTAACTATAGGAAGGTAGGATAAAGTATTTTGCAATTACTAATTATCATCAGGCACAAGTTCTTTAATATCTTTGGGAATGATTCAAACTAAGGAAGCCGATATATGCATTATCCATAACAGCTGTTCTGAAATATGTGAAGTCCAAGAGATGCAAGAGCAAATCTCTAACTAATTTCCAATTTTGCTTGCTCCAATTGCTTAGATTTCCAAAAAACTGAAACACTACAACTATGAGGAAGACTGCTTCTTGATTTCCTAATTTACTGTAGTATTAATTTCGGTTTCTCAATCTATAAAAACTGATATATTTTCTGAAAAGTTCATCAATACCATCAATCACATCGATGATAATAATTAAACTCATACACATTTTTTTGCTTATAAATAACGAAAAACTGGAGAAAAAGAGCATGAATAGTTACGTCAGAGAAAAGAGGGTACCACTGGCAGAGAAGTGGGCATTAGATCCTTACATATCCAACCGACACTAACTCGAAGGAAATGTTGACATGTCAAGATTACTCTCCTTGGGGATTCGTAACACCGTTTATCTCAGAAAGTGCAAAAAAAATTTTAAGGAATTGCAAAGTAGAGATGAAATAATTTTTGTTCTTTTTATGATGATCTTTTTTATTCCGAAATAATCGCTTCCGGGATTATGTGGATAAGAATAAATATAAACTATTAAACACATCAAGTTATTGAAAAAGAGAAGGTTTACATCTGAGCAGTGCGAATGAAGAGCATGAAAAAGCAAGTGTCGGATAGCTGGTGTAGGCATTTGGTTGGCATCCTGTAAGTTGCGGCTCAGCTTCAAAGCTTTCTTGATCGTGTTTGTTGGCTTGTAGCGCTTCGCAAGCTATATCCTGCTAGAAAGTTGCGAAATAAAAATAAGCGAGGAAGAGAGAACACTATTACGCAGTTGCACGTCAATCTCACATAATCACAGTTAGCTAAAGTGAAGATAGGATTAGTTTAAAAGTATAGAAAAAAAATATTTTTGCTGCGAATAGGTGAAAATGAATTAATGGCAGGAAAATAACAACGTTCAAGGATTTAACTAAATGAAGGATTTAATATGTAGGTTTCACCCTAACAAAAAAAAAGGAAAAACGATTTTTTCGAAAAAAGCAAGCTGGAAGCAGAAGACTATCAGAATTTCTAAAGCTGATTACTTTTATTCGTCGAAAGTGCTTCAATATCCTCGTGAACCTTGCTATCAATAGTTGCACACAATATAGATATATTGAAATAATCAAGATATTTTGCATTATATGAATATCTAGGTAGAAACAAGTGATTTCGTAACATAAAATTGTTTTGATGATCAGAGTATTGTACTGTAGAACATATTTTCATGTGACCCACTCATCACTTCTTATGATGAATATAAATGTGTTTACGACTACCAGGCTTAACTTCAATAGTAAAACACCGTAAAGCAATTCATTATAAACGTTTCCGGCTTGACAATGCAATGTCCAGAATATTGTAAGCAACTCCCATTATTAAAAAATTTAATATTATCAATTAGATAAACTCTCATTGACAACTCGACGAAGAGTACGTTTCAACTCAGCTTCAACTTTTTATCTAACATTATCAAATAAACCACTCTACTATCATCAGTAAAAGTCATTCAAGCTGTCAATTGTATCTTTGAATTCATTTATAAATTGTATCGTAACATAGTTGCTACTAAATTACGTCATAAAAAAATCTTCATCACACATCTTCATCTTTACCATACCAAACTTCTAATCTCTTAAAAAAGCTATCACTACGGTATCTATTTTTAGTTCTTTTTCATTCTAGATTATTTTGGCAAGCGCAATTCAGTGATTGTGATTCACTGAATCTTGTTAGCTGAATGCCTTTTATGATTTGAACCGACAAGTTCGGACAATGCTGTCCTTCATATTATTCATGTATGTGTTTAGTAATTATCGATTTTGCTGGCAAATTGCTCATAGAATTTTTACTTTTAAGTAATATGACTGCGTTGCTTAATTTTCCTTAAGAAATTTTTCCATTTCAAAGGAATTAATGTACACACAATAGTTAGCCGTTAAAACTGAGAAAATCTGTGTTGTTAATCTAATTAATAAAATTTCTTAAAAATGAATATCATTTGCTCAAATTTTATTGCAAATAATAATAAACACTACTGTAGCTTGATGTTTCTTTATTTTGCTTCTTCGTTGATTGGTATAACAGAAGAAACTTGGATGATACAAAATCAATTTGTATGAATGGATAGTGGCTATTCATATATCTTCGATGGTGTAATTCGAAGCTAACATCTATTCCAAATACTGACTTTGTTTCGCCATGATGAGAGTGCATTTTCAGAGTGATAGTCTCCATATTCGTCTTACTACGCCATTTATAGATCTTACTTTGAATGCTTTTGTTTATTTGCAAAATTTTAAAAGCACTTTAATATCATTTTAAATCTTCGAAATCATAAAAAAGAGCTGTGAAAAAGAATATGCGCAATGGTAAACTTCATTACTTGTTCTCCGATATCAACTGGATGCATGGACATTTAAAAAATCAATTTTTAATCATTAGTAAGTAGCACTTACAGTTAATAATGTGTGTGAGAAAATATTGTCTAAGGAATGAAAGGTGTGATTGCGTCGGTGTGAGCACTGTAAATTATCTTCAAGGACATAAAGATTACAAACGTATTTGGCACAGCATTTGCATGTGAATTGATTGCTCTAACACTGAGATATCGATGTTAATCTACAAGCTTTCACAAAAATCCAAGAATCAAAAGTAGCCTTCCGTAATATAGAATTCACGAGCAGTCGCGATGCCTTAAATTCGCGCACACATAGAAAGAGGGCCCCAAAGTAGCGATCCAAGCAATTTTTAGGTCATCTAACAAAATTTTTGCTAATTTAGAGGAAAAATGTGAATGGCTCTTAATTTATGCTATTAAATATTTTTGACAACCGTTGATTACGGTGTCAACATTGGATAATTAAACAAAACTCGGAAATATTTGCAGCAAAACTTGATTACGACCATGAAATAATGTCATTTGAAATAAAAGTTAGATTTCATACGTTAAAGCCTGAATCCAAAACATTTTATTCAAATAAGCTGAGCAATAAATAGAGAAACTATAATACAAGGCTAGAGTCAAAAATATCAAAGATGGAAACAATAAAAAAAATCCAAACAACGAAGCGATTAGCACGGTGAGTTTTAATGACCATGTTCGGATGTTCAGATTACTATGAAATCTTGACAAAATGACAGCTTCTATTATGTTGCCCAACCAATTTTCAGTTAGTGACATTATCTTGAACGAATTTCCGAGGTGCGAAAAACATATATGTGTACAAGCGGCTGCAGACAGATGCACAGTAAAGCAACTAAGGTGAAATAGGACGACGATTGAGTGGTGTTAGGATAATGCAGTTATCGGAAAAATTTTCCTTCAAAAAGCAGGATTAGTTAATTCGAGACATTAAGTGCAAATATATAATTAATTGCCTTCTGAAGCATTAATGTAGCCTAATCATTAATGGCAGAACTGGTGCATCCGTAGAAGTGACCTCTTTTATCATTTTGCTCTTACGAACTAAATTTGATTATGATCCTTTAAAACCATTGATGACTAATGGAAAATAAATGAATGGCTTTTTTAAAATATGGAGCATTGCAGTTTCAAACTGTAATAAATGGTGATTGTATTCATAATAGGATTGTAATTAATGTAATGTATTTACCTGAACACTTTGTAGTCATACAGTGTAATCAGGAACCGAATTTATTTTAACAGGTAAAACAAAATTTGCAATGAATGTTCTAAGGAATTATTTCTTAAACAGCATCGAATCAATAATCAATGAAATTCAAAAAGATAGGAGAAAAGTTAATACAATAAGATGATTTTATTGTACGAATTTAGGAATAATATTATGTCTAGTAAGCAAATCACAGATTCGTTATAGAAAATTTACCATTTTTATTATGCTATTACATTTTCTTTCAAAACAAACCGAAAAACAAAGTGCGCAATCAGTTAGCATCATCTATGTTACTCGTTGAATGAAATTGAAACCGGCAGAATTGGTTTTCTTTTATAGTCTTACGATAAAATAAGTATAGATTCGCTGTCCGAATAGTTCTCTGGTCTGACTGAATTTGCTGCGGGAATATGAACAGTGTACTTTTTTAAAGAAAAATGTTATTATCGCATGATATTAATATTTCCTTAAACTGTTCAGCAAATGATATCAGATCAACACCGTAAAATTCATTGGGAATGAAAAGTTTGCGGTTTAGTTTTTTTGCCAATTTGCGTTTGTTAACTTATTTTAAAGCCATTCCTGAATAGTGGTTAGTATTCATTTCTGTTAACAATATATATTGATTGAACCAGCTAATAAGCAATACATAATTGAAAAAGAAATATTCTCTCACTTTTGTTCTGGTTTCTCTTGAACGTGATCTGAATAATGATG
The DNA here is from genome assembly GCA_008729115.1 of Dirofilaria repens. Classification (NCBI taxonomy): domain Eukaryota; kingdom Metazoa; phylum Nematoda; class Chromadorea; order Rhabditida; family Onchocercidae; genus Dirofilaria; species Dirofilaria repens. Next base: position 1,613,602 of record SNRZ01000006.1, on the reverse strand, counting down.
CGTGGATTCGCTATTTCATAATTTGTAATTTAAAGAAAAGTCATTGCAATTTGTATTAGTTTATTTTTTTCAAAAAAAGAAGTTTATCATTTAGCATGGAAACTAGACGTTTCTTAACAAACCGATAATTGAAGATAGGAAATATAATGAAGTTTATTATTATTAGACAACTGGGACTATTAAAACTGGGCATACAGAGTTATGAAGCATTAATTATCTTTGCCTTTTCTGCAGGTCAATCATGATCTTTCCACTATCATCTAAGAGCCAACTTTCAAACAACATTAATTAGATGAACATTAATGAACCAAGTACTTATATAATTTTATCTTTTTGTGGTTTATTTAATTTAGAAGATGAGTAACAGCAAAAAAACTGATTTAAAACATTTAGCAAGGGTAGAAGCACACTTTATGCCTTCAATAAAATATTTCAGTGGAGGATGATTTCCTATTGTGACTTGTTTAAATCCAACTTTTAATGGAAATACATCAAAATTTGCAAAAAGTTATCAATATTAATTTGTCTGACATATCGTTTCAAAGAGATGAAGTAACTAACTGTGAAAGTAAGAAATTGGATATCATCGTAATAAGACTGTAGTTCATTAGCAAATCGAGCATACATTAAGAAAATATATTAAAAATTAATTATAAGTAAAATTTGGAATTCTCCTACAACTGAAACCGTAGTATGTTGCAAATATCTCAAAACAAGTAATTTAAGCCCTGGTTATTTCACACTATGTGCTATTTCTATTAGTGATCAAGCAAGCATCTAATTTTTTTTGTATTAACCGAATTTTTGTAGTGTATTTTGTAATCTTTAGTAAAGCATTATTTTGCAATGTTTCAATCTATAATTAGTATTTAATGCATAAGTTTTCCATAAAAGATTAGAAGTACTTTCCTATATTCACTGGAAGGTATATATATCATTTTTTTATACTTTTAACCTTAAGTATTATATCTGAGTGGCTGTGAAGAACCGTAGAGAGAGTAAACGGATTTTAAGAGAAATTTCATCATTTTATCATTGTTATGAGTGCTAAATGGTCGGTTAAATGGTATCCTGATGAAGTTCTCTGTTAAAGTTGCGTACTGTTTTCAAAACATGTCATAAGTATAAGTGATCCTGAAATAATAAGAAAATCGTTATCAGTGTTAGTAGTTCGTAATTTTCGCAACATTTATTACTATTTCTATTAATTGCATATGTTTACCATCAATTGTGTCTATAATAATGAAAATTTCTCGAAAAAATACAAGCCATGCACTCATTTTAAAGCTGCTCATAATAACCTATTATTACATTTGTTACTTTTACGACCATAAAGTGACAAATGAAAGAAATAAAATCTGCAGTGAAAAGTTGATTTTATTTGCCAACACATTTAAGATTACAAATAGTGTAAATAGAGCAATAAATTGGTCGCTTAAAACGCATTCATCCAGCTGTTTTCCTTTCCTAAGCTCTAAAGCGATAACGGTTTATTAACTCTTCCACAAATCTGGTTTGCGGGTAAAAATAGATTTGCTTTTGAAGATCCCCGAAATTCTCATGTGCCATCAAATCATCATTCTTTTTTTTATACATATTTTTTTGATCACAGTAATATGGATCAGTTGAAATCGATTTATACAATCAAAACCTGTTAAACAAAATTAGTGAAAGTCACACACAAAAATAGAGAACAAAAAGGAAAGACAATAAACTCTAATTGGTTATTGCTAGTAAATCTGCAGAAAAATTTCCCTGAAAGTCAACTTATATCAAAAATCTTAATCAATACTTCTAACTATTTTCTGTAATCACAATGATCGAAATCAATGCTATGATTTTCGAATGCGAATTTTAAAAATCATAAGACAAAAAAATTTTTTAGCACTTCATCTACATCTGAAATAATTGGTTACCTCTACCAGTACGATTATCGATGATCGACCATTAAATATGTCGAGAAATTTAACATTGTAACAACTTCGTTGGTACGGCAGGATTGTGAATGAATTACATGAATCAATAAGCACATTTGCATAAAATAACTGTCTCTAATAAAAGGCTTCTTTACTAATCAAAGTGAATCTTAATTGAAATACTATGAAATTTTATTTAATGGCTTTAAAAATGTTGTAACTCCGAGACTAAATTTTTTATCACAACTTTCGTCGCAGTATGAGATTTAAATTAATTGGAGAATAAATTTATTATTCTCTAATTCTTATTTAACATAGCATTTATGAAAAGCTTTCAATTAAAATTCCTCTCCGTAATAATTGATAAGCCTATTGCTCAAGCTATGATGAAAGAATCATTTGACGCACGAGAGAAAGTTAATCATTTGACTCTTTATTTCAATTATTTTGTAAGTATATTTGAAATTTTTAGCTGTTGATTTTCACGTAGTCTTTCAATCTTGTCGAATATCTTAGAACGAAACCAGTATTCAACAGTTTAATACATCTACCACATCAATATCCGATTCTAGTAACTGGTACCACAAGCACCATAAAAGGAACTTCTAAGGCGTCGTATACCACATTATTCGACTTCTTTTGTGAACTTAATCGATCCGTTGGAATAAATTTTAATTTTTCTCATCATCACTATCAATATATAAACAGAATAAATCAATTAATTTGCCATTATTAGAGCATGCTTTGAGCAACGTTTTAGGATTCACTGCGAAAGTGTATCATTTGCAGGAAACAGTTCAAATAGTTGTATATCTTTCAAAATGTCAGCAACGAGATACTTTATTTTAATAGTAACATATGCAGTGGTCACCGGGCAAAGTAAAAGCGAAATCTTGGAAAATTTTCGATGGCCGCGATGGGGTTTGTTTTTTGAAAAAATTATTGCTTGAAACATATCAACATTCGTTAATACAGTTGATATCAGTAGAAAATCAATAGTTAGCTGTATATCTGCTTTTTGTTTCATGGAAAAATGAGTTGAAAGAAAAATATTGCACATAGGTTTTGGTCTTGCTTGGAAAACTATGTACAAAAAATCCTCCAAATTCCTTTGTATAAATATATTTGCCTTCAGGAAATACATTTTGCCCCTATATTCAAAATAAATTGCATAAAGTCCACCACTTATCGACAAATGAAAATCGCAATTATGAGTAATAGATTAAATCAAAGATTTTATTAAGGGATCCGAGCAAAAGCAATTCTATCTGTTTGTTAATTATCTTCCTTAAATCACTACTGAACTGCTGAAAGCGTGTTTCTATTTCAGAAGAACGAACAATCGACTGCACAACGATACATGGGAAGGTACCTGATCAATGCACGTTGATCGCACGAAATGCCAAAATACCTCGAGATCCTAATAAATACAAGTGCCGCCGTGAAAAGATGCCAGTCAATAGTTGGAATACACTAGCGCAAAATTCCACAACAAGACTAGCATGTCCCATTGGCTGTGAACCCGATTCAAACCTTTCTGTAACTCTTAAATTCTTTTCTCATTTAACTCTTTCTTTACCTCTGATTAATTAATTTAGTTACTTCTCAATCCCTGTAGTAGAAAAGCCACTGAGTAAATAACACTTTTTTATCGGAAAAATAACATTTTTCAAAGTATTGTGAATACATCTCAAAAAATTTATTGTTATTTCTTCCATTTTCTATCTTGATTATGCCGTTAACATTTTCCAGTTTCTAAATTCGATTTATATTCCAGCAATCTCAATCTCTGAAGTTACAAAGTTATTTTCAAACGATTCCTAAGTAATGCAACAAATAAGGTAAAACAATGCCGAATAAGAAAATTGGAAAACTTTAGCAATAATTTAAAAGGCCAAGCATAAAATGACGATCAATAAACTGAGTTTTTAATGGATTTATATGTTTTACAGGTTTTAGTGAAATCACCTCAGAATAATCCTCTGTGTAAAAAATATTACACATATGGAAAATATCGCGATAAAAAAGAAGGTGAATGGTATCTTTGGTTAGCGGAACCATGCCGAACAAATTTAACAACATGGTGTCGTTTTAAAGATATCCCACTTTTCACTCCAAAAATTCAAAATTAAAAAGTGATAAATCAGTCCGAAGCTGTATCAGTTAAGTTATTATTGTTTGCATTCTGAAAAGTAGTTTCTCGAAGTTCCGGTAGCAGTTATCTGTTGTCAGAAAATATGGAGCTCAACAACTGTTTTAATAAGCATTTTTGGGGCAAACCAATAATACTATTATTGTATTTATATGATGATTCATACTTCAATTAAATATTACAAAACCGTTGAAGAAATTCAAGCTAATTTCATAATTAGAACTAATATTTGTAGGAAAAGCATATGATGTGCTAGCTTTTTCCGCATCGCGTTTATCAGTAATTATAATTTTACATTCTAGTAATGCACGTCCAAATTCTGGTTTGTAAATCACTTGCAATACCCTCATTTAGTATATACGCAACGATAGTACTGAGAAGGTAAGAAATGGTATGTTAACTGTGTTTTCTTTTCTGACCTCTTTTGTATGGATGCAGTACTTTGACAAGATTTATAACGGTCAATACTCACTTTGCTTAAATATATGAAAAGTTAGTACCAGTTCTCACAATCAGTGAATCAATTGCAACAGATAGAAAACTTCACATAATCTGTGAGATTTCAAGTTTTCAGTGTAAAGCATTCTATAAGCCGTGGTATATATGATACAATAATTCTGATACAGTCGTTTTTGGGTTTAGGATCCGCTCAATAAGACTCAAGAATATCGAACAATTTTAATTTCACATCTTCTAGTCTCATTTACACCTCCCTTGTTCCCTCACTTGTTAAAAAAAATACTCTTCAGTCAAATTCAAAATAATGTGTTCCAAAATTCCAGGGTACATCTGATAAATCTTGCAGGATGTTGCAATAAAATATAATAGGCGTTATGTTTCAGTGATTTATAGAATCTGTCTGAATAAGTGTCGAAAAACTGCAGTATACAAAAAATAAACTGAACCTATAAAGCAATAATTTTACTGGAGCAACAAAAATAACGCAATTACAGTTTTGATTTTTTCTGGTTCAAGATCAAGAATGAATAAGGAGGAGAAGGAGTTCATTGTAACAAATGAGTGAGCTATTGTAGTTATTTCAAACTGAATGTTGATTGGAACCAATTAAAGAAATATATTTTTGGCATTGAAGAAGAAAACATCACTAGCAAATGAAGCGTTAATTTATATTCCGATTCTATTCAAGATTACTTTTGGGAGTTCGAATCAATGCAAGTAGTTTCATGTAATCTGCTGACAATTTTATATTGAAATGTGATAACACATCGTATACACAGCATTTTTTAATCCATTATCCAATGCTCCCTTCCGTGAACAGATTAATACTTTGCCATCGTCTCTATTCCCATTTCTCCTTCTTCCTCCCACCACCCAAAAAAAAAATAAAAAGAAAAAACTAAAATTACAAATTTCCTTTTTTTTCTTGCATGCGAGAAATGGGAATATTATAATTTAAAAAAGATGTCATGCAGTATTATGTTGCTGACTGCCGTTTTGAACAATACGGTCTTCAGCTATCGTATTTTTCTCTATTTCACCTTTCTTCCATTTTGTTCGCCTATTTTGAAACCAGATCTTCACCTAAATAGATATTGATCAGTACTACTAATCCCTTATAATTTGTTTTTTTTTTCTAGAATTTATTGCAGAACTTATTGCTTTTAAGAGATGAAAAAGATTTAAAAAGTTTTAAATTATCTGCCATGATGATAGTGTCACGAATTAGCGGCGAAACGATCAGTTAAAATTCCGTAAAATTAAATGACTGAATTAATTTTCTGAGCTAATATATGCAAAATAATTAATGTTGCAAGCAAAATAAATGAGATTTCAAAAATTATTGCTAAATGGATGGAAAGAAAACTGAACAGTCGTAAAGAATGAAATACTTTTTGCACAGGTAGTTAATTATCGAACACAGTAAAACTCAACTCAGAATACAGAATAAACGAAAAATAAAATTCTAGTAAATTTTTTTATTTTAAATCCTGTTTCTCGAATTCATTTTCCTAATCAGATTATTTAGTAAGCACCAAACTGGAATCTGGAGTTGATAGTTTTATCGAAAAAAAAAGAAGAACGAACCCTGATTCTTCAAGAGCAGTTGTTCCCATTCCTCTATTACGATAATCTTAAGTAATAGACACGCAACTCTTTTTATGAACCAAAACAAAAGAATAATACCTGCGTTTCGGTGACATTGAGTAATTTGGCGAGTTCACTCCGCTCACTGGACGATAAGTATTTCTTTTTTTCAAATTGTTTTTCCAGTTCAAAAATTTGTCGGCCAGTGAACGTTGTTCGTGCTTTCTTCTTTTTCTGCGATATTTTGAAGCCAGTTTGAGCTCTAACTGATTCCAAATTCTTACCGATACATTTATATCTTTCTAGAAAATAGAGTTTTGACAACAAAAGATTGAGAATGTAAATAGCAAATAATTAAGATTTGAGACAGTAAACTTATAAATCAAGGGACCCAGTTGAGAAATAAAACAAAGTGACCCAAAATATGTGATCTCGTCAAAACTTCCAGTAGAAGACAAAAGTCAGTGTGAACTGACTCTCAGCAAGTTTGTAACGAATGAGTTTTAAAAAATACAAAGTGGAAAAAGTATGCCTTCAAATTCCACTTGTGTTACTGATGAACTGTTGGACAAGATGTCCCGAATGGTGTAAGAACTTGTGGATTTTCGAGTCGGTATTGGAATCAAAATAGGTGACCACAAGGAAGCTTGCTGCAACAAAGATAGCAGGTAAGGAGATATGATTGGTAAAGTAGATGATGATTGTGATGAGAAAGATGACATGGATGTAGTGGGTTAAGTTTGAGCTCGATCCTGACAAGATACAAACTGATCAATTATTATGTATAACTAGATTTGATATAGCTCAGCTTTACACTGCTGCTGCAATACTACTCAATCAGATTTTCAGTCACAGATCTCTTTACTTTTTCATGAAAGCACTCGAATCACAATTCAGCTATTTTATAACCGATTTTCCAGCTATGTGGAGTCGTTTATTACTGACTTCTCTCAATAACACTTTTTTTGATGGAGACACTTATCCCTCCTTCCATTCTTAAACGCATCAAGAAATGTCAGTATGCATTGTAGCATCTCGTTCAGTTATTTTAAAAACGGAATCACAACTGAAACTCCTCTTAAATCTTCATACAGACCACATGCTAATATTATGAATTTAAAAGAAAAAAATATGAATTAAACTTAGAATTTCTGACCAAAAATAGTCAAAGTAATTTGACCAACTTTACATAAACATTACGCTAGTGTTCTTCCTTTAACTCTCACTTACTGTGCCTACATGAAAAGAAGCGATTTATTAGGACATTGTTTAGTTTAGCCTATTTTTCGTAATCAATTCTATCTAATGACAGGAGAAAATGATTAAACAATAAGATTGAAAAAACTGTAGCCACAGTCATCATAATATATCAACGGTTGATATTATTACTTTAATTCTAGCCTACTTTTTTACCAATATTAAACTATAGACAAATTCATTTCAACATTATGCGTATAAATAAAATTGAAGAAAACTCTGATTGACAAATGTTTTACCAGAATTACGCTCCAAAAACTGCTACTTCAGTACTGTCGGGTAATAAAGTTAAAGTTTATAAGCCGGTAGTTGGTAAAAGTGACAAGTAGTAAAAAATAGCAATTAAGATGTAATGGAGTACTGCAAAATCTCTCCAGAAACAAAACAGCAATGAGTTTGAACATATATTAGAAATAACAAAGACTGATGCTGAGAATGAGTTATAAGGCAATATGGAAGTACTTACGTGGAATACACAGCTATTATTTTTGAAATCGTTTGACTATGAACTTTACAACTTAATCGTCAAAACGCAACTATTAACAAACAAATCAAACGGAAATTATGCGAATTTGATTATAATTCAAAACAATTCATTGACGAAACATCAAAAAAATATTCATTAAGATGAACACATACCTTTCCGAATCCAGGCTTCAACAGAGCTGGATAAAATGCAGATCATCATCTACATAGATAAAATATTAAACAGCAAATAGAAAACACGCTGTAAATCTTCATAGAGCGTTTAAATTTCGCCAATGGTAAAGAGTAGATTGGTAAACATGCCGACAGGGTAAAAACTGGAAGAGAAATCAAGCAGCTAATAGCAGATATAAAAATAGAACCGATTATGCATAAATTAATCATAAAACATGCTCAAATTGTTTTCTATGAATTTCGTTGCTTTTTAATCCATTTCAGAGGATCAAAAAATTGAGAAAGAATAAATCAAATAGTGAAAAAATGTATCACATATTGGAAACTAGTTTGTATTTCTCCTTCAAACTCATTTGAGTGTCACGTCGAGGATCCTTCTTACGATTTACCAATCGATTGCGTGCTTCACCTGCACTCAGCTTAAATATATCAGGTATTCCTGAAATTAAAGAATTCTAGCAGGATCGAGCAGTATTGAAAAAGTTTTAAGCACAAGTTCAGATCGTCAGAATTCACGCCAAATCCACGAACATTGTCAGTATCGTACAAATATTTTAGCAAAAACATACCTCAAAATTAATCTCAACCCTTATAACCCTTATAATTGTTTTTCCAGCAATCGCAACGATAGCCTGCCTTATTCAATAGTATAAAACCAATATATTTCAACACTGAACACAAAAATCAGAATACTGTCGACGCGTAGATGTCACCGTTCAGTTTAAAGGTTTTATCAGAGAATAATGACGAATTGAAAATTTTCAACACCAACACCAACTCCACACCAACTAGGGGTGGAGACATCAGCTCACTGGAATTCAACAGACAGAGTTTCGATGATGAAATGACTCACAAGTTACAAAAATGGATATCATGAGCATATTACAAACCGCTTTTATCAATTTTGTCGTTTTTCTCGAACTTTTCAGCTTCACCTTGGTCAGGCAAATCTGCTTCCTGTTTCAATGGAGCTATTGATGCAGTAATCTTCGTTTTTGAATTCGGTGAGATGTTTTTCTGAAGTGAATGAAATATTTGCAGATAAATTGTTTTTACGGATCTACAAATTGGGAATTTCCTGCACTTACCCAGCCACTATATTCTAGGAAATAAATTCATCTGGAATTTAACAAAATTATGAAATGACAGTTACTCTAATACTAACATTATTTCCTCGGTTCAACGACACAATTTTTTAGGCAAAATACTGATACGACAAAAAATTTTAGATTGTAAAGCTCCCTCTCAGTGAAAAAAAGATGCCTTCAATTATAAAGTACTACGACATTTCAAAAAAATTCATGCATCTCAATGTACTCGTAATGCACGAATGAAAAGGATAAAAGCACCAGAAAACCAGATTTGTGAATGTTAGTTTCTCGACAATTTCCAGTGTTTTCGGATAAATTTATTCACACATTAAAAAAAAATATATAAAGAAAAAAAAGCTCGTGTACGAAGATAAATGTCTGTTTCTTAAAAAGTCATGCGAATTTTTTTGGACTGATAGCATAGTCAGGTTCGAAAGTGACTTAAATTTCCGTCATAAGCGCGTATCCTCCTACAACAGAGGGATGAGGGGGAATGTGAAAAAAAAAAGAAAAAAAATTGAAAAGAGACTGCTCCTGTAAATATTTTCAAAACATGACAGTCACTAATACGCAGTATTCTTTCACTAAGTAAATTTTATCTCACTGTAGTAAAGCAACGCTTTACAAAATGCATTTTTACTGCACAGTTAAATGAAACGATAAGATTTGTTAAGATTCTCCCATATATGAACTCGATTAATATAAACTATTATGAATAAAAACTATATCAGCTAAACGTTCATATTATCAAAATCGGAACAAGATCAAAGTTCTCCAGTTAAAAACGTGATAGAAAATCAAGCAACGATTATGCATTGCTTTTTATCACATAGCTAACAAAGCTAAGTTGAACACATGGATTACATCCACAAAAATATAAGAATGCCTATTCTTATTTGAAAGACTTCAGTGTTGGATATGATTTCAAAAAGAGCATAGATAGTAGTATGAAAGCATATAAAGTTTGCAACGTGCAATTAATATATATTAAACATACAGTAATTCTAATCATTAATCAGAAATTCCCATAAATTACACTGGAATTGATAGATCGCTTACCAAATATCTTCCCTTTATTAATCGGCTGAAACTTACGGAAATTTCATTAGGTTGAAAGATTCGGAGAATATTAAATTACGCGGACATTTTAAGTCTATGGATTCAATGAAAATACAACAACATATACACACAGTGTATTGGAATATTCTTTCCTAACTTGACGACTGGACGAAACTAACTGTTAAAAAAAAACACTCGTTTTACTTCCATAAAAATGAAAAATAGTCACATCACAAGAATTCCATAATTATTTACATTTGACAAAATTTTTTAACAGACTATCATTAGAAAGAAATATCACTTAGATTATTTACATGCGTATTCTCCACAAGATTAAACATAAAGTATAAAATATCGCCACTATAAATTATTCAGCGTAACCTCAAAGCACACAGAATTTAAAAATACCTATGTCGCAGCAAGTCATACATAACAACTTCAGTTTTTAAAAAAAATATAGCTGCCAGTTATAAAAAAAAGGAGTTTCAGCGAAAATCGAAAAATGTAATTATATAGGCAGGAATGTCAAACAGATCAAATGACGATGAAGCAAGTATTGTAAACACAGGAAAAACCATGGCATACAAGGGACATTAAAATCTAAATAGCGCATCATAGTTATGAGAAGGTCAATAAGCTGAAAGAATACTGTTAAAATACTCGATTCACTGGTCAACAAAATAAAGTTAACCAATCAAGAGGCGTCATGTCAGAAGACACATACAGATGAGGAGTTCCGAAGGATTTAAAAAGGAGGGTATTGAAGCTAAGCGAATTACTTAATAACAGTTACTGGGAGAACAGTGCGAGTTCAAAAGCAGCTTAAGTTCAATTCGACAATCACAGTTCAACGACATGAACAACAGTAATGGTGAAGCAAAAGGAGAACAGCAGCCGTAAAGAAGAAGATACGACGCTTGTAGTAAGCATTTAGACTCTAATACTTGAACTTTGCTATGTTTGTATTCTTTGATTATTCACTCCGTATTGTAAGTTTCATTCAGATTACTGTGTAAGTTCGATATTGCTCAAATAAAACCTACTGTTGACTTAACTGAGTCAAAATATCTAAAAACGACCAATCTGCAGTTAACAACCTCCAATCAACAACAGATGAAGAGAATTCTCTCCTCCAATTCTGAAGAGAAGAAAATAAAAACTAAATAAACAGATTTTTTTTTTCTCAATATTGTGCTATCACAATCCAGGGATGTCTACCACTATAATGAAAAGCGCAAAAAGCTGGAATGGGAAAATTGGAGAAGTTTCTAGATGACGTTAGATATAGATCAACAGTTTTCACGAGAAGAAATATGTCAAATGTCAAAAATATGTTATAAAAAAATAAAAAATAAAAACAAAAAAAATAATTAACGAGGAAAGAATTAATCGCCTCAAATTATATACTGAAACTCCGGAATTATCTAAGAGAACATGATTGGAGTATATAAGAATTTATCGACTCTATCAAGAAGAGATGAACAGGAGGAGAAATTTGCACAGATAACTGACGGAGACAAAAGTATTTTTGATTTAATAAGTGATGGTAAAGAAGCTAAAATAACTCTTTCTATGTACAAAAATGATATCGAGTTAGCTTTTAGCAACTAAGCCAAGAGTACGCAACTAGAGAGCTGATTCGTCAACAAGAATCCATCTCAATTAGCTTACCATATAATAGTAAATTTATCTCAATTATCACTAGCGATATATAGTAATGGCCAGAGGTTATGGAGAGAATTTTGAAGCAATTTTGATGCTGCAGTACATCTCTAAAGAATATCAAATATTCCAAAATTGAATCATCTAATGTTTTGTTTAGAAGGCAATGCTTATAAGCTGTAAGAGGATACTGCTCTAGGAAACTATTACGTTATAAGAAAAATATTGGTAGAGAAATTTAGAAAGCCATTTACCATTAAGAAATCGCTCTATAACGAACTATATTCTATCAAGAAAAATGATAGAGAATGGAAAATGACTGTCGAAGCAGTTGAAAGGACACTTCGATATTTAGAAGTGATGGAAGAAAATCTAGAGCAGACAAGCATCGAAATTTTTATTGAAAGCAGATTGCCTGTTTGCATACTGGATAAAGCGTATTAACAAAAGAAGAAACAAGAACAATAGTCGATCAATAAACTCCGACAGTTCCTACGAAAACTAGTCACAAAAATGAAGTAGCTAGCAGTTAAGCTTTCATTAAGATCGTCGATTTCGAGAGATTAAAAGGAGAAGAAACCTTAGTTGCAACAAAACCGCAGGGAGCAAAGAACAATAAAGTTAAGGAAAAAATCGAAAAAGGAAATCCAAAAAAACGAAATCCAAAAAAAAAAAAAGATATTCAATCAAGAAAAAACCTTGTTCATTTTGCAACAAGGACCATTGGGATAACCGAGTGTCAAGTTTATCCCACCGTGGAATAGCAGACAGAACGCGCCTGAGAAAAACCAAAGCATGTCTAAATTGTCTTCAAAAAAAAAAAAAAAAAAAAAAGAATTGTTTTTTTAACAATCATATAACAAAAGATATTGCCAAAACTCAAAGAAATGTTTCCATTGTAAAGGATAACATAATTCAATGCTGTGTGTTACCCATCGAAGGAAGTTAAATTAGAAAAATTAAACGAGAAATAGGTGAGAAGAGTAACTAATAGCAAAATAAGAAATAGCGTGACAAACACAAAAATTCCTCGAATTCAGAAGAAAGCTTTAGCATTATTCGATATAAGATCACAGTTATCATTCATCTCTATGAATTTGGCTAATCGACTAAAACTTCAAGGAAGAAAAAGTGAGGAATTGAGTATTGTATCATTTGGTAACAAGACAACAAAAAAGTGCTACACTATTACAGCAGAGATCGGTGTAAAAATTGGAAATGAGGAAAATTGGAAATTTGCAAAGTTAACTTAATGGAATATCTAACAAATAAATTGCAAGTGATAGAAATTAGCGATCAGAATGTGATCTCTTTAATGGAAAAGAAGGAATTAGATGGAAGAAGAGACACTGGAAGCAACCTGATACACTTATGGGCGCCAAAGACTTCTTCACTTCTTCAAGTTCATCAAACTGAACGAAGCACGAGAACTGAAGTCAGAATTTTTCTTGCTCCAAACAAAGCTAGGGCCAATGCTAGCTGGAAATGGCTATATAGATAACGCTCACAACAAGAATATAATATCAACTGAAGCAGCTGTAACATGTGAAGCTAGCATAATCAATCACAACGACATTGACTAATTCTGGAAGTTAGAACTCGTGGTAACCAAGATCGACCAAATGATGGTGAAGAGTAAGCTCTCCAGCAATTTAAGAAAAGTATAACAAAACAAAACGGAAGATATCAGGTTAGCTGGCCTTGGAAGGAATCAGAGAATAATTAAGAAGTCATTATGGACTGTGTCTTGTAATCTTAAAACGTTGATCAAAAAACTTTAAGACAATAAAAAGATACTTCAACGGTATGACAAAACAATCGAAGACCGGTTGCAGTCAGGACTAATAAAAGAAGTTTACTCAGACATGGGTCGAGAAGATATACTTCACAATTTACCTCATCATGAGGTTATTTCTCCGCATAAACCTAAAGCAAAACTTAGAATAACTCGTACTTCTGCATAACTCAAAGAAATGAAAACTTTGACTGAAGTTTTATATTGAGGATCTATAATACTTCCTGATTTAGTAAAAATACTGAAAAATGTAATTATTGTCGCGAATTTTAATATCGCGCAACCTCCAAATAAATTTACAATTCAAATGGAAACAATGCTAGCAATGTTATGACTCATTGACTAAACTTTTATTTTTTACATTCATTTTCTCATGCTTTGTTTTCTATTGTGTTAACTAATCCTACTCACATTCTTTCTTTTTAAACCAAAGGGGATAAATTACCACACTATCTTCTTATAAGGAAAAATTCCCACGCTAATCTTTCAATCTGCTTTTGTTACAATTCATATACTATAAGTGGATCTTTGCAGTTTCTTGTTTATCTAAAATAACACTTGTTCAAATGTTAAATGTAAACCACACCAACTAAATATGTATTTGTGCTAACCAGAATTGTATACATACTCGTGATTAAGCTGCAAATATATATCATAATAAAAATTATCTCCCTTCAATCGAGCGGATAGCACTACGCGCGACAGTTTTCGATTCTCTGCCAATCTTACTAATTAAATACCTTCCAATAAATTACTCCAATCCTTTTTCTCCACAATTATAGCCGACGTAGAAAAGGCATTCTTGCAATTAGAAATGCATCCGTCTAACAGAAAATTATATCAGATTTCTTCGGTTAAAAAACATTCAATGTGCAGGGACTGACAAGAACATAGAATATTATCGATTTATAATTCCCTTTGAATAATATCATCACGTTTTTACTTTCGGCTACATTCAATTACCATCTAGAAACTATCTGAAGGCAAATCAGCGTTGGAAATCAGAAAAAACTTGTACGTCATCAATGTTATATTGTCAGCGAATGGAACAAGAGAACAATATCACGAAATAAAAGCTGTCTTCAAGAATGCAGCAATGAATATTCGCATGTTTCTTTTCAACGACCAAAATTTCAATAAAACAACAGCCTTATAGAATGATTCAATTCAAACTATTTTTTCAAAACTTGTGCAGGAAGAATAATTCTTGGGATCAAGCCATTAATGAAGACGATAAGGAAACATGGAAATCCCTCACAACGGAATGGCTAATAGACGTTATCGAACTACCAGACTAGCAAAGATTTTTTTTCCCAGAACAAGAACAATTGCATGTTTTCACCGATCCCTCAAAGGTCGTATATTCAGCAGCGATATATATCTTGAACCGATACGATGACGAAAAGGAAAAGCATTACTTTTCGCTAAATCAAGACTTGCTCCAATCAAAGTTATGAGTATAACACGACTGGAATTACTAATAATTCTCATTGGAGTACGAGCGGCCATTTCAGTTGTGCTTGGCCGGATTCAAAGTGTGCATTACATTAGACACAAAATCGACCGAAGTTGCTACCCAAATTCATGCAAAAGCGGGTGGAAGGGATATTAAAGGCAAATTTTTCATTCCGATATATTCCAAGTAAAGATGACTCAGTCGACATACCGACGAAAGGACTCCCTCCTCAGAACTCAATCAATACAAATTATGGTGAAAAGGGCTATCTTGAGAGCAAATGGCACTAATGGGAATAGCAGCGTACAGAGATCGCTGCAAAAGTATCAGAGGTATCCAAAAAAACAGAGGAAGCACAGTTTTCGTTCGTAAATGCAAGCTGGTTCACTAAATGGTCCAGACTAAGAACCATCATTTGGACCCTCAAATTTATTAAGCAAACGATAAAGAGCAAAGAGCATGGTTACAACCGATGTCAGTTGAAATTCTGAAGAAAAGAAAAGAGAAACTAAATAAATAGATTTTTTTTTTTCTCAATACATGGAGATATATATCACAACTTTCTACAACATGTAAAGATAAAAGATGATGTAAAGCTTCTGATAACACTACTTTCTGCGAGGACACTTGGATCCGATTTAAACGTATGCTTATAATATCCATCATCTGTCGGAAAATCCAAAGAAGTTTCGATCAATATTCTGACTGACTAATTCAAATAATTTATTTCCTGATACGTTTGATTTTTGATTTATTGTAAAATATGCAATACGTTTCTCTCATTTGTGACTCCGTCTTTACATCTGCATATATAAAATGCCTGCGTTCCAGGAGACATCTTTTAACTTCACAATCCACAGTTGATCCTCCAACATTCTACTCTCATGACTATAATCCTTATTCCTTTTTTCATTATATACGTTTACTTTTGTGCTAATTTAAAAGATCAGTTTTTCGTTGATATCGTACCTATATCTTAATGTGCCAAATAAACGGTTCTATCAAATCATCAACAACTTCCACAACATATTCTGATGCCCGAAGGTAAGATACGTAGATGTCGATCATTTGTCACCGCCAGAGCAGTATATATCAACGGAACAAAAAAACAACAACTGGAATCAAGGTAAAGAGTTATTCAAGAAAAGATATCACATCTCGAAATGTGCATTAATGCGCTTGAAACTGCCGACAGAAGATGGATGAATACATACTGAAGTGTAAAATACAAAAAAATGAGGAAGAAGACGAAAAATATGCCAGATTAATCGAAGAATTATTTTCACTTATGTAAGAATGAGATTAACCTAGTACTTCTTCACTTATCACAAGAATCAGTGCGACAAGAAGAACCAGTAAAGTAGATCTCCAATGCTACAGTTAATCTACCATAGCTACCGCTCCTAGTATTCAGTTGTGACTCGCAGCATTCGAAAGAATTTTAGAGTGATTTGGAAGCCACAGTGGATCAACAGAACAACCAGAGATTTAAAAATTGAACTATCTTATCTCTTGCTTAAAAAGCGAAGCTTCACAAGTGCACAGAGGTTATGATATCGCTCCCGAAAATTATCATGTAATAAAAAAAATCTTGCTAGAAAAATTTGGTAAGCCATCTACAACAAAATGAATTCTCAACAACGAACTACCTTCCATCAGCAAAAACGACCAAGACTGGAAAAATACAGTTGAAAGAAGCAATCGAAAGAATACTTCGTCAATTAGAAGCAATTGGAGAGGATTTAGGACAACCCAGCACCGAGATTATCACTGAAGACAGATTGCCGATCTGGATATTGGACAAAATATATCAACTTATGAGAAAGCAAGAATATTGGTTGATTTCTAAACTTTCTGGAAGATCTCGTTCAACGGAGCGAAGAAATTTAGAGATGTCAAGTAACTAGCAATGTATATCAAAGGAAACCAATAAAACACAAACCATGTCAAGTTCTGTGCAACATTAAGGGAAAAACTTCATTTCTAGCAACAATCAAATAACTTAAATCGAACGATCCTTCGTTAACTAAATCATCGAGTTCCAAATTTAGCAAGTTGAGAAGACCAGTATTTTTTGTGTTAAGAAGCATTGAGACGAATTAATGTCGAGCCTAACTTACAGCAAAGCAAAGGAATGGGCATCGGAGTAAAATTGATGCGTATCCCAATTGTCCTAAAAAAGGGCATATGGTAAAAAATTGCCCAATTCCGAGGAAAGTATGTTCCACTGCAAAGATCTGCACAATTCAGCATTAAGTAACAGCCATAAAGATACTTCTAATACTGCGCTGGATGCTGAATATGGCAATAAAACGGATTCACAAATCGCTGGAGCAATGAAGGAATTGGAATCCATGACTACAACCAACTCTATGATCGAACGCGAGAACCCAAAGTTTTATTATTAGATAAGGAAATTAGCGTCGTTAACCTAACAGGTTAAAGATTCAAGAAAAGGCATTAATATTATTTGATGTAGGATCACAATTATCATTCATTTCCAAAAACTTAGCCTCGCATTTAAGTCTATCAGAAGGTTAACTCTAATTTCCTTAACCTAATAATAAAAACGTTGGGTTCTCTATAGTTTCATTTGGTAACAGAACACTAAAATCATATTTCACCAGCAAAACCAAAATCCGCATAAAATTAATAGGAAAGAAATCGTAAGTATCGAAGCGAAACGATGAAACATTTAACGCGTACGTTACAGTGGTCGAAAAATTTTACACTAATCATTGTCCCATTATGTCACAAGTGATTTGATGCCTTTTGTAGTATGTTGAAAATGCTCATGTTTTTTTGATAAAATTATTATTATTCTTTTATTTTTGTATTAATTAAGAACTTTTAGAAGAAAAAGCATTACTAACTTGTGTTATTTGTTACAAAAGTTCTGAACTTGGACTGCGAATTCTCCTTAATGTTTACAAAGATTGGTCTTCCCTGCTAACCGGGAGTGCATACATGAATAGATCACATAAACGTAGTGCGAAAGAAACCAAATTGTACCAGTTTATATGTAACCAATGCAGTTATTGTTCCCAACATAGACCAATTTTGGAAGTTAGAGATCGTAAGCATTCAGGAATAGTTTAATGCACAAGATGATGATGAAGCATTGGAACAATTTAAAAATGGAATCAACAAATACAATGGACGATATCGAATCTATTGGCCATTGAAAGAATCAAAGGCGAAACTGAGCAACAGCTATGCTCTGTGTTTCGGACGATTAAACTTACTCCTCTCGAATTAACCCTTCCTTGCTTCAACAATATGATGAAACCATTTGAGAACAACTGCATTTGAATATAATTGAGAAAGTAACTTCCGATATGAACCAGGTAGGCATCATTCATTATTTATCCTCTCAAGAAGTTGATAAGATAGGGAAGATCACAACGAATCTAAGGAGACAACTGGCAGGAATGAAGTTTAAACGACGTACTGTATCGTGGTCCGATAACGAATGATGAAAAAAGTAAATAGTAGCTAATGTTGAGAAGGTGCTCCTACAAATGGAATGTATCCATCTGAAAGAAATTGCACTCGATTTTTTCGAAAACCGGTAACCGAAGAGAATTTGAAATGCTACCGTTTCCAAAGAATTCCGTTTGGCATAATATCATCATCCTTTTTACTCTCAGCAACTTTTAACTACCATCTAGAGACTCATGACAGTAAAACCGCCTTGGGAATTAGAACAAATCTTTACGTTGACAATGTTCTGTTATCAGCTGAGGGGACAAAAAAGCTCTCAAGAAATATCGAGAAATAAAAGCTATTTTTTAAAGAAGCTTTTATGAATGTTCGAGAATTTCTATCAAATGACGAAATCTTCAATATGAAACTACCCAGGCATGATCGAGTGAGCAAAAGCAGATTAGAAAAAGATTGTTCGTATTAATTGTATTTATGACAAATATATAATACCAAAAAACTCTAAAACTCTGGAGAGAAAAGGACTTGACTAAAAGAACAATTCTTCAATTCATGGCCTTTCAATATGACCGTTAAATTTTTTAGTCCCAATCGCGATCCGATTCAAGATTTTTCTTTAAAATCGAGGAAGAAAGACAACCATTGGGATCATATCATAAGTGAAGATAACAAGGAAGATGGCAAACTCCTATAAGTGAATAGTCAATAGACGTCATAGAATTACCACGACTATCAACAAAATTCACCGAGCAAGTGCAAATACACGTTTTTACCGATACGTCAATTGTAGCTTATTTAACAGCTGTATACGTACTGAACTATGAACTCCAAGGAACAGAATCTTCTTTACTCTTTGCAAAGTCAAGAATCGTTCCCATCAAAGGTATGACTATATCACGTCTGGAATTGTTAGCATTATTTATTGGGGTTAGAGCAATTCGATTTTTAATGAACCAGTTAGAACTAGGGAACACAACAATTACTCTGTGGTACAAAATCGAGTTGAAGAAATGAGAACTGCAAAATCTACGCTACATTCTAAGTGAATACAACTCAGTTGACGTTGCAACTACAGACTTACTCCACTTGAACTGAACTAGGAAGTTATGAATCATGGTGGGAGGGACCGTTTGGCTAAAAGAAGAAAAATCTAATTGGCCGAAATGCAAGTCTAAAATAAACGAGTATCCTGGAACTGAAGTAATGGATAGACGGAGAAATTATAACCAAGGTAACCATGGAAATCCCTGAAAAATTTGGACTCATAGATGCAAATTGTTTTAGCAAGTGGCGGAGATCCGATCATTAAAAACGATATTTTGGGTTCTTAGATTCATAAAAAAAGCTTACCTTGGCTAAAACAATTATCAATCGAACGCAACAGTCCACTGATGATTAAAGCTAGCAGAAGGGTACCTCTTAGGCAAGCATAACCTGAAGAAATAACTGGAGATGAAATGTTTAAATGGAGTCTGTAATCCAAAAGGCAATTAGAGAATTCCGAGCTCGAGAAGATACCAAACATACAATTTATCTCTCAAAAATAACTCGGTAACCGAGTTAATTATCTTATAACAACACGAAGTTTTATTTCATGCTGGAATAAGCTACATTTTTTCGAAAATAAGACGAAGACTTTGGATTGCTAAAGAACGAATTAAGATCAACTGAGTTCTTAATAAATGTATGATCTACAGACGATGGACCGCTCGACCGTTCAAGTTACCAAATACACCGCTACCGCGGAGTCGAGTCAAGCATTCCAGAACCTTTGCAAAGATAGTCTGGACTATTTCGGCCCACTTTTTGTAGAAAAAGTTGATAACAGAATAGGCAAACGATAGATAGCTTTATTCACATATTTCAAAACTGGAACGGTACATTTAGAATCAGTAAAGAACCTTCGCTCACGTTCTGAAGAAGTTTGCTGCCTCCCGAAATGGTCTTGGGCGACAGTGCTGATCAATTTCAACTAGTCTTCAAGAGTATCAAAGAACACTGAGACAAACTAACAAACCTCTTTACCAGGAACGGAACGATCTGGAGAAATATAATCCAAACATCTATCTATCCTTTGCCTATTCTGTTATCAACTTTAACAAAAAATTGGAGTGAAAGGATTTACGAACGAATGATCGGATTAACAAAAGCATCAATGAAACGAGCTATTAGCAGAAAGTTGCTATGCAAAAGCTTCAGCCACAAAACTAGGACCACGTATTATCACAGAAACGATGTTCTATTAACCACGCCAATCACAGAAAATGAAGAGCATGACGAGTTCACCCACAAACCGAATCCTAGAGAAAACTTACCAAACACTGGTTGAACTCGCTCAAAACTCTCAAAGTTTTCTGAAGCACACAAATGAAGTTGTACTTGTCAACAAATCCGGGATAGCTCGAGACATATGGAAGTTAGCCTGAATAAAAGAAATCAAAGGAAACAAGGAAGAAGGAGCAAGAAGCGCCGTGTTGGAATTACCTCATGGAAGAATCATTATCAGACCAGTGAATTTATTATATTCTTTAAAAATGAATGACAAAGATTCCCCTGGAGTTGAACCAACAAAGGAAGCCACTTAATCCGGAAGACCAATGAAGAAGAACCCATAATGGCACGAAACGAAATTCAGTGAAACAACTTGAGTCGGGAGTGTCGGGAAATCCGGAGCAAGTTTCGACCAATATTCTGACCGAATAATTCAAATCGTTTGTTTTCTAATGTATTGATTTATTTATATGATATGCAATATGTATCTCAAATTATAACTTATCTCTGCGTCTGAATGTATAAGACGCCCACGCCTCCAGGAGACATCTTTTAACCTTACAGTGTGACCTTCGCGATCCATCCGCTGACATTCCGCTATCGTGAATGTAATTCTTATCCCTTTTTTCACTATATACGTTTACTATGTCACTTTACAAGATCAGTTTTCCGTTGATATCGTACCTATATTTTACTGTGCCGAATAAACGGTTCTATCAAATCGCTCATCAATAACTTCCGTAACATCATCTCTGACAATCACCGAACGACATCATAGAGGACATGGAACCAAGCAGGGAAGAGTTTTAAGAAAAATAAGCTGGGATAGATGACATGACAGTATAAAAAAATACATGACAAGTCACAAAATCTTTTATGAGTAGTTGAAAGATTTGGAAGCCAACATAGCTGGTTTTTTTGCTCGTGAATAAATGCAGTACATAAAGTATATAAACGATAGGTATGTGATAAGTTTGAATAAAAGCTGTCTGCAAAAAATTAAGTATTTCATTAAATACTGATTGTTGCGTGAATGATTTTTGTTCCTGATTGCAAAAGATTATTCGACTATTTTAAGTTTTTTCGATTATTTTATCTCATACATCTTCAGAAATACAGCCAAAGATATTATTAACAAATATAAAAAATAACGAAAACTTACAGATGAATCATTTTCGAAATTATACAGATCTACTCGACCAAATGAATATTCCATATGATTTTCAGTGTACCACTGGTCAATTTCCTCTGATGCCACTAGCAGTTCGGTTCGTAACGGATTCCTTTTTATTAAGGATACAACTTCCTATAAATAACTTTTAAAACATTTATACGAAAGTAATAAATTCGTCAAACTTATTTCCGCCACAAATTATAAAATAATTTTTTGGGGAAAATGTAAATTCAAAGATTTTCATTGCAGACTAAGTTTTTTAAAACTAATACATCAGCATAAAAAATGAATTAAACTGGATGTGATTATTAGAAGCAAAATTTTCAATGACGATCGAAAAATTAGTATGCTATTTAAAACAAACGTAGCAAATGTCCATTAAATAAAAAGATGCTATCACACAGTTTAATCATTCAACATATCTGTAACAGTGTTGAAATTTAAAATTATACACCTTGTGAGCAGTATTTGGGTAAATGAGCTGACCATTAACACCCACAATTCGTTGTCCCATTTGTAAACCAGCTCGTTCACCGATACCATTTTTATCAACAGCTCCAACAAAATGGCCTCGATTCTTTTCGGCATGCAGATTAAATCCGAATTCTTCCGCTGGATCACGCTTTTTCTGCACCAAAGTCAAATAAAATAATTCATCGAAAAATTATAAAATATTTGATAAATGAAAAAGACTGTAATTAAATATTGAATAATGCTATATATCCATATTTATTTCTACTTTATACTATTGTTCAGATAAAACGTATAACTCACAAGAAGCGTTACAATTACATTTACATTTTTCAAGAGTTTGTAAAAAACAATAGATATATTTCACTGCAATGGTTATAAAAGCTGTACACAAATCTTTATATTGAAAGAAAACACTTGATTTTTCTCCCAAATAATTGTATTTAAAGGGATGCATGAAATGAGAAACAAGAACGCTCAAACTTTCAATAAACATTTTTTGAATTATGCTAATTATATATATATATATATATATATATACGAACCAGTCGGCATAGTCGCGGTTTCGGAACATTCGTCATTGATAAAATGGAACTTGTGGAAGAAAAAAATGTTATAATTTCTGTCTTTCTGAAAACGACAATATTCAATAACTTGCTTCCTTACAAAAAGTTTCTTAAATATCAGTATCATAAATAATCCTCATCAGAAATTATTTTCAGTTTTTTCAAGCCAACAGTATTTATCAACAATAATTTTTCAGATGAAAAATGTTATGAGTTAAAATTCTTACGATCTGCTGAAACCACTTTGAAGAAACTTCCAAGGTATTTCCCTCAAGAAATCAAAAGCAGTAAAGAGTTCATATGATATCAACGACAGAGTTCAAAGTTAATTTAGCTGAGAATTTATTGTAAAACTTATAGCACTAACTATAAGAAGAAAAAACAATGTGTTTATACTTTCTGGTATTTCTCAAGAAGACATTAAAATTTTTTTCGGGAGTAATGTCGTCGAGCTGGCGTGTTATTGTCTAACACTCAACTTCGTAAATTCATTGCATCTTGGAAATGTTTTCAGTATCAGTAATTGAATTCTTTACGTGATCTACTTTTTCTTAAAATTTTCAACATCGGTACTTAGGTTAGAACCAAAAAAATATTGCAAAATGCTAGGAGGTTCATGCATAAACAATTGCGTACGTTTCACTAGACAGTATTTCTAAGTGCATGCTCAACATAACAGACTAAAATAAGTGAATAATGATGTAAGATATAAGATCAATTTTTGATAAATTGAAGCTTCCTCAAATACCATATAGGTTTCAGTGGAATTATCGGTATAGAGTATTACTCTTTAAATTTTTATTCTTAACTATAAATCAACATTCTAAAAGCTGGAAAAAGGAAGAGGAAACAGAAAATTTATTCGTTCTTGTGCGGCCTCAGATAGAAGAAGGATAATGATTTCTTCTATTCTTGAGACGTTGGCAGTACCATATTTTTCAAGGGAAAGTATTGTGGTCCTCAAGATTTTTATAACCACTTTTATGCTTAGAAAAGGGAAAAAGATAAACATAACAACAGAAAATAAGATGAAAATTAGCGAAAAAAGATGGTTTAATCGGAAAGTTTTATGTTTTCATCTTATTCGCATCAATTTTGCGCTATGCAGTATTTTTATGTTTTATAAATATCAGAAAAGCATAAAAGTATAAAATATTTCTACCCTAGCTAATCTTCGGTAGAAATGAAATATATTTGAAAAAAATGATTGGGAAATACAGTTCGAAATTCCGGAAAGTTGCATAATTTTTCAAAACTTTTTTGGCTAACGAATTTCCAATGCGATATCATTTGAAATTATATCAATTTTTGTCCAGAATCATCTTCTATTTTTCGTAACGGCTCTTGCTTTGCTAAAATACCAAAAATAGAAGATTTCATACAAAAAGAAAAATTCAGCCGAAAAGCCAGAAATAGAGGAAATCTGGAAATCTTTAAGAGAATCAGAAGCAATGCAAACGCAACAGAATATTATAAATTTTAAAGCTGAGTTTAGGAAGCATTTATTCGCTGTAAAAAACTCTCGGGTCAAGACATCAACGTTCTTCCAAACGCTAACCGGACTGAAACAGAAATCGACAAGGTGACCCATGATCTAAATCTCTTCTCTCAACTGCCAACTACACTTCTACACACAGTATACATACTATGTGTACGTATGTATGTGTGTATAGATGTATGTACATACATCAAACATACATCTATACACAGACGCAGACATTACAGCAGCAGTCCTGCGACATAATCGATAAAGCTGTTAAAGCGTCCAAAGACAACTCTGAAAAGCATGATCGGAAGGTGCTTTTCAATAGTGCTGGTGAACAAATGTGTCGTCACTTTGAGAAAATTTAATGATAGCTTAAAATTGGTAAATGATAATACTACCGAATAATTCTTCAGTCGTCGAATATTTCTCTTATCGAAACATATTTGGCGCGACTTGTCCTGACGTCACTTCCATATACAATGACTACTCTGTTGAATGTTTTACTCTATTCACAGTGCTGTATGCTGATATATGACATCAACATCGCCATGTTATATTGTTTCGTTGATACGTTGAAATTCTTCATCGAAATAATTGATGTCCAAACTATCAATACGAAATGAAATGGTACAAATCTTCACGACAATTCCTGACATATACTGTGGAGAAGTGCAGAGACTTGGTTAAATAGGTAATTAGTAATAAACGGATGAACAGTGCATTAAAGCTCTTGAGAATATATTAATTGAAACTTGGCAACCTGATAAGTATAAAATTAACGCCACGATTCCTCGTCCTATTTGATGCAATTCTTAAACAAACAATAGTAGTAATTCAGTACCCACTTTAATCATCACTTTTCTACAATCGCCGAGGACTTTCGCATAGCTCAGTTACAATTCAAGTGAACATGAAAAGAAGGATAAACAATCTTTAACAATTAGCCTACGATGTAATTCTTGCAAAGTCTTGGGATGGGATCCAGTAATAAGGGTGAAAAAGATCTAAATAAGAATATGAATGAATAGAACGTGAATGATAACACGGATGAGCAATAAATGGACTCAATATATCAAGAATTAACTCAATACAAATCTAATACATCTTTACTTCAACATTGAAATTCGTTGTTGTGGAATTAAGTTAGAAGCAAAAGTGATAATGGAACGGAAAAAAAAGGAGAAAACTCATAGGAATCATTTATTCTCTAAGAATTTATTTTGCTTTTGTTCAACGAAAAATAGTAAAACTTGTTTACTGATAGCAATAAATATTATAGCTGATAAGTTCATAAAATGTAGAAAATCCTTGTTCGCGAGCGATGGGTTTTTTATTCATTTTCGTGATAAAATGATATATCATCATCACTTTACAAAACGCATATGTAAACTGCCAGCAAAACCGAGATTGAAGCCAAAAGAACTGATCTTTGGGAAATACAAATAAATTGCTGTTGACGCAGCTAGCGATTTGTTACCAAAGTTGAAGTGATGCTGTTTGTTCGAAAAAAATGATACACTGTCCTGATTGTGCTGAAACAATTATCAGTTTCGCTAATGTAACCAAAAAATAACGAGTTAAAGAGATTTAAAAAAATTATGGAAAAGAAAAAGTACTGAAAATGTACATACAATCGATTCATCTTCCTTTTACACGAAATGAACAGAACACTCTCTTCCCTGGAAACTCGACAATTGAAGTCGCAATGCAATCAGGTATTTCTTCAATTGAACTATTCATTGTTGAATTGAATACCGAATACAGCTAATTATTGTTCTCATCAGAGCCGTTGCTAGAAAACAGAAAAGGAAAGCTAAAATAATAACTGGAGATGAAATGACAATTCTTTATAACGTGTCAAACAAAATGCATATTATTATTATTATTATTCAGATATTACCCAGATTAGTACGGTAGTCTGAAATACGTGGAACGATATTTGCAACTTTTTCAGATTAACTTTTTAATTATGCAGAGAGGAAAAGTTTGCTCCTTAACTATCGAACTTATAAATTATTTCTTCCTAACTTGAATTCCATTTTTGGAAATGACGATTGATAAGTCTAGTCATGTGTTCCGGTCTCACTGATGATAGTTGGCTTTTTTCTAATACTTGATAAGAATAAGCATACAGCTTGAATTTCATTTGAAAGAAAATATTTTTATGCACCAAATGAACGAAAAACTCAATATCAAATTGATATACCAGTGATGTAGAACTCATTTTGACCATTTCTAGACAATTATTAAATCCATAATGACTGTATCCCGATAAAGAAACAGCTCTAAAAAAAAGAAGAGCAGAAGATCAGGAATGGCTATTTGTTATTTCATTTGATTTTTTTATGTAATACTTCTTCGCTTTCATTTTTTTTTTAGAAGCTGAAAGAGCAAGCGACAAGGATCTTTATAGATAATGATAATATGTGAGAAAGCACTGAAAAGACAGGAATGGTTAAAAATCGAAAATGTTTATATCCAAGATGCACTGAAATCAACAGAAACAAAACTTCCTTATATTCGGCAGCTGCATACTACGCGTGAAATGAACGAATCGCACCACTCATTAAATGAATGAATACATCAACAGCATTCAACACATTAGAAAACAAAAACGAGTGTATCTGAAAATTGAACCGGACTGCAATGTTTTGTTCTTCCAGTTCCTGTCAGTTTCCTTGATCCGCACAATATCCGTTCAACGCATCGGAACTGCATGTTGCAAACATATGCAGAAAGCACCAGACTCCAGATACAAATTAGATAACGGTATGCATGGAAAATCTTTAGGAACTTAAACATGTCTTAAATTGAAATTCCAAACTAATCAAGATGATATATTAAATTCGAAAGAAAATCTACGATACTTTTATATTTTTCTGCCTGTCTCATGAATACATACTTTCTTTCTAACATTCCCGAGCTATATAGAAAAGGATGATCCTGATTTCCTAGTCCGGTAGAATCCAGGTTTCTCTGATTATTTTATTTGATTTGAATCTCTGCAAAATACACAAGCAAAAAGTGATAACTGGAAACGAAAATAAGCTTGCTGTTAAAAATTTAAGGATTGGATGGTTGTGAAGAACACAGGTACTTGTATCGAATTCCTTTTACAATCAAACAAATGTGTAGCAACAGAGCATTATTTATTAGCTGTCTTGACATTTTGCATTTGAAATTCGATACTGTTTCCCTTTTGCAAATTTTTAAGCATCAAAACTAGCATTGCAAATATTTCAAATAAATTGTTGGAGACATTTATTTCAATTTTTCGAAATCAAACAGCTTACGACCACTTGATGCGTCAACCTGGTCTGGAGTTCTGAAAATTTAACATGAAATTCTACAAACATTAGATATGATAAATTACGTGAAAGTCTGTAAAAGTCTCAAGCGTTGAAAATCTCAAGAACAGTAAATTATCGATGATGGCTTTTGAATCCGAGAACACTTCAATAAAAAAAAAAAAAAAAAAAAAAAAAAAAACAATATCGGGTAATCATATTATTAAGATTATTCATATTCAGTACCAAAATTGTTTATATGACCATCATTTCCTACACCAGTTCAATGCTTGTATTCTTCAGAATATCTTTTTTATTACTTCAGCTTATTATATGATAAATAAAAAATACTTTAAATTGCCTCATTTTAATATAGATTTACTTCATCAATGTTATGAATTTAGAACTTGGAAGGTTAAGTATTAAATTGAATTTTAATATTCATATTCTTCGTTTGTATAAAAGGCATAATCGCAAAAGAAATTAATTGCTGTGGACTTAGTACAAATCATGTTACTTAGGATTTAATACTTAATAATCTACGACAAGCTTAGTTTATTTTATTTTAAAACTTGACTAAAAGAGAAAAAAAAAGATATTGGCAATAAAATCAAATTCATATCATTTTTAAAGGGAAATATTATGCCTTATGCGAATCTCTTCCTTCTTCTCCACTGAATGCTTCTCATTAATGTTTGTAAGAAAGAAACTGTAGTGGCTTAAAATATAAATTGCATTATACAGAAATGTAACCTATATTCTTTTACAACCAAATATAGCACCTTAAAATATTTTTATTTGCATCAATATTTTTGTAAAAAACATCCATACACTTTCAAATGAATATCACTGTTTCTCCCACTACGAATGGAATTATCAGCCAAAAATTATCATGACTAACTTAAAAAAAATGATTTAATAAAACATTTCCTTAATTTGTGGAGTTATAGTTTCAAATGACATTAACTATGCACTTGTTATTCGAATGTATACTTTTTCACTTAAAATCAGCTTGTAAATCTTGTTCCCTGAAGAATCACTTCATAAATTTTCCATTTTATATTTGCTCGATGCCAATTGCTATTTTAGCTTATATTTTTCTTGTCGCTGTTGCACTCGCAAGCGAGAATCATTCGCTACAGAACAGTAATTTACTATCTATATGGTTTTTCGTCTTTGAAATATAATCAAACATTTTTGTTTTTAAATCGATATCATCAAAACATTTTTCTGAAAATTCAAAGACGTGTATCATCAGCTATGAATGTGAATGAAAGAATGCTCGATCAGTTACTTAATTGAGAATGTGCCATTTTGATTAATGATAATTACCATCCACCACAGTTAATATTTATTTTTAAGACTGTTTTATTTTTTTTACAGCTGTTATCGATAACTCAAATTAATTCTCGTTGTTAAAACAACCAAAAAAAATAATCATCGGTATCTTCTCATTGAGTTTTATCGTACTGTACTCTAAACTGAACTTTAATTGTAATACAAATGTAAAGATTTGTCTTTTTTTTAAAAATTGTTGAATCATCTGGTTGATCAAAATATAAATGCGATTGAAAATATTGTTCCGAGACATAAATGACTCCTTCAAAACGAAGGAAGGGGAGACAACCAACCGCTATTCACTTCCGATATGGTACAGATTGACTGTCAAGTGAGACGGACCTTGACCACACTTTCATCACGACATGATCTTACATCATGTAAGTATGATAGTAGCTTGTCTATTACTACGACTGATACAACAAACTACATAAAGAATACTTCTTATTCACTTTTACAGACGGAGCTGAAAGCATAAGAGAATTTTTGTCTGTTGATTGACATAGGAGTTCCGTTCAGAAATAAAACAAAATGAGACCAATAATTTGCTGGAATTTGCAAGGCCTAAAGCAAACAAAACAGTAACCGAACATGAGATGTAAGAATGAAAATGCATTAATGCAATAAGTGGATTAATAATGGAAGAATTATTATTTGATCTCAACAAAAGGAATACATTAAAATTAGCTATAAGATCATAAACGATAAAACTTCATAATCAAAGTTTGTCACAATAAAGTTAGTGCAGAAGAATCGCTTTTTCATCTTTCTGTCCTACAAGTAAGTCTATCAACTAATTTTGCATTTTATCTCAAGTTATATCAGTTTTCTCACCAAATTGCGAATGGATTTAAGATAAAAAAAAAGAATAGCAGAATTGAAAAGAATTGGTATCATTGGCATTTTTTTTATAAAGCGACAGCCGAAAACAAAAACTTGGTTTTAGAACATTTAGTGTTACGCGAAAATTCAAAAAAATTATTTCATTTAAACTGCCTTAAGTGCACGTTCTCATAAATTGCAGACAGTACACTGTTTAAGCGATAAAATTACTGATTATTTCAACTTCGAAATACGAATGGAAGCGTTTTTCTGGGTTCTGTTTGTTTAATTTTCACTAAATGCTTAATTTTACAAAAGCTTTTTGATAGAAATTCATGAATTTGTCTAATCAAACTGTAGGCTCTGAACACTTCTACCGAAAAAGACTACGTTAACACGAGAAATGAAAAAAAAAAAATTTAATATTAAAAAAAGGAAAGTTAGATGATATGAATAATGAGGTCCAAAAATATCAAGAAAAATTAGACCAATGAGATTTGGAAAATACCACAATAATACTTCATCCTCCTCAATCCAACCACTAACACTTTCAAGCACGCTTAATTTATGTGACGCTGCTATATTCCATCTTATTTGTATATCCTGTTCATAAACTTTTTTTCACCATTATTTGTCAAACCAGCATATTTTAAAAATTATCTTAAACATTTTTTCAATCCTAACATTGTCTGTCCTGAGCTTTCTTTAAATATTTCACAACGATTTAGCAATGAAATTTTAATTTGGTAACAAAATAGTACTGATATTGTTTTAAGGTGCATAGGTTTTTTTTTTTTTTAATTCTTTAGTCAACACTAATCCCATACTTTTCATTCTCTAACTATAATTTATACATTATATAAACTGAAAACAAGGACAATCCAAATCAGGGGCTTAAAAAACTAATTTAGAGTTAATTTATAGTACGATGAGGATTTACATCAGTAAAAATCAACGATTTTTATAAATAAAAATTTCATTACACAGCTATGCCAGAAATATTAGGCAGTCGGCATCAAGAAATTGCAGTTCTCGATATCAACAACTTCCTATTCCTTTCCAGGATAAGTAAGCCACATGTTGTATATAATTGTATTTCAGTAGTATTTGATATACTTCTGAACAGTACAATTGGTTTGACGATTGTAATTTGTGCTTCTGCTAACATGCCAATAGGTTTCCCAAAACGTGATTTACTTTAGAAATCAATACTTAGTAGGAACAATCACTTTTCTAGTGATATTTAAATCCGAGAAAAAAAATGATTTCAACATTAATGTCAATGTTAAGTTTAACATAGAATGGGATCAGTTGTTGAGTTTACTTCACCTTTTCACTTCATTTGTCTATAATATTGTAAGCAATTTTCAAGATAAAAAGGGTTGTTAACTTAAACAGTCATTCTTTTTTATTTTGATCGTAACTCGACGAGCTGTGCTTTCCAACACAGCTTCCAAATTTCATCAAGTTCCATTAGTTCCAACATCAATAAAATCTCAGATAAGTTCTCCATTATCAAAAGGACATTCAAACTACCGACTACATTACCGATATTCATCAATTGTTTTGTGTAAAATAATTGGGGCGAATAAAATTCATCATATCTAATGAATAAAACAAAGTCATCGTCCAATTCATCAATAAAAAAACTTTCACAACAAATAGTGTATTTTGAAAAAGAAACCGTAATACTGTAATATATATTACTCTACGTTCTCTCGAGCATGGCCATCGGATCGGCTTACTAGCGGACATTTTGCTGCTATTGGAATACCAGCTTTGGTGAAAGCGAAAATTTTATCACTGTTTCTCGATTTTTTGTTGACAGAAAGAAATAGTTTTAAGCCAAGCCCTGATTACCGAATTTGCGAATAATTACATATGTGAAGCTAATAAATAGAACTGCGTAAAGCTCAGGGATAGAGTTTTATGGAAAGTAAATCGTTTTTTTTCAACAGGATATTTTATGATAATAATGCATGGATAAAATAAGCTTTAACTGATAAATCTCACTCATGAAAAGAATTAATTCCTTACAAGATATAATCACCAAATCACCATTTTTCTTCGTCATTGAAAACTGCCTGAAGAGTTAAAACCCATTCAAGAGAAATAGAGAAACAGGATAATTGATGGCATTGATATCTATTTCCATTCCTGAGTTACTATCAAGGAATTGAGATAAAGAGCAGAAATCAAAATCCCATAAAATTAAAACGAAAATATTGAGAACCAAAGATTCGAACTGTGTCGTTAGAGTTGTTTCCGGTATTTGCAAGGAAATATTTGCCTTTTGTGAATGTTTATGACATTAGCCATAAAATAATCTCTTGAAACAGCGGCATGTCAAATTAATTATAAAGCACATTAATTTTAGCATCTGTCATCAATAATGGCTAAAATTAATAGCACCACATAATCATTATCCATTACAATAAAAAAAAATCATAAATCATAAACGATGCGAGTGATAAATAAGGCTTAAAAATGCAGAGCGGACAAAAAAGAGAAAAGGATAAAGGCAACACTTGACAAATCTGTCAAGAATATTCTCATGCGTGAAAGAAGTATAGAGTGCTAGCCGTTCCATAATCGATAACATTAACAGTAGTTCCAAACGAGGTAATAGACGTATGTCACAACTTTTATTAACCATGGTTTCATGAAAGGTTTTGTAGTGATAGCATATCCACATCCGATCCCTATAAGTTATCTTCGGAACTTTAATTAATTCTGTAATTGTGATCTTTTCCTAGGATTCACTGCAACCAGCTTCAATAATACTTCACAGGTAAAACAGACGTAGAGATGTAATTCAGTATGACTTTTATTCTGTTTTAAAGCTATTTGAGAAATCTGATGATCCCAAGAAGTGTTTCAGAAATATCACGGTTCAGATTAATCCAATTCCAAAGAAAACTTATATAACATAAGGAATGGGATGTAGTAATATGCTATCATTATGAAGACCTGGTATGAACTAGATTAATAAATTTAAATTGAAACAAGAACAATTGCACTGAACATTTTATATCTCACTCTATCTGCTAAGAGTAGAATCAACGGCAATAGAACTTTGCCAATAAAATCGGAAATAAACACCCATTCAATAATAAAAGCAATACCATTAATTGACAAAAATCAATAGAATAAACACAAAACAAAAGGCGAGGTGTTAAGCGAATTTTATCTATAAAACTCATACTCATAACAGTATCAATAATTATTTTCAGTAACAAAAAGATGTAGAAGACATCTTCTAAATGAATAGAAAATGAAAATACTATCTTGTTTAAATAGATACAATATACCATCAATATACCTCTTCAACTAGGATCACTGTAGTGAAAATATTTTTTCGTTTTTGCACTGCAACAAGGTACACAGAGTTGCAAATTCTTTATTTCCACTTAAGCTCCAAACGTTGCAAAAACAAAGTCCAAAGATATCAATCTCAAACTTGAATAATTAAACCATTAATAACGACAAATTATCTAATACAAGTTTTAAATAAGAAAACATAAGAAGACAAAAAAAACACCAAACTTGGTGCATCCAACCGACTACATCGAAGCACATCATCCATCATCGTTTGGTGTTCTTTTGTAGGTGGAGGATCCTGATATAGCTAACTATAAGAAATGGAACTTTTGTTAGCGTGTGGGAAATAATTTGCAACTCTGTGTACCTTGTTACAGCATTAAGGAAGGAAGAAATAAATTTGTCACTACATAGTGCTACGAACCAAGGAATTTAACCGGAGAAAAATGAAAATTTGCGATCAGTTTGAAAGTTCTAAAACCGAAGAAAAATGATTCGATCCCTTCGTTAGTCAGCAGTACCCACGAAAGGACGTTTGCAGCGATTACTAAAGAAGTATAAGAAACTCTACAGCCCTCTAAACTCTGTCTACTGATGAAGAAAGAAAGGGCTTATTACGAGAAACTTCTCTACCGACTGCAATAAACCGATCCATCACTTCTGCCGTCAATAATCTGGAGGCGATAATCAAGTGGTTGGAATTAATGGAACATCTGCCTGATAATAAACAAAAAAAAGAGGAACAGATATATGCTCAAACTATATCTGTGAACAAAGCTTCATTAATTTGATGCAAAAGGTGTGAGATATGTCAATAGTGCTGAAGAGCAAAAGGAAGAATTGGAAACCACTATGCTGCGTCTTGACAAAAAAGAAAGCTCGGACTTTATAATCCAGTTTCACTGTTAGCATCACATGAAGTTCGGCACACTAAATTACCTAAATTGAAATTACATAATTCTCTAGCGAACTTCTAGAATAACCTACTTTCTGTGCAGATTTTCAAGTTGCTGTGGATAATCAAAACATCTTGCGATAAAAAATTGTTCTATGTTCTATCTCATTGGATGTTTGACCAGAAAAGCTATGGCAGCTGTTTCTGGATACGCTATTACCCTTGAAAATTATCCAGGGATAATGAATGTATTCAAACAAAAATATGAGAATCAAAGAGCTATGCACCGGAAACTGTACTATCAATTAAAGAAATACGCCAACTGGAAACACTAGGAGAAATTTTAGAAGATTCAAAAACTGAAAAAGAAATTGAATCGAAACTGCCACGATGGGTTTTGCAGGAGATACTATCAGAGCCAAGAAAAAGAAGATTCATGGTTTGCAACAAAACAGAAATACCAATTAAAAACAATAATCACACAATATGAAGCTGTGGATCAAATACAGCAAGAGCTGAAAAGATCGAGACAGACCTATGCAAGAAAAGAATCAAATAAAATACGGAAATAAAGACGAGAATATCAAGTACAAACTTCAGCTTATTTGCTGCTACGAAAAGCTCCGTTAAAAGACTTTACGTCTTCTGTTCAAAGAATCATTGGAATGATGAATGCAGTGAATATAGAACAGTTGACCAAAGATTTTTCAGATCTCGAGAACTGCAACTGTGTTTTCGATGTTGGAGAAAACACGACAGCAGAAAATGCAAATATAAAACATATTGAGAATGCAAACATGTTTATACTCCTTGTCTTAATAGTGGAGCACCTTCAGATATTTAAAATCTCGTGTTATATGCTGATATAAGAATTCACATGAGTTATAAAACTGTAAAACAAACTCTTTCAAACACTGCAACAAACGAACAAATGATGTTATGTATGTTTCGATTGGATTCAAAAAACGATTCCACAAATACTCATTCAAAGTCTTGAAAAGTCCAAATTCAATAAATACTTTCGTCAAAACAAAATATCTGAATTACAATTCATCTAATTCCGAAATTTGATTATTTTGTCTGCAACTTCTTTTACTTCCATATCTTGAGTTCCATATCTTCTTGCGGGTTTCTAAAATCTCTCCTTGTAATATCAATATAGAAGTTGTCTAAATTGCCATAATTGTTTTTTTTCCTATTTTTTTAAATTCTTCCTCTAAATTGTTTTTCCTATTTTTGATCTCTCTCCTACCAATTATATCAGGTGCTGTAAAAAAATATGCCAACACATTACAAAATATATCAATAAAATTCTAAAGAAAATAATGAACAAATATTCTCTATGAACAAATCCAAGTTCCTCATTTTGCTTTCTGAAGTTCTCAGTGGAAACTCAAGTTTATTTATTCGAAAACTAGATCTGTTCAATTAAATGCTTATTCTTATGCATGCAAGTAAATGTCAGAAATATTTCCACTTAATCAATGGTTAATGAAATCTGAAATCTACATTTCGATTCACACATCAATTTATATATATATAAATCAACAAAGGATGAAAAAGTTCTTAAATGAAAAAAGGATAAGACCATTGAACACTTTTCAAAATAGCTAATACATTAAAGCAAGGAACGAGAAAATTCAGCGAATGAATTGTGATCAAAATAGAATTCAATGAACACAGCGATAAGTGTGCATATAGTAGCGAATACAAATAAACTGAACGATCGTCGCCAAATAACCACTGAAATTAATACACAAAAGCCTGTGATCGAAAATAAACGAAGTAATTTGTCTGGTTTTATCCACAGTTTTTCATTCGGAGCTGAAAGCATTAGCACAATAAATTTTTTAGAATAAGATACTACCACTCAGTAGAACTGACAAAAAAATCTGACATGTCCTATTATTATCACTGGCAATGAACATTCAAAAATCTGGTGGTAATTTACAATTACGACAGTTTTAAAATGCTAACATGAAGGCAGTTGTTGCATTTAAAATATTATAAAAAAGGTACGATATATAAAAATACTTTTTTTGCAACAAGGCAGAGAGAGCATCAGAAAAAGCTATGAATATTGTGAAATATTGTTTTTCATAACTTAATCTATCGTAAAGTCTTATGCCATGGAAAGCCACCTATCCCTTTTGAAATATATACATATATTTCAGAGTGTGCCATGAACAAAAAAGCTAGTATTAGGATCGATATGCATCATTTATCTCATTTTTTCTAGCACTACAGCATTTACTAGTTGGCTATAGCTATGCAAGTGAAATTAAATTAAACTATGAGCAGCATATTTTCGCCTCTAAAACAAAGCCTAACAATGAAGCGCCGCAATGTACATGAAACAAATTTTATGAGTTATATAATATACACTGTATAAACGTCTATCCCGTCCGGAACATACCTCTAACATTAATTTCACAAACACCGTTAGAGCCTTTAACAAAGCCCTCTTCACATATACATTCGTAGGAACCTTCTGTATTGTTGCACTTAATATGATCACCAAAACAATAATTTTCATTAAGACATTCATTGACATCTGTAAAACCAAAAAAATGTCAATTTCAAAAGTGATCTGTCTAGTCGATAACAAAAATACAGTCAATTTTACCGAAAAAAAAAGTCTACAGGAATAGGAACCACGTAATGAGGACAAATTAAAGACTTCGAACCTTCACATTCATTGTTGTCATTCATGATCCAGCCATCGCGACATTCTTTACAATTTTGTGGTCCACCACTGGAACAACCCCCTCTACACGACTTGTGGCATTCTAAAAAAGTCAAAAGTATTGCAAATATTGAAAATAGCATAAAGATATTGTAATGCAAGCTCCGCTTAATAAATGGAGCGCTAAAAAAGAATAATAACAAACGAGCAATGTGTGGCAGAGAAACCCGGAAACATTCGTATTAAGACATTCTAGTTATTTTAATGTTAAACACATTATACATATGTAAATTTACCGTTGCAACTAAAAGTAGAACTATTCCGTATGGCGTAATAATTTGCATCACAGTTGCTGCACATAAAGCCGACATAACCTATATCACACTTGCACTTACCGCTTCCTTCCCGAGAACCATCACCCTAAACTCTCGTCGTTATAAAAATATAAGCTCGATTTAAACTTATGGGTTCCATCAAAAATAAATTTTTTAAGTGAGACCACTTTTTTCGACAGAACTTTAACAGCAGAATTTTAATAAAGACCTGACAAGACCCATGACCAGAGCAAACTGAGAGATTTTTGTCAATACCAGGACAAGGTTTACAATTCGCACCATAATATCCTGCGCCGCAACACAATCTCAGTTTTTCATAACACAACCACTCCAGGAAATCAGGATTAGAATATTGTTTATGGAAATACCAGTTTTCAATGTTTTCTTCATGTTCTTCAACTAACTGCTGACACTGCAATATCCATTAAAGCTAATTTTGCTTTTCTAAAAATGTACACCACTTTAAATAAACGAATACTATTTACGACCAAATGTTGTTACAAATCCGGATACCTTGAATTCGAGGTCTTTGACATCTCTAAATCCATGCGAATCATCTAAATATTTCGTTTTGCATAAATGTTCCATAATTTCAATCAACCTTGTTTCACTGAAGTGACAAAGATTATGCAGAGCTATAAGCTGTCAATTTCGTCCCCAAAACTACTAGAAAAAATTCCTTGAAGAATAGTCAAAATCCATACGCAGCAAAAAAAAATTTTTCAAGAAAAGTTCTCAAGGAGGATGACTTGCAATTACAACTTACTATAAAAATATATTTGGTTTTGGAAAATTTTCAAAGCCTAAACATCCAAAACAAAGCATATCCAAAAACTAACCTTTAAAAGAACAAGTGTTATTCACAATAAATTCGCCAGAAAAAGATTTTAAAAATGTAAACGAACCTTTTAGCAAATTTTCCTAATTTTCTCTCTTCCCAATCAGTATTTCCACCAGCAAAGTGCTGATTTTCAGTTTTTTTCATACCCTGCAAAGTAAACTAGAGAAAGTGGTGCAAAAATAGAATTTATGTGTGTAATCTCTACAAAGAATTTGTTCTTACATTACTAGTGTGCACTCTTCTACCAAACCTGATATGAAAAATCTAATATTCCTTGACATAAAGTACACTGTCAAAATATTAAATGGGGTTTCGTATTTTCAACTCTGTAATCATTAAGAAATAGTACCTGCCGTTATAAAACGAACCGCTTTAAATGTTTCCACGATAAGGGAGCAGTATTTACATTTATCAACATATGAAGCGAATCCCTCATTAGTTATGAAGGCCATCCAACAGATCATGGAGAAAAATAAAGAATCTTGAGTGTTGTACATATTAGCATAACTTAAAT
Source organism: Dirofilaria repens (assembly GCA_008729115.1). Lineage (NCBI taxonomy): Eukaryota > Metazoa > Nematoda > Chromadorea > Rhabditida > Onchocercidae > Dirofilaria > Dirofilaria repens. The sequence goes on along the minus strand of SNRZ01000006.1, from coordinate 1,575,057 downwards.
GTAGTAAATGATGAAAAGAAGTCACGATTAATCACAATACAAATGTCAATAATAATAATGATAAGAATATATGAACATCAATACAAGACCAAATGATAATAAACTTTGGAGCACGATACATTACTTCTTTTACGAGTAAATTTTAGGTATGGAAAGTCCAAAACTTAAAGACAGTTTCGAAGAAAGAAAAACACTGCTATTAGAAAAATAGTAATAAGTAACAAAATACAAAGCACTGAACCTGTACAGTGATAGATAGAAAGCAAAAAAGATAATAGGATTGCAACAGTGTTATACAATGATGTGATTTGTAAAACACTCTAATTCAAATAGCGTTATTAAACTGACAAAATAGCAACCACACAGTTTTATGAGCAATAGATTGACCTGATAATTATACATGTGTTCATTCTGGGATAATGATTCCTACTTACCGATCGATTTTTCATATGGCTTTTTATTTTTAAAGCAGATTCATGTTCAAATTACATCTAATATTCTGCCATCCTTTATTGTCATCAACGCTCTCGAGATCAAAATGCTCAATGTAAGATTTTATTTATAATTTATAACACAAGCTGGCTTTGTCTCTCATACATTGGTATCGCACTTTTTCTTGAACTAACCCTAAGGTTAGCAAGTCCCTCTCCATTAAAGCTTGCAGCAGCTGAAAGAGCTGAACTTTCGGATAAACCCAATAGGGATGAATCACACAAACATTACATGACATTAACAGCCGAACCCGACCCCTCCGCACTCTCTCGCTCACATTAGGGCAAACTACCAAAGTGTCCGCTACAGTAGAGAAGAAGAGCAGAGAGACAAAAAGAAGACTGAGCGTGGAACATTCCAGAACAAGTTCGAGATGTGCACATTCCAATGCAACGGGAAGGGTCGAAGTTTGCATTGTGGTGCATTAGTTTTCACTGATTACTATCGTGGTTGCTTATTCTTGTCTGCAACTATGCATGCACTGATGTTGCATGAATGTATCACTTTTCCATGGATCGTTTTAATAGTTGGTGAGGTGCGTTGCACATGCTGTAGTGCATTCGCAGCAATATGAGCATTTACATGGTAGTGCGTATATGCATGATATTTTATTTTATTAGGTGGATACGATGTCCTTCCAATAAATTGACTTATAGAACGAATAAACAATTGTTATTAACGTTGTTGTTTGGTGTTTATATTACCAAAAAATATTTTCTCAATTTAACTGCTTTGTTGTTATATATGTCAAATTGAACAGAACATAATGAATTACTGTGCTAGAACGTGCGGTGCGATATGGCACTATAGTGATCTTGTGATCATCGAGTGAATTGACTAAAATCAATTCTCTATATAAAATTAGAATCTAATATCAAGGAATACATAGAGTTGTCGTACTTCGTCATGTTTCTGCTGTGTATCTTTTTTTGTATCAAATTATTGTTACTGTAGAGCAAAATCAGCAACATAAATTTAATAATTTACGCGAAGATTAGGTTCCAATTTTCCATTAAGGGCCCAGAGATGTAGCTCTTTTATGAATATGCGTTGATAAAAGTTTTCATAGTGACGTTTCTGATACATATATTCCTTGCCTTTTTTTCTTCGCTCATTTCTGCCATTAAATTGTTTTTTAGTTTTATATTTCTGAACTATTGCAAAATCTCCAGCTACCTGTTTATACTTGGACCAACAAAACTGATGATGACTGTGAATCTATTTGATGAATATCCAGAACTAGTTAAGCAATTCAATTAATCTGCTATTTTTGATAAAGTTTTAATTGTTTCGAGTTGTATACGATTCAGTAACGCAGCTACGGTGGTTTTTCAAAATTTGGAATAACTGAAAAAATTAGGGTTGCTTAGGTGGAAACTACCCAATGGAAATGTGGTGTATCGATGAAGTTAAACTCATCCATATTTTCTTTTTTGAATAAATTCCGATGTCGCCAGCTTGTGCTACTTTCATACTATTTCGGGACTAAATATTGATCAAGTACCTTCTTTTGGGTGTCATTCACCAATATCTGATACCAATCAAGAGATAAAATATGACTTCTTAGTCATAAGTTATTTCCTTTGTTGATTTGCATCCTAATAATAACAAGAGCAGTGTACGACAAAAGTGAACAAATGATGGATGACTTGTTAGTAAGCTTGACAAGGTTTTATCGTTATTTCCTGCCTATGATTTTAGAAAGGATTTGGAATATCAGTAATGCAGTTGCTCCCTGCATTATCGATGTTTTGACTAGAATTTAGCTGGTGTTAGTCAGCAAGTGTGTTTGTCTGATAGGCTGTTGTCGATTTATGTACTGTTTCTTACTTTGTAAGATTACCATTTCATATAAAGATTTCACTGATTTTTACTTTTATTTAATTTAGATTTCATTTAATATTACTATTTGTGATACATTTCACAAACTGATTTTCTGTGATCATTAACTACTTTACTTTACTAATGGAAGAAAACTATTAAGCGAAAATAAGTTATTAAAAATTGCTGAACAATAAATCCCGATACGACCATATTCCTCGTTTTGCTGTAAAATTTAACCTCATCGCATATTGCAAAACCTCTTTGTGTTGTGAAAACATGAAAATTAACGATGAGAAAATCGAATGTTTCCCACTGCGTTGTGAAATTTTCTTGTCTTTACAATGGTTTACGAGGATTTATGCTGCGATTTTATCCAAGGTAATAGTGATAAGATCTATATGCAAGATCACAAGTCAGATATTTATCAAAAATCACTAAACTTAAACGTTGAAAAAAGGATAAAGTAGAAGCTATTAATGTGCAACTTTATTTGAGAGAAAACGAAAAGAAAAAGTCATCCTCAATACGAGATCTTTTTTAACAATTATTCTATCCTATTTCATCATTAAGTCCTAAGCAGATTTATTCTTTAACTGTGTGATACTTAAACTTCGAAAAAATGACATTTTCCTGAACTACCATTCAGCTATGGATTTTGATTATAGCCCTTTTTCCTAGACGCCAAAAAATTAAATGCGGTAGGGAAAATTGGCGAACTGAATGAAGCTAGCAAGGATGAAGATATATTAGTGATTTATGTTTCAAGAAAAATTTGATATAGCGGTTCACATTACTACTTTCGGAATATATATTAAGACTTGGTATCTAAAAACGCTTTTATGAAATAGTAGTCGGCCTCGCCGACCGCTATTAGTCATTTAAATGCTATGCTATTAAAGAAATTTAAGGTTTAGTAAGAAAGACATTGTGAACTTTGTACATATCAATAAAGTAATAAGAAAATATTTAACTGGCATTTTGTTTGAATGCATTAGGAAGGGATGAATTGTAATGAAGATGAAGAGAGGTTATGCGCTGAAGATGTAAGTGATGGAGGGATCATAATGATTGACAGTTATAACCACATAACATCAATATGGAAATAAATTAAAACTGCGATCATAAAAATCTATTTTTATTCGCTTGTCGATTTTTATTTCATTAACTTGACTTCGGAGTGGCAAATATCTCGTAATAATCGTTTTGATGTTCTCTTCCAGAATATTAAAATATTTAAAAAATGAATGTATGATGAATTTGGTCTTAATTCCCATTATAAACATTGCCAAATATTAAATTTGAATCTGGGTTTTTTTTGGATTTAATTTGTTTGGTGACCATTCGATTATTGGCAAAAAAAAAAGTTTTGGTGATTTTTTTTAGCTGCCTACTATCCAGAAAAGCTAGAAAGTGGGAGACTGTAAACAGCAAGGAGTTAGGATTAAAGAATTTAATCAAATATCTATTCATCAGTGACCCATTATGAGTGTTGTTTGCAAAGTATATTTCAAGACATAACTGACTTGAAGAAATTTCAGTTTTAATAAAATTTTGCATTCTAATAATTATTCGCCTGCCGTTTTGAGTGAAACCTTAGATTTCAATATTAAATAAGTCATCTTCAACATTGCTGGTACGCATTGAAAACATTCAATACTACAGCTTCTTCCTGTCATATTTTAAGATGAAGCATATTTCCTGAAGCTGAGAACTCATAATTTAACTTGTTCCAAATGTAGCATTTTATGCAAAATTAAGCGATTACTTTCACGAATTTGACTGTTTTAAGCGCCATCACTATCACAGAAGCAATGAGATAAATCTCGGAAGATCGAGTCTAACAGTAATCAATTTAATATTTCAAAGCATAGTGATGACTATGGAAAAATGGAAAGAGATAACCGAATACACATCGATTTTTGGCACAAAAGCAGGTGTCGGTCAACGTAGTGAAGGGAAAAATTAAGATTAAGAAAAAATTCGGTACAGTGCGTCTCTGGGTACTCGGAATTTGCTTTTATTGATTAGAAGCTCTTGTGGTTTTGATTCAAGAATTATCGGTAGCAGTTACTGCCAAAGATAGTCAATGTCCAGTGATTACCGAGAGAGGCACTGAAATTAAATGCATATGTTGAGAAAATACATTTATAGCTATCCATTGTACTTCGAGTAGGGACTCATTTCGTTATCCATACGCACATAATTTGACACATTAAAGCTGTAAATATTAATATTCTAATGCTTTTAATAATACACATAAATCCTATTACTAACCTGGGATTTTGAAAGCTTCTTTGATTTCTGTGCCTCTGATTGCTTCGCGGGACATGACGGTTGTCGTTTTTTAACACCATTCTCAAGTCTAATATCTTAATATTCTTGATACAAGAATTTTGCGTTTCACAATTTCCATTGATTTTATCATACGCCTTGTGTGATTTGATTGTTCATACGACATGAAAAGAGTGCTTCGCTTTCTAAAATTATGACTCATTCGCTATCAATAAATTTGAAACAATCTATTCCGCTTATGTATATTGTAGTGCATTTTCTTCTGCATTCAAGCTTGTCGCTAGGTGTTTGTTTCACTTTTCTCTGTAATTGGATTTTTGCATTTTCTCCGAACAATATGGTTTCCACTCATTTTTGCGATTCTTACCTGACAGCATTATTATTCTTACTCTTTTGTACGTCACTCATTTTTCTTCATGGTGCTTTTCTAAACATCTCTTGTTTTTACTCATTTGTGTATTCACCTGCTTTGAGTAAATTCAGGGCACTATATATATATATATACATATATATAATTTACGTTGTACATTTAACCATAATTATCAAATAGTATTTGGAGCAGAAATGAAGATTCTAGCTGTAGAAAGCAGTAAAAATTTCTATAATCTTGTGCTCATATGCATCACTGATGTTTCTAACATTCTAACGTTATTTTAAAAAATAGGTATTGCTACGTTTTAGTCTACCTTGTACTTCTTTTAAACTTGTATCAATATTGAATATTTCGAAGTGATGAAGTCAAACTGTTGACAGAAAAATTCTTTTTTTTCTGGCTTTTTGAAGACTTATGCAACTAAATAGTGTAATGTCTCCCTCTCCCAAATAAATGAACTTTGATCGACGATAGGAATATATAAATTAGCAAAAGTTTTTATTTGTAAGGTTTTTAGCTGGTAGGAATTACATATATGACGTTTATGATGTCTAAAAGGAATGTTTCGCCGTTTTAAGATTTATCAGGTTTTCTGGTTCTCTGCCGTCTAATTTCTCTAATTTCATATTATCCTCTGTCTCACCAGTCAAAGTCAAATGATTATTATGTTGTTCATAATGTCCTTGTGTTTAAAAAATTTCCATGAATATTTTGTTCAATATTTCATTCACTTTTTTCCTGAGTAGAATTAGAATAAATGCATGTCTTCCTTATTATAATTTAACATAAATTTTTCTTCTGTAATTTCAAGTTTGATGTAGTTGGAAAGATGAAAGTTATGTTCTCATTGATAATTACAAGTGCCAATGGCTCTATAAAATTGCAAACATCATGGGATATTTGTCTGGAATGTTAGCATATTTTAATGGGATATTTGATTTCATATAGTGTTTGCGTTTCGGGTGAACGTGGTCGTTTAGATAATCTCGCTGGAATAGTTAAATGGTTGGAATAGTGCAGATCTTTATAAATGGGGGAATTTGCACTGTCTTGCAAAAGATGCAGATTTAAAGGAAAAAGAAAACAACTAAACATAAAAGCGAAAAATTACTTTAAAAATCAAAGCAGCGCAGTAGTGCGAAATCACTAGATATCACTAGAGTTTTTTCATTGTAGGCACCTGAAATGAGAACACGTATTACTCAGTGCAAAATAGCATTTGCTGATTTCAAGAACAAATGATTCCGTGATATTGCCGATATTACCATCATAAAATTACTCTCTAGGTTTAAATTATGTAACTGTCGATTTACCAGTTTTATTGCAGGCGATTTTCTTATCACATGTTTGTTTTTGATAGAATTGCAGTGAATTAAGAATCGAAATTCTTTTTTAAAAATTCTGCAGACCATTTGAATAAATTTCCACATATCGCGTATGGAAAATAAGTACTTATTAATTAGAGAAACGTGTATTATCATCTTGAAAGCTGCAGGAATTTGGAAGATTGCAGCAATTAGAAATTCTTTGTGTCGTTTTTTTTTTTTTAACAAAGCACTAATAATTCAGATAGCCAGTGAAATGATTGTTTTAACCTGAAAATAAATTCCAGAAAGAATAAGCTTTGCGAATTAACATTTAATATTGTTCAAAGTATTAGCAGAACGGAACTACTATTAACATTATTAAGTTAAATGACATGAAATCCTTAGAGCTTTGTGCCGTTAGAAAAATATAAGTAAGTTTATGGGCCGTATGCAAAAGTCCCCTTAAATTTTCAACTGATATCATTGTAATTCAATACATTATCATGCACACTAATCGTTTAATATAGTGCTTCTAGGCTTTGCTTGCACTTTATTTGTTTGCTTATTTCACTGATTCTCGCATAGTTTTGGTATATTCAATCCTACTTTGTTTATGCTTAAGAGTTCTATAGATTTGAAACTCAATTAATTTGCATGTATTATTTGTTGCACAGGTAAAGATTTGGAGGAAATGCCAGAAATAGATCGAATTTGCGCGAAATGTTTTATGCTATTGCTTTCTCAGAAGTATTGTTTTGTTTTAGAATGAAATTTCTACTGTCTTGAATTTCCTGTAATTTTGAAATATTGCTGTTTTTCGCAGAATAAATAATGAAACGGTAATTTCTCAGACGTGAGAAGTAATGCATTTATCGATTTGAGTTTTGTAATTGATATACATTTGATTTATGCCACCAATCTGTTTTCAGTGTCGGCTTTTTTGCGAAGGACACAGTCGATGAAAATTTTTGAGAACATTTTTGTAGTGGATTTCAAAGAAATCACTCTGAAATAATGAGTTTAATTTTAATTCGAGCCTGGGATAAAGGATTGTGAGGTAGATAAGAATTAAAATTTTTATTTTGCTTTTTTTCTTCCAAGGCCATTACAATAACAAAACATTATTTATAAAGAATATCTGAAATTTGAGTACATGCTTCATTTGAGGTATAGTTCGTAAAAACATGCAGAAGCTGCATGAACATGTAGTAGTTCTGTTCGATTTTGTCAATTAATCCTTGTATATACTTTAGCAGTCATTTAAGTCTGTTACTTCTGTTGTCTGTGATCACATAGTTCTAATATTGTTTGTAGCTGGTTACTTTAAAGTACCTAGAATGTTGAGAAATGTTTAGAGCCAAATGGTGTGTTTCGTTGTATTAGCTCTGATAAATATGTTAGTTCATTGTTACGCTATTTGTTGATGCGTGTAAAATCGGAGTTCATCTAAATCGTGCAAGCAAATTTTTATCCAACGAGTGAACTGGAGTCTTGACATAATCGACAAATATAATTTAGGATTTGATATTTACTGTATAAACTCGTGTAAATAAGAAATGAACTACGACAGCTCTCTAGACTTAGGCGGGAAGTTCTGATTAATCTGCATTTGTTTAATTGAGTTTGAGTATGCTCAGATTTCTAATTTCATAAATAATCCGTATTAACAGTGACATAGTTTTACGGAAGAAATCTGCTCCACAAATTCTGCATTTTATTTTGTTCTCATCATTAACATTTTTCCCAAACCAGTTCTCCTTCGTATTTTTTCCATTTCTGACATAGTTAATATTCTGATAGTATTTTATATATCTTTATTTTATATATCTTTCTTATTTCCGGACTGTGAACTATAATTAATTGTATCTTCCATTTACAATAAAAATTTCTGTTTTGAACTTCATCAACCATCAGAAATGGATTGGCCGTTTAAAATCATTCAAACATGTATGTATGGATATACAGTTATCACTTTCAACTAATGCGAAAGATATTCACTTTTTTAAATTTGATTTTAGCTTTTTTATCTTAAATTTGCATTCTCAGAGCTTCTTCTAATCGGCTTATAATTCACGAGACAAATGCTCCTGCTCATTGACAGTTTCTTAATGAACGATATCATTTTAAAACAAATCGGATTTATACTTAGAAAAAAGTTCAGTGATTGCACAATGGACGAAGCAAGGAATATGGCACTGCTTTTTTTCATGGATCACCTAATGCAGAAGAATGGTCGACGCACAATCCATGACCTCAGCTGCCAGTTTGGTGCGCGTGGTTTCACGGCAGAAATGCGCGATGCGGTTGGTACCACACAGGAAGGTCTCACAGACTTCCTCACTCAGCATCCTTCACTCTTCACCGTTGAAGGTGACCAGGTAAATCATCAGTTAGTGTAATATAGTATAGCATGCTTTGCTTTTAAACAAACAATTGTCTATAAATTCATGAAAGTGTAAAGCCTGTCATCATAACTTGTTTTCTTTTCTAATGGTAAGTGAAATTTGCATAGTTGTTAATTGAATTTATGCTTCCTAGCAGTTACTTAACCCCTATTTATGATTTTTTTCGTTTTGCTAATCTTCGGTTCATTCATTTCAGTTTTTTTAGAAGCTACTCAATTTCTTAGCTGTAAATGAGAATGGGCAGTTATACTTGTTTATGCTCAACAGGTTTATTACTTCTTTATTTCTGGTTTCTCTATTTAATTGTAATTTTACTATAAACATTTGTGTGAAAAGTTCGATGTTTTCAGGTTTGCTTGAATGGATTTGGTGATATGACGGTAAAGAATAATCCTTTGTTGCAAGCGACTGTAAATGCTAAGAATCGTGATTATGTAAAAGAAGCAGTGCAGTTTTTTGAAGCAAAACTACAGAAATTCGGGCCAGAGTTGCAGGAATGTCTTGTTTACTACACGATTTTTTCGTAAATGCAAAAGCTCTCCGTTGGTAACAACGAGTCATTTTCATTATTAATATCAGCTATAATTTGATAAAAATAATGTAGTGTAGATTACTAAGATTGAATTTATACTTTTATTTATTCACATTTAGACATGTGTTTTGGAATATTAAAAATTTTATTGTATTTTTTTTTGATTGATCACTTAAGGTATCTACTTAAATATACTTACAGATCAAAAGTTTGCTCGGCCATCGTTCACAAGCGGCTCCTGAAGTACGTCTGGTATCTGGTAGACATTTAAAGGATTTCTGCGAGTTCCTTCAATCGCAGAGTGATCATTTTGTAGTTGAAGGAGATCGTGTTCGGTTGAAAAATATGCCGGAACCTAGTAATGCTGGAATTGAATTGGATGATGAAGGAAAACCCTTAGCCGGTGTTAAAGCCAAACAAGCAGCTGTCGAATATCTTAGATCCGTTGTAGAGCAGGTTTTTTTTCACTTATAATCTTGAACTGTTTTTAGATATTTTGAAACATAGTATGGATTTTTCAGGTTATTATTCAGTTTATATTATCACAATTGAAAGTAATGATCATTTACGGTATACTTTTTAAGAGTTATCTGTATATAGTTGATTTTTGGAAGAATTGTGATGTGTTTACATGCGAAACGTCATAAAGTTCAGATGCCCAAAAAATTTTAAAACTGAAAATAAAAGCTTTGTACATAAATAGCACTACTGGAGATTCATGGTGGATATGAAAGTCTTGATTTGTAGAATGATGAACAGCCGATACCAATGGATATATTTTATCAGAAATTTTGCGATCGTTTTTCACATATTATTAGGCAGGAAGTGGCAACCAATCCGAAGGAGCTATTGCAATTCTTGAAGCTTAATCGTAATGTGTTTTTCATAAGATCGAATAAGGTTATTTCTGCAAAAAAAAAAATTGTTCTTAATTTTGCTTGTTGCTCGTCTGAAAAATGCAAGAATTTTATTTTACCTCCTATGTGCTACATTGCATATTTTAGCTTTTAAAACGATTATTTAACAACAATTATCAAAACAGTTGTTTTCATCAAAATTTTCTTTAAGTATCATATATTTCTATATGTTATTAGGTTTCGCTTGTGAAAAATCGAGCTTCAGAAGATGGTTCGGAAAGTGGTTCCACGGAGAGTTCAGAATTTGAAAATAATAATAGCCATCTAAATCATAATAATGCTATCAGCCGAATCAATCTTGTGAAAGCCTTGAAACCTGCGCAGGTACCGAGTTTTCTTGTCATTCCGTCTCTTTTTTTTTCTAGCGTTCAGTTAATAAAGACTGATCAATAACATTTATAAGCTTATAAGTTACAAAACTTATAAGTTAGATTTTGTAATTTATTGGAAGAATTTTTTAGGAATCAGTATCACTGATAAACGCGGAAATTGATAGTATGGAAGAACGAGTTATCGGTATTGATTTCAAGACTGTTACCCTTGGTGTACAAGGAGAAGAATTTCTGTCTTTGGTCATATTGGCAACGACCACACAAATCATTGCTTTTGATGTTGTTCATAGTGACGCCATATTACTAGAAAGTGGTGTTAAGGAAATTTTAGAATCCGAAAAGATTATTAAGGTATTTTTATTGTACTTTTTCCATTGCATTTATGTGTTACATCCTTAGATGTCTTTTTTATTGAGTTCCATGTAATCATATACAAAATCCAATCATTTTGTGATACAAAAGTGACGAATATTGCAAGCCTTGGTTCGATTTAGTATTAGAATATTTTGGAAATAACAAAACTCTAAAGTCTCTCAAAAATTTTAACTAAACATAGACTGTCTGTTATTTCATGTCGACCTACGAAGCCCAAGTAGTCCTGATCATCGATCACCTACCTCTAGATTGGTTTGAGTAGTCCTAATTATTGATCATCTACCTGTGGATTGGTTTGATTAATAGTACTGTAATATCTAGAAGATTAATGCGTAACTCTTTCAATATAGTGGGGGACTGTACTTATTTGACTGTCAATTCTATCAACTTAAGTATTGGTAATAAGTCATGCGAAAGTTTTTCTTATATATTTAGTTCCCCAGGTTATTCATGATGCAAAAAGAGTGGCCAGTTTGCTTGCTCATCGTTATGCCATCAATCTTAGAAAAATCTTCGATACGCAGGTCAGTTTGTGGTTCTGTATATTGTATCAGTGCGAGATAATCTCATTGTGGACAAGTAACATGAACTCTTTTGCTGTTCTCAGTTTTGTCGTTTTCTTTTTTTTTTTTTTTTCAAATACTTCAAATGGTCAAAAAATCATAAAATTTTTGTATTCAAAATTTTCTGTGAGCAGGTAGCCCATGCAATATTGCAACATGAAAAATTTGGTAAAGCTTTGACGGATATGCGTACATTATCGTTTTTAAATCTTCAAAGAGTTTATTATCCACAATCAATCGTGATGTCAGATGTAACGCCCAGAAAACTCACTCAATCACCAAGGTTGAAGATTTGTTATTTCTCATATTTAAAATATTAATTGTTCGTAGTGATGCTTTTTCCTAGGAATAAAGTATTGTGCAGAATTGTTTCAGTTGGGGTCTGAGGCCGATAACGGAGGATTTTCTAGTGACTGTGGTTGAGGAAGCACATTGTCTCGTAACGGTATTGTATCGTATGATGAGCGGCATGTTGCCAAAGCATCTTCTGACACTGTTTGAGGAAAAATGTTTGAAAGCACTGATACCGAATGCAAATCGACCACCACCGGCAGTATTCCAAACCAATGGGATGACGTCATTTAGACCAACAAGAAGAGGAATTGCAGCACCGACTGTGAGCAACATCACCCTTCCAAATGTTCCTTCACCGCGACAAGTCAGCGATGCCTCAACACAGACTTTTTCCACGGGCGAGATCAATGTTCTTAGTGTATATTATGATAATTAACTTCTTCAGTTATTTAGTTAATTAAAATGTACTGGGAAAGACCAGTATAATGCTCATCGTTGCTACGTAACATTGCCGAACTTTGTGATATGCTGGTATCTGCAACAATAATACTATCAAAGCGCTATTCATATATAATCTTTTAAATCATACTTAAGCTAATATTTCCGATGACATCCCAGAGATTTTTATCTCAGTATCTTTAAATTTTTATTACTTGTATCCACCTGCTATTCGGTATTTCTATCATGATTCCCCATTACTTCATGCTTCGTCCTTTTTATACGTACTATATAATTTTGACTTCTTTTTCATATTTCCTAAGTTCCAGCTGAGTAATTGTTTACTTTTCGCTTGCATCGGTTAGAAAATTAGGAAACAAGTTATTCCCACTTTTTTATTCATATAGCATGAATGACCAGAGGTGGATATTATGAAAAAGAATTTTAAATTTATTATACATCCCATTCCTTCTCTCGACTTGCTGAACTTTTTTTTTTTGTTTAGATCGCAAATCTCAACTATATTCTCCGAAGTTTCAAAAAAAATGGAAATGTCGACCACAAGTTTTGAACAACAGTCGAGAAAAGGAATTTTTTAAGCTTGAAGTCAACAAGTCTTTGGCTCATGAAAATATATTAGTCACTCTTAATTCTGCAACTATTGTTGCCTTTGGCTTATGAAAACATACCAGTCACCCTTAGTTTTGCAACTTTTGTTGCCTCATGTTACTTTTTCTGTCTTTTTGTCTGGATTGATTAACCACAAAAAATAATTTCTTCAATGTTTGCCACATCCACAGCACGTTTATACGCCGTCTTTTGATTGTATAGTTTCTCTTTAAATCCAACATTTTTGATATCATAAGAGAAAAACATTAATCTTATGGATGCGACTTGATTTAGTTCTAAAGATTAATAGAAGTAATTTTCGAACTTTTGTGCAAAGACTCTTCTGATTAGTTGAGTTACTCATTTAATAATAACCAATCTCAAAACCTATAAATAAACATATTATTCAGTTATCTACGAGAAAATTTGTTCCGTGTTTACTCTTTGTTGTTTTTGTGCAAATTTTAAACTGGCAGAAATGTGTAGCGGCATCAAGTTGTAAGATTCAATGAGATTATAAGACAAGAAAAAACATGTCAAAATGAAAATCATGGCATATTCCGATAAAGAGAGTGATGGATACGGTGAAATCGCGACATGTTATGATCGATATCTTCAAATTCCAAATTTGATTCAACGGTTATCGGTCTTTCGACCGATGTCGACAATACAGAGGGACTGATAGTACGAAATCGAAATTATCGCCTTACTAATACTTTATCTCGCCGTTGTTTCCGCCGCGCCATCTGCATCGGTCGTCTGTATACCAAATAGTAGCACATTTCGCACATTAATTCAATAGTTTCCATCACTGCAAAATCAGTTTTCGATTTCTTGTTCTGATAGTGACAAAATTGCATTTGTAATAAGAACGAGATTTCACACTCACTTGTTATGATTGAAAAGCCAATCCAGAGACCAATATTACCACCAAAATCGGAGAACAAATTGACAATCTAGAACGGATCATTCAATTTCCTGTAGACATTTTTAAAGCCTATGGTGAGAAAACTGTTACCGAAAAGTCTAGGAGAGTTATGCACTCCAAGACAAAATGAGAAATCAGTAGAGCTGATGAGACAAAAAACAGAAGAAATGAAAAAAAAACCAAAATGACCGATTCGTATGTAAGTAAGACATGCGCCAATGTAACCGGGAATATTCATAAGCCAATTTTATTAATGCACTCACATTAATCGCTTATTCTCTTGTTTTTAATATTTACTGCTTGAAGCATTCTAAACATTTAGAAGCAGAAAAGATCTTGAAACAAACCGAGTATCCTGCAATTTCGCGAAGTGTTTCAAAGTTAAGCTGCTCGTAGTAAATTTCGATGTATGCTGTATTTATTCTAAAGCAATGAATTTTTTAGAGAAGAAAAGCGTGCTTGGGAGCAGATAATTGAAAGACATTGAAATGGGGAATATAGGTTAAGTAGACCTATAGTATTCGGTACAAGCTCGAGAATCATTTGCAATATCTACAACAGCTGGACATTCTACTCCAATTACAAAATTTTTCGCTGGCCAAGCGGCTGCGGAATATGCTGTTTCAAAGACATTTTCGTTGCACGGTTGCACACATTCACAATTTTGCTGTACATGATGGAAACCGTCAGAATACTGAGTAAAATTACGTAGACAACTACCTGCAAGTTCATAAAGTTTTGCAAAATATGTGAAAATCCACGTATCAGTTGATACAAATTATGTTTGCCTAAAAGATTGAGGCAGAAATTTTATTAGAAAAACTCATTAAGAGAGAACTGATAAAACTGTTCACTGAGACAGTATAGCGGCAAATACTCTACCCATCACATTAGGAAGGAAATATAACAATGCAGTATTTTTCTATTTTATTGATTTCTCAAAAAAAAAAATTGCACTATATGGAACTTTACAGATTAAATGCAAAAAGTCGGAAGTCAAGTGGAAATATTTCCCAAAATAGCTATCTACTCACGTTCGGTAGCATTTTTAACGTTGCATGGGTGATAAACATCAGAATGTAAGGGAAATCGTGGATCTCCACAACCACATCTCTCTAATACTGTGTGTTGAAAGCAGTTACGATAGCAACCCTAAAATGAACGATTAAGTCATATTAACTGTATTCTTACTTTATTTTAGGACTTATAACTTAAGATACTAGAATTGAAATTAACTGATTAATGAAATGCAACCTCCGGTGAATAATGTTCCGCATAAATATAGTCAGCAGGCCTGAACGTATCACTACACATTCCATAAGGCCCATCGAGACGATGTAATACTTTCTGAAACATGTATATTGAATGCAGTAACCTTCTGCATAAGATGATTTGACTATCACCACCTTCATGAGGACTAGTCACTAACAGTTTTTAGACCGAATGATGAGACAACTCCGGTTGGCGCACTGTACCCAAATGTATCCGGGAAAGGTTCATGATCCTGAAAGAATTCTAATGTTTTATCATCATATTATGTTTTCCTTTCAAAATCTTCAGTCATCAACCCTGCTCATGTACAACAAGTCGAACACCAGCCGCCTCTGTCGTTGGCAAATAATCACTTTGGTTCACATTCAACAACAGACGCAGCCCATACATCGGTCCTAAAAATAACTTGCCAAAGTCATTAAGCTACTTTTTCATACACAATGATGTGATCGTTGACGACGGACATGGCATTCCGTAGTTCTTCATCTTTTGTTTCGTGGAAGTTCATTTCATCATTTTTCATAATTATGATAACATGCAAAGTCGAATGGATCTAAATAAATAAGAATGCTACCATATGACAAATAGCTTGTTTGTCTCTACAGTGAACTAAGTTTTAAAGGAATGAAAAAGTTTGTGTAGCAAATGTATTTTATTATTTAATTCTTTTTGTTTTGCTTATCAAAATATTCCTACAATACTATCAAACTAAGAAATCAAAGTCTGCTAAAGCAGTAATACTAACCAGCACGGCTATTCATAAGTTCGACTGAATCATTGAAATTGAATGTATAGCAATTACCGTATTCGGGATCCATATGTAACTTGAAATCTCTGAAGAAAGGATATATGGGTTTATTTTTAAAATAAAAATTTTCGTAATACGAAATTAAAGAACCTCTCAAGATTACAATCCTCACTGTTGAACGAACATCGAAGTACGAATTCTTCAAGTTTATAAGATAAATTCCGACGTATTTCAAATGGCAATGCAGCAACCATAAATATTAAATTCTCTTTCGCTTTTGCTGTCATAGCAGCTGGGTCTTGTCTCTCCTTCAAATAGATCATTTTTTGAAATCCGAATAATTTCATTGGGTGTATCAATTGAACTGTTATATAGTTATATATTCTAGCATGTTCCCAGTGATTTATGGAAATATCACCATTAGATCATTCTGTTCAATGAATTAATTGAACTACCAAAACAGCTTGTCTGTTGACAATTAAAAAGTGGAACGTTGTACAGCGAAGGGATTATATTAATGCAAGGACGCAAGTTCCGAATAAAACAAACGGTCATGCCAAAAGCTTCAGCAAGTTCCATTGAAGTGGTAGGTGACTGAGTAATTGAAAAGATGGTGTAGTTATTCGGATCCCACCAGCGGATATCATCTTTCGGTACGATGACGCAGTTATTAGAAACAAATTGGCATAAGCACTTGTGGCCATTAGCTGATGAGCGTAGAGTCGTTGAATTTCGCCGATCTGGATCGTCACATGTTTTCGATAGTGAGCAGTCAAAACATTGCTGTAAATTACATGTAAGATATATTCGACTTCTTACAGAAACTATGAAATGCTTAGGTAATATATTACCTTTTCTGTCCACATGATTGGGGATTGTGGACCCAACGGCCAAATATTACCGGTATTTATATCTTCGAAGCATATGCATACCGTTGCATTTCTCTGTAATTATAGAGACAATCAAAAAAGGTAAAGCATTTATGTTGTTCATGCAGAATTTCCTTGTTTTTGCCAAAAAAGAAAGTTCTTAAATGCAAGGAGAATGAAAAGTGCTAAAATTCTCACCAGCAAAGGATTTCGTTGTGGAACACAGTTATCATGTGATTGCACGCAATTACATCGAACAAAGACGGGAGCATAACTAACTGCACTTTTTTTCGCATCGGAACATTTGAATAAGTCGTCGACCTTTATACGATTAATTTCTCTTCCCAAACATCTAACTGTAATATGTGAGCTTTTGAAAGCTAATACGCTGAGACTCAAAACTGCTCTTAGGTCTGCCTGCCAAATCGGTATGAATCTTCAATATTTGACTTTGAATATTTCAAATATTCAAAGAGAGAAAGAGAGAGGGTAAGAGAGAGAAAATTAAGTCCAAATCATAAATTCAAAAAATAAAGAACAAAAACAAGATTGCGTAATAGTATTATAAACTTTTTTCCCAATAATATCCAATTAAACGATATTCATAGGAATATCTATGTATACAACTAAAAACATACTACATGATATAAGCTCACCCCTTCAGAAATTGCCTTATGCTTTCTCAATTCACTATTTTTGAAGGCATTCAGGTTGCATACAGTTGCTGCAGGAAAAGGTGCTGGAAACATCATTATGAAATAAGTAGTGTACTGATATATAGCTCTCATCTTTACTTCCTATTGTTGGTAATCATCTATGTATTTTCAATATATATAGAAAGTGAATAAAATAAAAATGAATATAAATGAACAAAGCTATCTTGCATCTACTTCAAAAGCCCTACTGAATTATAAACATATAAGTTGTTTGTTTACACGTACCGGGTTCGAATTTCAATTGCATTCGATTATTGTTCTCTATATTGAAAAAATTCGGATAATGTCCAATATGTTTGATAAAGAAATAGGACAAAACATAATAAAGTGATAGCTGTCCAAACACTACGGCTAAAAAATGATGGCGAGCTGCAAAAACTGTTTACGATTAGTTATGTATAAGTCTCAGACCATATGTTGCTTATTAAACCAAAATTTAAATTAAATTACAAATACTAAATCATCAGTTCTGATTAAGATTTCGTCCTTTGCATCGACTCAATTTAAATTTATTGTTCTTTTTGCTCTTTATAATACGTAATGATAAGCATACCCAATTAGGGGAATACCATGCGAACTTGTTCGATTGCAAAAATCCTTGAGTAGTGCACATGCTGAGCTATACTTTCTTCTTTCATCGGATGCACCTCTACATCTTGAAATTTTCGGTGCTTTATAAAGAACGCACAGAAAATATATCATTTGAGCATTTTAGAATTTATATGTTGTAATTACTCCAACTATAAGGGAACTTATATACTGACCAGACTCGATCTACTGACTAATATAATAAGTTAACTTGACACTTAACCTTATCTTGTTTGTTAAAAAAAATAAGTTCCAAATTTTAAAATTGTGAAGATTTCCGCTTGATATTCTTTCGTATTTTTCAAAGATTTTCACGTCATAGTAATTTTCCAGCTTTTCATAAGACATGCTGAGTTTTTTTCTAGGGAAACAACAACTATCACCTTTTTTTGGCTACCATTTCCATCATTTGATACACCTTCAGTGCAGAATTTCGGAAAACATACACTATTGAAATAATTGAACAATGCTCGTAATGCGGACGATATTATGTGCATTCTGAGAATTGATGAAGTAATCGAGATATTACAAACATTTTGATGCACAATAAAACATTTCGATACACGCACTGAACTTTTGATTATGAATTGTTCCATACATATGATTGCAGGACAAGGGCGTTGAAAATAGTAAGTTGTTATATTCTTTTTTTGAGGGACAAACGGGTGCGGAAGAGAGGAGAAAGAAGAAGAGGAAGAGTTTTAATTTACTGCTTTCAGTTTTATTTCCTTAAAATAGGTTTCCCACTTTTTATTCGAATCAAATAAACAACCTACTACTGATAGATCCATAAATGTGGCGTTGACTTCGAATTAATTGATTAAATTTATGCTGAGTTTAATCGATTGAAACTCCAAAAAGAAAGAGATCTTTCAAATGAAAGCAATGATGCATATCGGTGCGACTCGTTACAATTAAAGTGTTTTCGTTGCACTGGTATGTCACATGCATTCTTTCTTCATGTTATCCATAATCAGTAGCTTACTACAAGCATTTTATTGTCATATTGATTAGCGAAAACATGAATAAAAAGTGAAAATTACTGAGCCAGCTTAACATTGGAAATTGTGAGTCTGAAAAGTATGAAATAAGAAATATAGATTCAGTACGAATTGAAATGCGCAGAAAAGAATTTTAATAGCACCAAGCATTACCAATCCCATTATTGTATTTGGTTTCAGCATCTGATTAATCGGAGTTTTTTTTAGGAAATATAATTAATTCATCAGTTGTTAATTATTGGTATAATTTTTGCTTCAGTCTGATTGGCGTCCTTCCTCTTTTCCTAGTCTCTGTGATGCAATTTATTTAGCTTTTTCGAGATTTCCATGTTACTTACCATTCGAAGCTTCCAAATTTATTGAAATTTAGATTGCAATGCCTAGACTATTGTTAATAGTGCACGAATTTTAGGTCTGTCTGTGTTTAATAGAGAAACTCATAATAATGTACTACTTAAGTAGAATGCTTGATATTCAAATTTTTTTTTTCATTAATCGTTCTCATCAGTTAGTTTCCAGATAATATAATCATAATGAGAAGCTTTCTTGATCATATCACTTTTGTATTCAGTCTAAAATAATTTACATCATGAATTAAGTTCCTAAAGTAGTCATTAGACAAATACATTACGAATGAAAAACATTATCAATGAAACCAATTTAAGAAGCTTCTTATGCATAACACTATTGAGATTTTTCATTGATATTATAAAAACTGTCCATCAGTTCTTTTCACAAAACTGTGCAAATTTAGTGGTGAATATCAATAACGATTATAAGCGCAGTCTGTGTGCCTCATAATGCAAAACGAAAAAATACCTATTTCAAGAATATTTTAGTATAAAAAAATTACTTTCGGAAAGTTTGATTATGAAGTTCCATTATATAACGTGAAAATCGGCAAAAGCGTAAAACTCCGTATAAGAAATGAGTTGGAATTCCGTAAGTGAAAAAAGGAAAACTGAGTTAAGTGACAAATGTCTAATCACCGCTATTGTTGATTCTTGAAGCAACTCAAACCAAGTCAGATATTCCTCTAGTAACCGAAACAAGACAGACGATTTAAGAAAGTAGGGAAAATCATAACATGCTTATATATGTCAGTTCCAGAAATACTTCTGGGGAGAAAAGAAGCCAAAGATTGTTTGTTGGTAGAAAATTCGTTGGGACTAGAAACGTGCAAAAAGTTGGAAGAAGCATTATCGCATTCAATCAACGAAAATCTAAATAATGAAGCATTCCCAGTTGTAACCAATGGAGAGCGGTTTTGAAAATTTAAAATTGACTTCCTCTGATTGTGTTAGTCAAAGGACGATCAATGCCCTAAATTGTGATAAGCAAGTAGGAAAGACCAATACAACTACACATCATATTTAAATTTCGCTTGGCAGCTCCAGCTCTAAATAAATAATAGTGTGTAGTACTTACTAACAGTCAACATGTACAATTCGAAAAAACGAATGTGTATTATCTAACGGCTCACAGCCATTTTCATTTTTTAGTAACTAACTAGGTTATTGGGACATGAGTTGGTTCAACAGGTAAGATTTGGGATGATATAATATTGCATGGGAAGTCTGGAGATTTGAAAGCTTTCTTGCGGAAAAGTACCCACGGGAATGGGAAGAAAACAACGATACTTGTCCGAATTGTAAAAGCATTGGAACAACATCAGACCAAGGATCCCAAAACGATTTACAGCACATGGAATCAGATGGTCAACACAGCTGATGACATTTAAAACACATTTAAAACCATGATGAATGGTGTAAAGTATTGTACAATATAAAACATGTAATAAAGAGTGGTCAAAAAATGAGTTAGTGCAACATGAGTGGATGAGTGTTCGAGAAACCTTAAGAAAAGTTAAATCACGTGAGAATGATTGAGAAATGAAGAGAAAACATATTCACTTTTATGTTAGCCACCGGAGGAATTCTTTTTGCCCCAATCGGTATCTCGATGAATGCGTTTTACTTCTATTAATCTTCAGACCAACGATATGCCAGACAACTTTCTTACTGTCGAAGAAAATTCATACTATAAACTGTATTATCGATATTCCCTTACTATTTTGTGTATCATAGTTGTAACAAATAATTTCCATCGTAACAAATTCCGTTACATGATAAATTCTCTATCCATAACTTTTCAATTCCTCAACAAGAGATATGTGTCTCGTCTTAAAAATCCAAGATATAAGCTTCTATATGAATGCATTGCGAGTATAGAATGAGATTTACAATGAATTGAAATCCGACAAGGAATTTCCAAATGTAATCCAGCCAATTGGAGAAAAAATAATTCGTCCCTAAATTCATTTTATTCTAAAAGTAAATTTCAAAGAACGTTTTGATTGCTACAACACTGATAACGCATTAAATTTAATGAAAACAAATCAAACCGATTTAATTTCTTTTAACGATGTAATAGTCTTTAAATCTTACTCTGATACAAAAAAATTGCTTATATAATCTTAAAATGAATCTTCAACATATTAAAACGCGAAATTAATTTCACTTTACACGCTGTTGGGATTATTTTTCTAAGCCGTAAATATCGGTGCCAGAAGTCGCTATTTGTTATCAGAAACGTATAATGATGCAATTTTTTCCTCCGATCGATCACCAAGCAAACATTTAAAAAGATAAACCAGCATAAAGTGAAATGTCAGTTCCAGAACAAATCAATTCACATTCCATCCATCACATCTTATATAATTCTTATTCCGATTCAATTCTGTGATCCTTTCAATTTCTTCCTTTGTCAGCTTCAAATCAATTACCTTAAAAATTAAGTAATATTTTATTTCAAGAAAGTGTTCAAAATTGCTCACTTAACAATGATAGTTCTTTTCACAATCAAAGCAAAAGCAAATGCGAACTTTTCACAGCCTTTAACGCTATGCAAGAACGTCTCTTGAAAAATGCTAGTGTTGCATAAATTCAAATTGTATTTAGAGAAACGAATCAGCTGTGGATATCAATGTTGTATAAAGCGAATATGTATTGCTCTGAGGATGCTAAAGCACTCTATTCATGAAATTCAAAATTGGAATATATGTTGCCATTACCTTCATTTTCCAAGCTGTAAATATTCTAAAAAGCAATATAAAACAAGTGATTCTGTTTCAAAAACAACACAAGATCATTCACTTTGTTAAAATTTGTGGGAATCAAAGTACTCATTTAAATTATACATTCCTTTAACCTAATAACCGATCATTAAGGATAAGAAAAATTTTGATCTGTGGTTCATAAAAAAAAATTAGGTATTAAAACTAATTACTAGTTAAGCCACAACTTCCTTATATAGAAATATTTAAAAATTATACCCTGAAGTTACTAATCACCCGCTCTGGATTTGCCGACTTCGGTATAATACCAATACCAAGACTTAATGCCCAAGCTAACACAACAAGCTGAAACAAATACATCTATAACAAAAAGTGTTCAAAAAACCTAAATGAAAAATTTTCAGAAAAATATATGTTGAAGATACAAAGCATCTACCTGGGGTTCTGAGTTATGTGCTTTTGCGGTTTCAACAACTGCAAAATCACCCATGAGATCAGGATGATTTCTAGCAAGTGATGAATAAGCCTAAAAATTAGAAAAATTACTGTGAAAAACACGCAAAGCCAGAAAAGGGGCTAATGAAAAGAACCTTTATTATTTGTCTTTATCAAAATTACATTTTTCTTTTCTTTTTTTTTAAAGAAGGACTTTAAAAGTCGAAAATTAATTGCCAAACTAGCCTGGAAAAATATCCCCTCGCTTTTGCAATAATCTCTTAACTCATTGCGGGTGAAATGAGGATGGAATTCGACCTGGTTTACGGAAGGCATCATTAGTCCGAAACCTTGAATTTCTTTAATATGCTTAATTTCGTAATTCGAAACACCTATGGATCGTACTTTGTGTTCATCTGAAAATTTCAGCATCAGTCATTTAAAGAAGGGATAAAAGATAAGCATATTCCAATATGTATTCGTCATGACGAACCGCAAAAAAAATTTCTTGTAATACTGCATTGAAATTTGAATTTCAATGACATCAGCTTTTGCTCATGTCTCAACTCACTATGTTGAAATGATTACCTTTTAATTTTTCAAGTTCCAAATAAGCGTCCTTACGATTTTCCGGATTTCTGGATCATTATTTTCACTTACATTAGCTTTCGGAAAATGTATCAGGACTAAATCGAGGTATCTAAACAATATTTTCATATGAATGAAGCACATAAAGTTAAGATGATAAAACATAAACATTTGCAATCAGACGATTCAGTGAGTTAATCCTGAAGAATGTCACATACTTTTTAAAAGCTCTACCTGCCGGAAAATCCGAAGTAAGTTTCGATCAATATTCTGAGTGACTAACTGAAATCGTTTATTTTCCTATATGTTTGATTTTTTGATTTATTTTAAAATATGCAGTACATATCTCTCTTATCACTATAACTGTGCATATATAAGAGAATTTAAACGAATGTTTATAATACCCATCATTTGTCGGGAAAACCATGGATCGAACAAAGGCTGATTCAATTCAAACTATTTTTTCGGTTAAAAAACATTCAATGTGCAGGGACTGACAAGAACATAGAATATTATCGATTTATAATTCCCTTTGAATAATATCATCACGTTTTTACTTTCGGCTACATTCAATTACCATCTAGAAACTATCTGAAGGCAAATCAGCGTTGGAAATCAGAAAAAACTTGTACGTCATCAATGTTATATTGTCAGCGAATGGAACAAGAGAACAATATCACGAAATAAAAGCTGTCTTCAAGAATGCAGCAATGAATATTCGCATGTTTCTTTTCAACGACCAAAATTTCAATAAAACAACAGCCTTATAGAATAGAATAGTAACAGCCCAACAGAATAGAATAGACGAGACGCCAGCAAAAATCTTTGGCATTACCTGGATAAACGATAAGGACAAAATCAGAATAATATTAAAACGATGGATCGAACAAAGGCTCACCAAACAACGTCTTAAAATCTGTTGCCTCTCAATATGATCTTTTGGAATTTCTGCTCACTACGATGATTCAATTCAAACTATTTTTTCAAAACTTGTGCAGGAAGAATAATTCTTGGGATCAAGCCATTAATGAAGACGATAAGGAAACATGGAAATCCCTCACAACGGAATGGCTAATAGACGTTATCGAACTACCAGACTAGCAAAGATTTTTTTTCCCAGAACAAGAACAATTGCATGTTTTCACCGATCCCTCAAAGGTCGTATATTCAGCAGCGATATATATCTTGAACCGATACGATGACGAAAAGGAAAAGCATTACTTTTCGCTAAATCAAGACTTGCTCCAATCAAAGTTATGAGTATAACACGACTGGAATTACTAATAATTCTCATTGGAGTACGAGCGGCCATTTCAGTTGTGCTTGGCCGGATTCAAAGTGTGCATTACATTAGACACAAAATCGACCGAAGTTGCTACCCAAATTCATGCAAAAGCGGGTGGAAGGGATATTAAAGGCAAATTTTTCATTCCGATATATTCCAAGTAAAGATGACTCAGTCGACATACCGACGAAAGGACTCCCTCCTCAGAACTCAATCAATACAAATTATGGTGAAAAGGGCTATCTTGAGAGCAAATGGCACTAATGGGAATAGCAGCGTACAGAGATCGCTGCAAAAGTATCAGAGGTATCCAAAAAAACAGAGGAAGCACAGTTTTCGTTCGTAAATGCAAGCTGGTTCACTAAAATGGTCCAGACTAAGAACCATCATTTGGACCCTCAAATTTATTAAGCAAACGATAAAGAGCAAAGAGCATGGTTACAACCGATGTCAGTTGAAATTCTGAAGAAAAGAAAAGAGAAACTAAATAAATAGATTTTTTTTTTTCTCAATACATGGAGATATATATCACAACTTTCTACAACATGTAAAGATAAAAGATGATGTAAAGCTTCTGATAACACTACTTTCTGCGAGGACACTTGGATCCGATTTAAACGTATGCTTATAATATCCATCATCTGTCGGAAAATCCAAAGAAGTTTCGATCAATATTCTGACTGACTAATTCAAATAATTTATTTCCTGATACGTTTGATTTTTGATTTATTGTAAAATATGCAATACGTTTCTCTCATTTGTGACTCCGTCTTTACATCTGCATATATAAAATGCCTGCGTTCCAGGAGACATCTTTTAACTTCACAATCCACAGTTGATCCTCCAACATTCTACTCTCATGACTATAATCCTTATTCCTTTTTTCATTATATACGTTTACTTTTGTGCTAATTTAAAAGATCAGTTTTTCGTTGATATCGTACCTATATCTTAATGTGCCAAATAAACGGTTCTATCAAATCATCAACAACTTCCACAACATATTCTGATGCCCGAAGGTAAGATACGTAGATGTCGATCATTTGTCACCGCCAGAGCAGTATATATCAACGGAACAAAAAAACAACAACTGGAATCAAGGTAAAGAGTTATTCAAGAAAAGATATCACATCTCGAAATGTGCATTAATGCGCTTGAAACTGCCGACAGAAGATGGATGAATACATACTGAAGTGTAAAATACAAAAAAATGAGGAAGAAGACGAAAAATATGCCAGATTAATCGAAGAATTATTTTCACTTATGTAAGAATGAGATTAACCTAGTACTTCTTCACTTATCACAAGAATCAGTGCGACAAGAAGAACCAGTAAAGTAGATCTCCAATGCTACAGTTAATCTACCATAGCTACCGCTCCTAGTATTCAGTTGTGACTCGCAGCATTCGAAAGAATTTTAGAGTGATTTGGAAGCCACAGTGGATCAACAGAACAACCAGAGATTTAAAAATTGAACTATCTTATCTCTTGCTTAAAAAGCGAAGCTTCACAAGTGCACAGAGGTTATGATATCGCTCCCGAAAATTATCATGTAATAAAAAAAATCTTGCTAGAAAAATTTGGTAAGCCATCTACAACAAAATGAATTCTCAACAACGAACTACCTTCCATCAGCAAAAACGACCAAGACTGGAAAAATACAGTTGAAAGAAGCAATCGAAAGAATACTTCGTCAATTAGAAGCAATTGGAGAGGATTTAGGACAACCCAGCACCGAGATTATCACTGAAGACAGATTGCCGATCTGGATATTGGACAAAATATATCAACTTATGAGAAAGCAAGAATATTGGTTGATTTCTAAACTTTCTGGAAGATCTCGTTCAACGGAGCGAAGAAATTTAGAGATGTCAAGTAACTAGCAATGTATATCAAAGGAAACCAATAAAACACAAACCATGTCAAGTTCTGTGCAACATTAAGGGAAAAACTTCATTTCTAGCAACAATCAAATAACTTAAATCGAACGATCCTTCGTTAACTAAATCATCGAGTTCCAAATTTAGCAAGTTGAGAAGACCAGTATTTTTTGTGTTAAGAAGCATTGAGACGAATTAATGTCGAGCCTAACTTACAGCAAAGCAAAGGAATGGGCATCGGAGTAAAATTGATGCGTATCCCAATTGTCCTAAAAAAGGGCATATGGTAAAAAATTGCCCAATTCCGAGGAAAGTATGTTCCACTGCAAAGATCTGCACAATTCAGCATTAAGTAACAGCCATAAAGATACTTCTAATACTGCGCTGGATGCTGAATATGGCAATAAAACGGATTCACAAATCGCTGGAGCAATGAAGGAATTGGAATCCATGACTACAACCAACTCTATGATCGAACGCGAGAACCCAAAGTTTTATTATTAGATAAGGAAATTAGCGTCGTTAACCTAACAGGTTAAAGATTCAAGAAAAGGCATTAATATTATTTGATGTAGGATCACAATTATCATTCATTTCCAAAAACTTAGCCTCGCATTTAAGTCTATCAGAAGGTTAACTCTAATTTCCTTAACCTAATAATAAAAACGTTGGGTTCTCTATAGTTTCATTTGGTAACAGAACACTAAAATCATATTTCACCAGCAAAACCAAAATCCGCATAAAATTAATAGGAAAGAAATCGTAAGTATCGAAGCGAAACGATGAAACATTTAACGCGTACGTTACAGGTGGTCGAAAAATTTTACACTAATCATTGTCCCATTATGTCACAAGTGATTTGATGCCTTTTGTAGTATGTTGAAAATGCTCATGTTTTTTTGATAAAATTATTATTATTCTTTTATTTTTGTATTAATTAAGAACTTTTAGAAGAAAAAGCATTACTAACTTGTGTTATTTGTTACAAAAGTTCTGAACTTGGACTGCGAATTCTCCTTAATGTTTACAAAGATTGGTCTTCCCTGCTAACCGGGAGTGCATACATGAATAGATCACATAAACGTAGTGCGAAAGAAACCAAATTGTACCAGTTTATATGTAACCAATGCAGTTATTGTTCCCAACATAGACCAATTTTGGAAGTTAGAGATCGTAAGCATTCAGGAATAGTTTAATGCACAAGATGATGATGAAGCATTGGAACAATTTAAAAATGGAATCAACAAATACAATGGACGATATCGAATCTATTGGCCATTGAAAGAATCAAAGGCGAAACTGAGCAACAGCTATGCTCTGTGTTTCGGACGATTAAACTTACTCCTCTCGAATTAACCCTTCCTTGCTTCAACAATATGATGAAACCATTTGAGAACAACTGCATTTGAATATAATTGAGAAAGTAACTTCCGATATGAACCAGGTAGGCATCATTCATTATTTATCCTCTCAAGAAGTTGATAAGATAGGGAAGATCACAACGAATCTAAGGAGACAACTGGCAGGAATGAAGTTTAAACGACGTACTGTATCGTGGTCCGATAACGAATGATGAAAAAAGTAAATAGTAGCTAATGTTGAGAAGGTGCTCCTACAAATGGAATTGTATCCATCTGAAAGAAATTGCACTCGATTTTTTCGAAACCGGTAACCGAAGAGAATTTGAAATGCTACCGTTTCCAAAGAATTCCGTTTGGCATAATATCATCATCCTTTTTACTCTCAGCAACTTTTAACTACCATCTAGAGACTCATGACAGTAAAACCGCCTTGGGAATTAGAACAAATCTTTACGTTGACAATGTTCTGTTATCAGCTGAGGGGACAAAAGAAGCTCTCAAGAAATATCGAGAAATAAAAGCTATTTTTTAAAGAAGCTTTTATGAATGTTCGAGAATTTCTATCAAATGACGAAATCTTCAATATGAAACTACCCAGGCATGATCGAGTGAGCAAAAGCAGATTAGAAAAAGATTGTTCGTATTAATTGTATTTATGACAAATATATAATACCAAAAAACTCTAAAACTCTGGAGAGAAAAGGACTTGACTAAAAGAACAATTCTTCAATTCATGGCCTTTCAATATGATCCGTTAAATTTTTTAGTCCCAATCGCGATCCGATTCAAGATTTTTCTTTAAAATCGAGGAAGAAAGACAACCATTGGGATCATATCATAAGTGAAGATAACAAGGAAGATGGCAAACTCCTATAAGTGAATAGTCAATAGACGTCATAGAATTACCACGACTATCAACAAAATTCACCGAGCAAGTGCAAATACACGTTTTTACCGATACGTCAATTGTAGCTTATTTAACAGCTGTATACGTACTGAACTATGAACTCCAAGGAACAGAATCTTCTTTACTCTTTGCAAAGTCAAGAATCGTTCCCATCAAAGGTATGACTATATCACGTCTGGAATTGTTAGCATTATTTATTGGGGTTAGAGCAATTCGATTTTTAATGAACCAGTTAGAACTAGGGAACACAACAATTACTCTGTGGTACAAAATCGAGTTGAAGAAATGAGAACTGCAAAATCTACGCTACATTCTAAGTGAATACAACTCAGTTGACGTTGCAACTACAGACTTACTCCACTTGAACTGAACTAGGAAGTTATGAATCATGGTGGGAGGGACCGTTTGGCTAAAAGAAGAAAAATCTAATTGGCCGAAATGCAAGTCTAAAATAAACGAGTATCCTGGAACTGAAGTAATGGATAGACGGAGAAATTATAACCAAGGTAACCATGGAAATCCCTGAAAAATTTGGACTCATAGATGCAAATTGTTTTAGCAAGTGGCGGAGATCCGATCATTAAAAACGATATTTTGGGTTCTTAGATTCATAAAAAAAGCTTACCTTGGCTAAAACAATTATCAATCGAACGCAACAGTCCACTGATGATTAAAGCTAGCAGAAGGGTACCTCTTAGGCAAGCATAACCTGAAGAAATAACTGGAGATGAAATGTTTAAATGGAGTCTGTAATCCAAAAGGCAATTAGAGAATTCCGAGCTCGAGAAGATACCAAACATACAATTTATCTCTCAAAAATAACTCGGTAACCGAGTTAATTATCTTATAACAACACGAAGTTTTATTTCATGCTGGAATAAGCTACATTTTTTCGAAAATAAGACGAAGACTTTGGATTGCTAAAGAACGAATTAAGATCAACTGAGTTCTTAATAAATGTATGATCTACAGACGATGGACCGCTCGACCGTTCAAGTTACCAAATACACCGCTACCGCGGAGTCGAGTCAAGCATTCCAGAACCTTTGCAAAGATAGTCTGGACTATTTCGGCCCACTTTTTGTAGAAAAAGTTGATAACAGAATAGGCAAACGATAGATAGCTTTATTCACATATTTCAAAACTGGAACGGTACATTTAGAATCAGTAAAGAACCTTCGCTCACGTTCTGAAGAAGTTTGCTGCCTCCCGAAATGGTCTTGGGCGACAGTGCTGATCAATTTCAACTAGTCTTCAAGAGTATCAAAGAACACTGAGACAAACTAACAAACCTCTTTACCAGGAACGGAACGATCTGGAGAAATATAATCCAAAATCTATCTATCCTTTGCCTATTCTGTTATCAACTTTAACAAAAAATTGGAGTGAAAGGATTTACGAACGAATGATCGGATTAACAAAAGCATCAATGAAACGAGCTATTAGCAGAAAGTTGCTATGCAAAAGCTTCAGCCACAAAACTAGGACCACGTATTATCACAGAAACGATGTTCTATTAACCACGCCAATCACAGAAAATGAAGAGCATGACGAGTTCACCCACAAACCGAATCCTAGAGAAAACTTACCAAACACTGGTTGAACTCGCTCAAAACTCTCAAAGTTTTCTGAAGCACACAAATGAAGTTGTACTTGTCAACAAATCCGGGATAGCTCGAGACATATGGAAGTTAGCCTGAATAAAAGAAATCAAAGGAAACAAGGAAGAAGGAGCAAGAAGCGCCGTGTTGGAATTACCTCATGGAAGAATCATTATCAGACCAGTGAATTTATTATATTCTTTAAAAATGAATGACAAAGATTCCCCTGGAGTTGAACCAACAAAGGAAGCCACTTAATCCGGAAGACCAATGAAGAAGAACCCATAATGGCACGAAACGAAATTCAGTGAAACAACTTGAGTCGGGAGTGTCGGGAAATCCGGAGCAAGTTTCGACCAATATTCTGACCGAATAATTCAAATCGTTTGTTTTCTAATGTATTGATTTATTTATATGATATGCAATATGTATCTCAAATTATAACTTATCTCTGCGTCTGAATGTATAAGACGCCCACGCCTCCAGGAGACATCTTTTAACCTTACAGTGTGACCTTCGCGATCCATCCGCTGACATTCCGCTATCGTGAATGTAATTCTTATCCCTTTTTTCACTATATACGTTTACTATGTCACTTTACAAGATCAGTTTTCCGTTGATATCGTACCTATATTTTACTGTGCCGAATAAACGGTTCTATCAAATCGCTCATCAACAACTTCCACAGCACTACCTAAATTATGTAAAGAAAAAGATTAAATTAACCACCATCGATGAATTTATTAACTTAATATAGGAAGGTTGCTCAATACCTCAGATTTATTAGGAGTTTTAATTGATAGTTCCCAAAAAATTACTTTGTTTGAAGATTTTTTAGTGATTCATCTACCATTTTTCTTGCGTGCTCAGCATTATTTGTTTCGGCTAAAAAAAATTTTGTAGTGACGAAAACGTCTTCCCTCTTCAAATTATATTTCGGAAGCAGTTCCTGAAATGACGCAACTTTTTTCTGCTATACCAAATGAAACTAAAAAAGTAGCGGTGTTGTTCAGGCCTGGAGTTCCAAACATTAGACATCTTTAATTAAAAAATTTGAAAGATTGTGTAGTAGAAAGTTATATTTTGTAACACCTTAGCTTGCTCTTTGTTCTGAATCCATCAGACAATGCGTTTCGGAACCGCAATAAAAATATTTCACTTGAGTTTAGCGCTATAAACAATGCCCTTGCCCATTTTAAATGCTATTGCTTGAAACGTTAAAAATATTTCTTTATTACAGCTTATATCCACAAAAAAGCTATTACCTGAGCAAAACGTGAAAGCAGAGTAAATTATGAATAAGTATATAAAGAAAAAGATTACTTGGAGGGCAGTACCCAATTCTGCTTCATTTACGTAATATTTAGCAGTATCGAATAATCGATAGCCAGCTTTCAAAGCAGCATCGACAGCTATGGTGATTTTATCCTGGCCAACAATTTTATAGGTGCCAAGACCAACCATTGGAATTGAAAATCCAGTATTCAGTTTGGCAGTATCACCGACAAAATTCGTAAGAGACATCTTAAATTTTCTTTAAACTGATAATATGCGCCTTTCGGCGTTTCCTTTCGTTCTTTTCGTGGACTATTTATGAATTTTAATTAGCAAAAAACCAATATTATCTGGATATTCGGGATGTTCATTAATGGCGAAATTGGAAGCTATATAAGACCGATCAATATAAGAAAAAATAACAGTTTTTTTAACATCCTAAAATTAAAACATAACTGAAAGAGTTGCAGCGAACTTTACAATTACAAATTACAAACTTAACAACCATCCAATTTCGAATTTCATTAAATTTGAATAAAATGAGTAAATTCCTTGAAGAAACAGATGAAGTAAAAACATGGTACTACTACGCTGTCTCCATAGATGCAATAAATTTTAATCTAGCGTAAAATAATAGTGCCACAACATCATAATATACCCAAAGCACCGTCAAACCATCTTACTCATTATTACTGAGTTGCACACTGAGATGGTTCGTACAAGCTTTGCTGCAAATTTCGACAAAGACCTGCACGTGTTTTGAAATTTATGAAAGACAACAGGTTGAATAGGTTGAGGCTCATTCGTATTCCGGATTTCTTAAAGGTGGAAGTGGAAATAGTTATTTATCCTGAAGCTTCTTCAAGTTCGCTAATGTGATTGCTTATTAATCTCATCAAAAACAATTTTTATATGGATTTTCTTGCGTCGTTCTTCTGAAGATACGGTATCTTATTATTTTATTACTTAATATAGACAATATTGGGCAATGCTCACTTGATTAAAAATTTTTTCATCAGTATTCTGTGCCAGAATTTTTCCAGAAAAGCGACTTTTTCTTATCTCTCTATTTTATTTTTATCGCAAGATTTGTCTACTTCGATACAAGTTTTGTTATGTTGATGTGGTGAATCTGGTAGAATCAATTCTAATTTCGCACTGCTGGTTAATTTTTTATTATTTTTGATTTGCAAAACTTATTCTGTTTGTTTTTTTCATTCATATAGCAAATAAGAGTAGAATCATTTCAGAATAAAAGATCTCTGTCAATTTCAGTTATCGCCGTGGTGAGCTAAACTGTATCTTAATTGCTTTCGCTTTCGTTTGAAATTCCTTCCGTAATACATGAACTTTTATCTTATTTTTCGGTTATTATATTTCAAAATGGATATCGATGGTGATGTAAACGGCTCACTATCGCAGGCTCTTTCATGTATGGCAACTAACGATCGTGATGTGCTTATAAAACAATTTCAGCAAGTTCTCGGCGACAGTCACACTCTCTCAGCAGAAGCATGCGCTTTTTTCCTTGATATGAATAGCTGGTAAGCGCAACTGGCCTTTTTCAATCACGTTTTCAACGATGGTGAAAGTTTTTTATTATAAAAATGTAGATTATATTAAACAATACTGCTTTAAAAATAACGCAAACTTTTTTGCGAATACTAAAATTTGTTATGAACTTCAACCGTTTAGGAATTTGCAAGCTGCTCTAGGAGCTTATTATGATTATGGTAGTGCAAACGGTACAGGTTCGCCACCTCCTGAGTACATAACGCAATTACCTTCGATGCAGTTCGTGCAAGACGTCACAATAGGCGAGGTATGTTTGACAAAGCCGCAGCTATATACTTTTCCTATAAATCTCATATTGATTTTTTCCAGCTATATACTTTTCCTATAAATCTCATATTGATTTTTTCTAATATCTCTGTTATATTGCATCTTCATATTTCATGTTCATAAGTCTTTTCAGGGTGAAAGCATCCCACCCTCTACACGTTTTACGAAAACTTGGCGAGTACGCAATTCCGGAAATGAGTGGTGGCCTAATGGTTGTTTTTTGTGTTATATGGAAGGTTAAAATTCTATTGGATTACGTAAAAAAATTCTGTTTAAAATTATTTTAGTTAAAGTCTTAGAAAACTATCTAGGTTGTTGTTTTAGAAAAAAAAAATTGGAAAATAACTGTTTGTTGCAGGTGACAAATTATCGGATACTACCAGATCTTGGATTCAGCCTTTAGCCCCAGGAAAGGAAATTAATGTCAGTGTTGAAATGGTTAGCCCTGCGGAAAGGGGAATTTATCAAAGTAGGTGGCAACTGAATAATGGTTCCGGCATTCCATTTGGCGGTAATCATTTCATCAAACATGCAAGAATTGAGTAATTCCCAAGTTAAAAGAATTTTGGTATCTTTAAATTATTTTAGAGTCCATTTGGTGCATCATAACTGTCGATGATATGGGAATCTTGGACATTACGCAACAGTTGGCTTCTGCTCCACTAGGCTCATCTGCTCCTGTACGAAGTCAAATATGAATCCATTTGGTGGAGCTCTTTCTTTTAATTGCGCTACACAGGTAGTTTACTATTGTCTGAATGCGTATTTCGGTAGTACCTAAACAAGAAAGTTTGACTTAACAGCTAGGAATATGGATTACAGTTTTTTTTTTTTTTTTTACTTACATAGCTTAAAAAATGTGACCCAAACACCGTTAAATATACATCAGGTGATAAAATTATGGTAATTGTCAAGCGAGTTAAATTGAGATTTCCAAGCATTATTATTGCTGACGTTAATCATCCGGTTTATAACCAATAAAGATAAAGTTCTTCATAATAAAATGATAAGACCATTTTCATTCCATCACCAGTGAATTGGAATTGTATTTTTGTTCCGTTACGAACAATAAAAATTTCCAGAATTCTACGGAACAGCCGGAACGTATTGAAAGTAGCATGGATGAAAGTTGCGATGCAGCAAATGATCAGGATAGAAACTCATTTTTATACAACGCTGTTGTTAGTCGACTTCCACAGGTATCATTTTTTTATGGATTCTGAGTGGATGAAATTCGCGTTAACTTTGATTTTTTTGAATCTTTTGGTAGTGTTTTTGACGTCAGTGTATATACTATTCGTTAATTTTAGGTTTGGTCAGTTGACAACTGTCAATTTCCGAATACTATAAGTGAGCCTATTGATATATCTCATATCGAAGATGCTCCAGACGTGCCTCCTTGTACACCATGTACACCTCCACAGTAAATTTTATTGCCCATGACAAGTATTACCTGTCTGTTTTATTACGCAAGTATCATTCACTGGAACTATAATAAAATTCCCGCCGTTTAATGACAGCATTTGAAAAACTCTTTCGTTAGTATATGTTTATTTTATCAAGTTTCCACTTATTGCGAACAGAATATTTGAGAAAGTGTCCTCGAAAGCTGTCATTTCTCTTGTGTCTTGAATAACGCGCTCTTGATTATAAGAGAGAAATTGCTTGCTTTTCATTTGCATATCTTGCTTTTATAGTTGAGTTCATACCATAATGTTGCTTTTTTTTTGGTAGAAAGGAGCATATATTAAAAAATTTCTTGTTGACGTTGCGGTTAGCTGTCTATTATAGTTGAGGTATGTCATCTCTATGACGGTTTTGTTGGTAGTCTTTCATATCTGTTTGGTGTTTAGTCTTATTACCGAATCTTTATATCTAAACGTTTTGTACCTCATTTTTGAGCTAATTGTGCACTAGGAGAGGAATTTAAAGCTGGATTCATATAGTCTAGAAAAATTGTCATCCTGGTTGTTTTCAGTAATCAGAATTTGAATTGTATACTTAGTTTGAAAAGGCTGTGGGTTGGAAAGCAATCGTAACAGAAAAAACAAATTCCGTGGTGTTAATTCATGAAATAGTAGTGATCAAGATTGACAGTGGAGGTATTTGGTAGGAATGGTTAAAGAAAAGAAAGAAATGAGAAGGATTTCTGATTCCAGCAGTAACAGTCATTTTAAAAAAGAGAGTGATTAAGTCGCTTAAAGAATGAGTAAATTTTTAGAAGCTGAAGAAGTATAAAATAGGGAATGAACTGGTTTGTAAAATTAGAAATTTTAGCGAATCAGTGTGAGTAACAGCAATATTATATTTGCACATTTGCATGATTTTTTAGATGTTTTTGATCATTTCTGCGGATCGAAATTCAATCCAGTACTTTTTCTTGTTAAATTTAATATCGTTTATATAGATCGAGGCGCTGTTTTATGTATCACGTTTTTCTCTCGAATGTACTATGCAATGACATTTTTAATAAATTGTTGCATACAACTATTTCAGTTTCGAAAATGAGGCGAGATCTTCAATTTTTCTCGTCATTTTTACTCCATTCTCTT
Source organism: Dirofilaria repens (assembly GCA_008729115.1). Taxonomy (NCBI): domain Eukaryota; kingdom Metazoa; phylum Nematoda; class Chromadorea; order Rhabditida; family Onchocercidae; genus Dirofilaria; species Dirofilaria repens. The sequence goes on along the minus strand of SNRZ01000006.1, from coordinate 1,539,381 downwards.
GATATCATTTTATCAATCCCTCAGAATTTTGCTATTCTTGTTTGCAATGTTGTTATAGACACCTATAGCAATGTTCTTTCTCATGTATAAATTCTATTAGTTTCATGTTGTTTGTTATAGTGGAGATCTATAGATCGTTACCACTTGATGTACCAAGATTCTGATTTAGTGTTGCTGCTGTACGAGAAGATGTCCATTTATTTCGAAGTGAATCGTTCTATTTGTGCGAGTGAATTGTTCATCACTAATTCATTTTCCAATGTGTAAGTAAGTAAAATGATTCTATTGGGTTTTTTTTTTGTGTAGTATATAGAAACTTGTTGTGATTCTTTAATCACTCTTAGGTTTGCTTCTATTTCATTCATTTTTCTTAGTTTAATTTTATTTATGGCTGAGTAGACGCAATTTACTCATAAATCAGAACAGTAAATGATTCAGTGATGATAATATTAATGCCCAGATCGAAACGTCCAGTAGTATAAACATTGACGAGGCATAGAACATGTCAGTTTATCAGGACTGTAATCATTAAAATTACCTTAATTTCAGCTGTGTTGTGCAAAATTTTAGGAATCTTTTTGAAAGTATAAACCGTCCACCTAAATCCTTTTTGATATAGATTGGAGATGGCTCATTGCAAATTGAAAGCCTTATGCAAAATCTGTTTTTCAAAATGAGATTTATTTCAGTCAATATCCTTTGTAGATCGACTTCTTCGTATTTTTTTGTACCATTAGTGGCATCTCATAAATCAGTGTTTCCAAACGGTATTTGTTCTTCTAATTGTCATCATTAGATATGATGTTCGCTTTGACTGCTGGAAATGTGCTGATTTTCAGGGATGAGTTAATGCTACTTGTCCATTTTGGCTAAAAGTGTTTAATCGATTTTATTTTTTAATTGTGGTTTTGCTTCTCAGACAAAATGAAGTTTAAGTCATTATGTGCAGTAAATTGGTTTGCAGAAAAGATATCATATGTATTAAGCTTTTAATTATAAAATTATACTTTATAAATGAGGTTCAAAAAAATAGCTTTTCCCTTAACTTCTTACAGTACGCTTTTTGAAAAATCAATTTGTTTTTATGATCGAAAGTATCGAAGTGATGACTTGCTGATTTGCAAACCAAATCACTTCACAGAATATAAGCTATATTTGGAAGTTAATCTTTTTCTTTGTTTCATATTCCATAGTCGAAGACACGACATTTTGGATCAGTAAATATGATATTTGTTGGATGTTCCATCTTGCACAAATCGGCAATGCTGCGTATGGATATTACAATACGTTTTCGGGCTGCTTTGTTTGTATGATTTGAAAGCCGTATTACATTATGTGTCATGCATTTCGCAACATTTTTTGCAAAGCACAAAAGTTGAATTGACGAAACAAATTTAAATAAGTTGTTTTGCGAAATAATTTTTGATAAAATTTCTGAAATCAAATTCACAGTGTCTGTAGCTTTTGAGTAAGCAAAAGAAACCGTTTTCTTGTTTAAAAATTATTTGTACTGACTCCTTGTCTAGTTAACTTTTTAGCTGACGCGAATTACAGTGATTCACATGATGGAATTTATGGAAAATTACCGCTCACGTTCTTGGTTCAATTAAGAAAACTGATATTTCATAGCATAAAAGCTAGTGGAATAATTTCCCGTATTTCTCTTTCTGTTAAGTAGTAATGCTATAGCAGTTTTATTTTCTTCGTCCATTAATTTCTCATAACACTACATGAAATGAGACTTGAATCTGAAATACTAAGGAACGAGGAGAACTTTAATATTTTAACATTCACATGCCGATTATTTCTTTCATCTTCGCTTGAAAAGAATTCCAAAAATGATTCATATATTATATTAGTTCAGAAGACTTCAAAATTTCAAAACAACATAAATACGCGATTTTTTTCATAAACGCATGAAATTTTTATATCTTTTATTATCAAGTTTTTCTGGAAAAATGGTGTAAACGAATTCCAAAAAGGTGTAAAAAAATGTTAAAGTAACAATTAAAAAGTCAGAAATCTCAACTATTTTGCCGCTACTTTTTCCTTTTCCATGATCATAAATTCATAATTGAGTTTAAAATCGTAATTTTCAGTAATAAGGAAATAATGCATATAATTTCTTCAAATGGATTTTTTCGAATATTTCAACCTTCTTGAATAAGAAGAAGAGGAGTCATAATTTATTTACATAGTGAACTCTGTTCTAACAACTTAAATAATTTCATTGCTGAGACGAAAAATAAGAGTTAATTCTGTTGAACATAACTCTATCTAAATCCTATTGAAAATGCTCGAATATCACTGATATCACTATGTGATGCATCAAAATGTTCGAATATTAAAATTTTAAAAGTTGATAAGACAGAATACTTGAAATGTCAGTCGGAAGTACGAAACATTGAAATATTTTCAATTTTTAATTATGATATCCCAGCACTGTGTTGTGCTACGTATACAACCATAAATAAATATATATATGCAGCGCATAATTTTTTCCGCATAGTAAATTCCGAATTCTTCTTGCGTTTCATATTAAGCATAATAGAATCAAATTCAAAACAAATGATAAATTCACCGAACTGTTATGTTGAGAACGACGCAATCTCAAGCCCAATAAATGATTAGTATATTGAGGATACGGACAAGAGCCAGTTTAACATGGCTTTGTAAATAAATGATACTCGATCATTATTTGCTAAATAAATGATACTCCTACCATTATTTTCTCTTCATAAATTATCGGGCACATTTTGCATCCATCTATTTTAACAACGTTCTTTGCATCGATTGTTTATTTCATATCTGTGCTGATACGGTCTGCCTAGGTTTTTGATAGTGATCATATAAGTTTAAATTGTTCTGGAGACCCCCGTTCATATTCAAGTACGATGATTCCTGCGAGCTAACTGAAAACGCCGAAAATTAGAATGTAGTCTGGACAGAAAGTGTCTGTCCATCTCGGAACGCTCACTAAGAGCCGTGATAAACATCACTTTACTCTCCTTCATATTCCAAATAATATCAAGTGTGTTTCGTAAAGCAATGTATTTTTCTTCAAATATAATTATCTGACTGTTCGTGGTATGCTATCTATTGTTGACCTGAAAAAATTATTTTTTTATTTTAATTGTTTGAAAAAATTGTTTTTTTTTTTTGAGAAATTTTTTTTTGGAAAAAATTCACTTATTTTTCCCAGGTCTACAGTAGATTACATACCACGAACAATCAGATAATTATATCGAGGAAAAAATACAATGCAAGACACATGTAGCAGTTACTAGTAATAGCGAAATCAAGGAAGCTGCAATTACCAACTCCATCTTTTAAACTTGCCAAAACTATTACTCATCCCATTGAAAAAGAGCTTTAAATAATCTTTAAACATCTGATATCTTGAAAACTGAAAAGTGTATGTAAATTTGAACAATGGACTGATAATATCAAATGGTTTAGGAAGACTCAAGATGATTTATGAATCGCTGAAGTGACCATCGACTAACGATGGATAGCGAATTGTGTCGCACAATTATGTAAACATGAATTACTAATAACTGAGTACAATATTTGTGGTGAGATATCCTGCTAGGATGCATTCCTCGTTATCAACGCATGTTACTCAAACCAGTGTGACCAGCTGTTCAAATCCAGCTTTTTTTGAAGTTCATTCCTTTCATATATGAATTCAATAAAATTACTTTAAAGTGATGTGTGAGGGGCAAACATTGAGTAAAGCCAAAGCGTTATTGGATATATTCCTGAAGATTCCTACGCCACAACCAAGATATCCAAAACAGAGAGGTTTTAATCAGTGTAGAGATGAAACAAAATGATTCAGTAATCGATAACTCTATCGATTTAATCGGTGCCAAATCCTACAATCAAATCCGGCATAGAACCATATTAATAGGAGTTGCGCTCCACCGGATAGTCGCATAGTCCAATGTGTTTTATCAAAAATCAAACTGCTATGTATGAAGATTTTATTTAGGCAAATGCTCTTTATGAATAGTTATACAGAACATATCAAATTTTAGAATTCGTTCATAAAAAAGTAATGTAGACATTTCATATTCGATCTGATAAATATTTTTTTTATCAGTCTTGAATTTTTAATCATTATCGAAATCTTTTCCTTTTTTAATGGGTAAGCTAAAAACTTTTATGACCAGGCATTCATAAATTTTTAGAATGCGATATTGAAACTTGACTGTCAGTGTCCTTTTCTATAATGATTTGAAAATCGGTTTGCATGAATTTCATGGTGTTACCCGAAATTTAGGAATGTAAATGTAAAATATACGATACATATCCATATCTATCTACATCTATACATGCACTGATTACAAGCAGTTTTCTAACAAAAGATTTGTACAGAAGGAACAACGGCGGAATGAATGTTAGGCGATCCTAAGTAATGTATTATGAAATGTTGCATGCAACAGATCTAACACGTTCCAATAGCTGAACGTCGCTTCTGTTTTGGATGTGTGGAAGTGGGGTTCAGCTTGCTTTATTTGTTCTATTCTGAAATCAACGGTGTATTAAGATTTCCATTGTCATTTATATATTTTTACTGAAATAAACGATTGACATGGTTTAAGACAGTTGCTAATTTCTAGTTGATAACTTTTTTGGCTTAATTGATTTATGTTCTAAAAAAATATATTCCTGTTTATTTTTGTCTTTTTGTGTTATATTAATCCGTCATATGAGAGACAAAGGGATTATAAACCCTATAATTGTGTATTTAGTTGAAGGCTTTATAGTTACTAGCGTCACATATATATTTTATTTCATTTGACTTTTTGTGACCATAATTTCATTTATCTAGCTTTTTTCTCCTTCTCTAGTATCAGGATATGTAATTTCACTATGCAAATTACGGTACATAGAAATATTTGGTTGGTGCACTGGCATTCATTTCATTTCAGGTCATGAGGCATTCCCACTGAGCGGCCTAATGTTTTACGTTTTCTATGTGAACGAAGGTTCGCTGCAAGCTTTAGAAGTATCTGTTGCACTTGGTTCGGTTCACAAATTACAATGTGTTATCGAAGAAATAACTCGGGTGCCCATTGCAGAACAAGTTCGTTCATTAGATTTTGAATTTACCATTTGTTAAACCTATCAAAAAACAGGTTTAGAGAGATCAAATAATAGCAATAGCTAGGAAAATTCACATACTTTGATTTAATCTTTACTTTTAGCTACAGCTTTATTCCAAACGAAATTCAACTCAGTTTTGCAGGCTTTGCTTGTTTCTGGAGGGGAAGGACTGCAGTCAGAAAAACAAGTGTCGCATTACCAAGGAGCTGGCACGGAGTCAAATCCTCTGTTCCTGTTCCGTAAACTATACAAAGAAGACAGTCAGTGCACAGAGCCAACAAATAATGATGAATTGTGCACATTATGCACAGGCAAAGTTTCCATTTCGATCACTGTTACATTTTTTTTTACTGCTTTAATATTTTGAAGTTTTCTTCCTCTAACCAGGCTGTTTTTCTTTTTCCCAAGAATGAAAGTTATATTGACCTTAATATTATTAATATTAAGGTCATATATTATTAATTCAATATTATTAATTAAAGTATTTATTGTATTGCATGTGCTTTTTTTAACTGATAGTAGTTTTGTTGTAAAGGCTACAGTTTTATAGTCTGTATTTAGCTGATATTAATTTTGTAGAGATTACAATTTTATAATGCGTAATTTTGCTAAATTGAAATAGAATTGTGTTATTCCATATTAAAAGATAATCTGTAGGTTTATACGATGAGCTGCGTGTCCTTGATAGTTCAACAATATCAAGACCACTAATTACACGCTACTGCGATGCTGGACGTTTGGGATTAAAAGTTGCTGAAAGAAGTTTACAACTTTGTGCTCGTTTAGTTCAAGATCATCAACTTTTGCATCAAGTAAGTTCATTGTTTCCATTACCATGTGTCATTTCATTTTTAAATAGCAGTTTGACCATTACAGAAATTAAGTTTAGCGTTTTGCAGGGATGGTTAGCGCTTATATCCAATCTTTATGAATCACGAATTCAAATAGAGAAAAAATCTGAACGTTTTTTATCTCGCTATGAACGCTTGAAAACAATGAAAACTAAAGCTGAAATCTTGCTACAAGATTTCGATAACGTGCTTCATACTTTGCAACAAGTTAGCATTTATGTTTTATGGTATAGCATTGTTCTTATGTGTAATATTGTATTTATAATTCATTTCATTGAGTAATAATCATTCGAGAATTCCTTCAGATCAAAATTCCGTCAGCCTTATTGTCAAATTCATACAAATTGCAAGGATCATCAAAGGCTACTGAAGAATGCACTCTTTATGAATACATTGCTCGTGCCGATCCACAGAATTCTTTGGAAGAAATGTCGGAGCAAGTTAATATGCTCTTATCTAAGGTGCTCTTTTAAGCGTAATCATTTTTAAAATTTTATATCATTATAGTTCATCTAGATTATAAACTTCTCAGTTTATATTTTATTATTTACTCATTTGCTCACAACACTTTTGCCATCAAAAATGTATACGCTTTAGCAAATCAAAGCTCTGTGTAGGTCTACACTGACCACATTGAATGTTGATCGCAGAAATATTTCAAGTTAATAAACTACGACGCTTATCAATTTTTAAATTGATAAGCGTCGTAGTTTTAAGTTTCTGCCATCATAATAGAAAGACATTTTTTGACATTTTCTATGAAAGTATCAAACGTGCTTCTAATTGCAGATGAGCGATACTGAATTTAAACAGGTGGTATCTAACATGAGATATGTCAGTGAGAAAGTCAGTAATCCTGAAATGCGCAGTATTCGTGGTATAAATACTCGCCTTACACAGTTAGATGCAATGTTTCACAGTAAAGAACGTTAGTTCATCATGTTTTCAATTGTTGATTTCATCTTTTAAGTTTGGTTCCTATAGTTATATTTCGTTCTGAAAAACAGATTAATGCTTGCACAGGATTTCGTAGTTTTAGAGTAAAATTTCTGAAATAATATCAAAATTATTAACTTATCAACACAATATTCCAGAAGAAACAAAAGTACTGAAGGATTTATGTTTTGCTGTATCGCAACCAGTTGTTGATTCGCAATCTACTAGAGTAAAGTTTTGTCGTTTTTTATTCACTCTTTAAATTATTTTTCAAAGAGTATTTAGCATAATTACATTTCCGTTTGTTACAGAGAGTGATTATTTTACAGGATGTTGTATTGAATCAGCGGGAAAAAATGTTAGAAGTCAAAAAACTAATTGAACAAATGCAGAAAATGGGAAAAGCTTTTCAGCAGTCCAAAATCGAGTTGTTAAACAATATTAGGACGAGACTTCGAGGATGGATATTGCAGGTTATTTTTGCGGTCGATAGTAAGTGTCGAAAAGAAATGGGTTATACATTCTTTTTTATGCAGTATGTTAGTTTTTTGCGAGATGTTTTAATAGGTTGGGAATTTTTGGTTTGTTGAGCACACTTATAATGCAAAAATAATTTTTCAGGTTTACGATAGATTGCATACCACGAACAATCAGATAATCTTATTTGAGGAAAAATACATTGCTTTACGGAACCGACTTGACATTATTCGGCAAGTGAAGGAGAGTCCAATAATGTTTGCCACGGCGCTTACTGAGTGTCTCCGCCGAAGTGTACTGCAACCAGTTCGTAATCTGAATTTTTCAATTTTGTTAGTACAGAACTGTGATTTGAATATGTTTACCTTTTAAGGAATTCGAATCGTGGTTTACTTCATTTATGGAAAAAAGTATTGCTTTGGTCACAGAAGAAACATCTGTACGCGAAGTATTCAAGCAAAAATTAGGACGACATTTTTTAAAACAGTTATTTCCCGGCATGTTCGATGATTTTCCGAACTTTGCTCCAAGTGACCTAGCATATTTTGATAAAAACTTACCTCCTGTAGCTCCAGCGGATTTGAGGACTTTACGACAGGTATGCCGGAACCCTTTTGAATATTCGCTCATAGTTAGTCGTTCTTATTCCTCATTCGAGCTGCTATCATTTCAGTGAATTTGTTATTTAGGCCGTTCCGTGTTTAACGAATTTGCTAAGAGTAACAGACCCTTTTATTTATCAGCGGCTTTCTGTCAGAGATCCTCGATTTGTATCTAGTACACAAGTAACTCCTCCGGTTTTGAAAAGGGAGGAATCATTCTACACAACCGATGCTACAATTAATGTTGCAAATTTGAACAAAAACTTTCCATCTACACATTGGTTGAGGTAATTACTTTTTTCATTCAGCGATAAAATTCAGCAAATCATTCAGTAAAGCTATGAAAATTTATTTATATTTAGGCTGTCCCAGTTTAAAAAAAAAAATTATACTTTCCTTTTTTTAATAATTTTTGAATAAAAAAAATTATTAAAAAATTCTAGTTATCACAAAATTATTACTTACCTTTCAGGAGGAAAATAGTTTTTTTTTTTTTAAATATCAAAACTAGAAATTTTAGTTGGTGTTTTTCAAATATCAAAAACTAGAAATTTTAGCTACAACAAGTCAGTTTTTTACATTTCCTGGTTAGTAATTACATTAATTGCTTAAAAATCTATCCCTGTTTTCTTTTCTATCTTTCTACCAGTTGTAGTTATCTCTTACTATCTTCAGTGGTGACGAAAATTTGGATGCTGTACCCTCAAATGCAACGATGCTAGCGAAATCCCCAACTTCACGATTTGGCTCTACGTTGAGTTTGGATATGGTAGAAGAATCTCCTACAAAACCACTTAATTCACTTGAATCTCTCTTTGATGCTTCTCATAATGAGGTATTGCTTTTAAAATTTATGAAAATATATATTATGTTCAAAAATTTATACAAAAAAAATAAAAAAATAATTGAAAATTGTGCAACAGTAGCGATTTTGACTCCAGCAAATATTTTATTCAAGATTACAGTCATACTACCTTAAACGATTAGTCTTATTGCTTTTACGATCACGCCCTTAAAAAATGTTCTGTTGGACCAAATCAGTTGAATTAAAACAAGTGGAAGCCGAAGGAGAAATTCTGTCCAAATATATTATTCATGAATTGCACTTCTGTTGCAATGTTACGATATACTTTTCATTTTGGCAAAAAGAGAAACCTATAATAGTCGACTGGTGATAGGTCACAAGTTATCATAAAGCATGTGAGAAGTAAAGAAAAAATGATGCTAATGAATGTCTTGGATTGGAAACTGTGATTATTTTGGTTTTCTGCTACAACACTGTCACTTGACTTAGCTAGATAATCGTTTTTGTTTAATTGCTCATTATTCAAAAATCTTTTTTCTAAAATTATTCTAGCATAACGCATTACAACAATATCTGAAAATTTAAGAGATATGAGGTTTCCTGATCTTCAAATGATAATCTAGGATTTTTTTGTTTTTGACATATGGTCTCGTTGGCTAGAAAACTTTATGATTCTTCTTCATTCTTCCGCGTTTGTTTATTTTATCAACTATTTCTGTGTGAAAAAACAGTTCGTCCAATTTCTATAACCAAATATTAACTGCAAAGCGAGCATAAAGTATGCTTGGTATTCAATTTGTTTCGAAGCACGAAATTAAAACAGTGCATTCATAAGTCGTATTCACAACAACTTATGTTGTTTCACAATTCTAAGATCTAATCTTTTTTTTGAATTTGTTCAATATAAATAGTGTTATCCAGCAGAATTTGATGGTCGGAAATCGGACTAGTAAAATAATATGACGACAAAATCTTATTAAATAATCTTTTTTAATTTTAAAGAAAATATTAAAAATATTTTTTTTTCTATATATATTAAGAGATAGCATGAAAATCTTTTATTCACAAAATTTTAGACTGTTGAAATTGAAGTAGGAATTGAAAGTAAAACATGCTTGGGACGCAGTGTTACGAAAAGTGAACCGATTGCGATACCTCGGAACAGTGCATCTGTACTTCAAGTCGATGCAACATTAATCGAAGAAGGAAATTCAGTGAAAGTGAATTGTTTACGCCATTTGAATACTTCTGCGAAATTTTATGTATAATGAATGTAATGCTCTAAAACGTTTTTATCTTTAATTTCTCCTATATCATTTATAGAAAATATTTAATCTATTTCTTAATTAGAATACTTTCATTACGGTCGAAATCGGATAAATCTAGTCAGTTCGGTACACCCGAAGATCATACCAGTTATCAGCAGAGGGTAAACTCATTATATACCAGAATAGTTTTTCATAGTTATTTCGAGCTGCAGTTCTTCGAGCATTATTCTCATATCAGTTCATGTAATGACGAAATCATAGGATCTTTCTCTAAAAGTATTCATTGCAGATTACGGATATGTATGAAAGATCTCGGTCTGGGAGACTGCTCTTCTTACAGAATGAATTGAAGAGGCTTTTGCAAGTTAGTTTTCTTGTAGTTTTTCTATTTCAAATAAAATTGTATAATAATTTATAACTAAAAATATAAATGAAGATTATCATAATAGTCTTCATGATGTTTGTTATTTCATATAATAATTTTAGCAGCTGATGTATTTGAAGCAAGAATTGATTCTTACTGAAAATCAAACTAGAGAATATTCGAGTGAAGCATTAAGACGAATAAGCAACTCTCTAATTACATTTGTTGGATATGGAAAGACAGTTTCTGTTTCTCATCAGCCAGTAAGCCTATTTGCAAGGATGTCGCCACTGAAACTGAAACAGAGGATGAATTGGAAAATTCGTCCACAATGGTATCTTATAAGTTGTTGAAACTAAGTAAAACTATCTGTTTTTCATGTGGAAGTTTCTAGTCGTGGACACTAGAAATTAGTTTCTGTTTTTTCACTTTTTTTTATGATGAAATTCATTTATAAATTTTTTTAGAGTGATGTTCTTATTGCCGAACTCCGGCAAGTTATCGAACTTCAGAAGAAAGAAATTTTGCAACTTCGTGAACAACAGTTAAATGCAGAAAGTATTGTGGCTAAGTACGTTTTTTTTTTATTTCTTGTATTATATGTTATGATTTGTTCTTTATATCCAGTTCTCACTTACCAAAATGGTCCGGATTTTCTCTTTTGTTTTTTCTTGGTTTTTTATACGTCGAGTTTGTAGGATGGAAGTCGAAAGAAACGAAATGTATAAAACTTTAGTTGTTGATTATGAGCTGACACTGGAGCGTAAAGTTTCATCTCACTGTGAAGAAATAAAGGTTCGTATAATGTGCATCTTGCTAATGAACCAATACAAAATATGAATGTAATCAGTTTTGAAATATGCAACTACTTGATGTGACCTGGAAGAATTTGTGTTGCGTTCTAGAGGAAGAATAAGGAAATTGATTCACTGAAGGCAGTGTTACATAATCTTCGAGGAAGCGTTGTTAGCCAGAGTGCTGAAAATGCTGCTAATGCATTTGAGAATGATGAGACTGGAGTTACATGTGGAAAAGAATACAAGGTATATACAACTACTTTATGTGATTTGGAAGAATTTGTGTTGTTTCTTAAAATTTAGAATTTTAGGAATATGCAGTCCATTTCTGCCTTCACAATTCATTTTATTGATGACTATTCTATGTTGTTACAGTTTAATTGGAAGATTTATTTTATCTGTTTTTAAATCACTTAGATATGGGCTTAATGATTTTTTGGTTAAAGCAAAATTTTGAAACATGCTTATCAAATTTCAAACTTTATTGCTTCTTACTGTTTCATGAAAATAGTTTAAAATAAAAGATTGAAATGAATACTTGTAAGAAAGAGCACTGTTTAAGTTAGTCGTCATAAAATCCAGATAGGGAGAAATATACTTTGGTAAAATTAAGATAAGCTTTAATTAGTTTTCTGAACAATGGTTCTGAAATTTTCAGCAAAAATGCACAGTTGTTCATGAAGATTGTTTGTTTGGCAGAATTCCAATCCACACTAAGGAGAGATATTCAGTTGCGTAAGTTTATTAATTTTTTTATTTATGTGTAAAAATAAAGCTCGTTTAGTTTAAGAAGCAGCAAAATTGTTGCATTTCAGATCTGAGTTTGATTAATTCTCAAAAGAGTGCTGTTATTAATTCAGTACCTAACGATCTATTCAAAGGATGTCTTTTGAAGTCTGTCATTCATGGTATGGTTTTCCTTTCTTTCGCAAATCAAAATGTATACTTAGCTATAAGATTTGTTCTTTTAATGCACTTGTAATAAAATTTCATGATATTTCTAAATGGTATATTTCCAAAATATTCATTTGCTTCGTCTATCTCATAATCACGCCTCTGACCATATTGATGGATAACGCTTTGAGTCTGCTAATTAAACATAGAACAACATCGTAAAGATTTCATCTTCATACCAGATGTTTAGTGCTGCCCTTATTTTCTTGTAACCGTCATTACTGGTATCGTTTTTACTAGATTGTCATAGTTACAAAATTGTAAATTGATCCCACTAATAATTCTTTTTTTTTTAGGAGCTTCAAGTACAATGGAATCCTCAAAAATGAGAACTGAAGATGAATTCAGGGATTCGGACAAAGATGAAAATGCAGATGAAGAACGAAGAGTTCAGGTAAGAACGGATAAGCTTTTAAGTTGCACAGTCATGCATAGTCTCAGTTCACTGATTTTATGAATTAGAATGAGGAAGAGTATGCTGGAAATATTTTTGTTTGTTTCTTCAGATCCATATTCTTTAAGCTGTTTTTTGACTGATGTTACTTTTTCAGGCAGATTCGGATGAAGATATCATACCAGTTACTGTAAGACCAGCTACTGTTCAAACAACTATATCACTGCGAGAGATGCGAACAATGATTACAGTGCAAGACATTCACGAATACTGTGCTGTTTTGATTATTTGGAGTGAGCCACATAATGCTTATATATTGTTCAGGCTAGTTTGCTTTCACGAATTTTATTTACGCTTCTCGTTTGTAATATTTCCATAAAAAGAGACAAGCCTCTTATTTAGTGTATAATAATCGTTACATAAAATCTTCTGATATGTGTTACTTGCATTCTTAGAGTCTAAAAATCAGAGTTTAGTGGATTGATGAATGTAGATATGCTTATTATTTTATCCGAAGTATGGTTTGAAAAAAAATTCAATGGTGTTTAGTCGAACATAGGACTTTTTCTGAATGCTTGGAAAGGATGCATATTTTAAGTTCTAAAAGGTTTTCTATTATTTGCGATTAAAAGGGTTCATAAAATCTATTATCGATTAACGTGGTAAATCACCAAAATTGCTTAGATTTTCCACATAGTGCTCTCGATATTGTTGGAATATTACTGTACAATCAAGTCAGATATAAATCTGTCATGGGTTGCTTTCCTTTGCTTTCCTTGAATTCACTTCCATCATCTCCGCGCATTCAGCGTGTATTCTTATTTCTTAGTTATTAATCGCACAATCATCGATGTCTTAGCAAATTTCTTTCCAGTTTTGTAATATATTTCTCTTTTATAATCCTTTGCTTTGCTTTTTCCTTATTTCATTCTGCTAGTGTAGGACATTGTCTTAGAAATGAAATATATAAAAGACACTCATTCATTTTAGTAATAGTTAACCACTGACGGAAAAAATATAATTTTGAAACCATAATCAAAATCTTATTTGCCTTGCATAAAAGTTGTTGTCAGATTATTTCAGTATCTCCTCAATATTTCACTTTGTCAAGGAAAGCAGTTTGAAACGCCTGGGAGTAAAGTGGGACCGACAGTCGTCGGTCGTTGCCTCGGTTAATCAGCGTCCTAACTGGCTAATGGCAATAACTACTCGCCTAGAATTGTGCAAAATACGTAAGATAGATAATCGGTTAGTGACGTTATCGCTTTTATTGTGTGGTGTTATCATATGAAAAACTTGTCGAGAGAGATAACTTTATTTAGAGATCATCTGATTTTTTCGAAACTTTCCACATTTTCACAATTTTTTCAAATTTCATTTTTCCAGTTACAATTTGAAAGTTGGGACGAAATTTTATCGAGTGGAGGTTGAACCACTGCAGATAGACTCATCGAGTATTCGACGTCATGCTGACGAGTAATGGGAATTTTACTGTTATCGTACGAATACAAAAACCTTCGGGTAAAGTTCGTTATTTCTTTGAAAACTCAGTTTATTGTTAAATCTGGTTCACAGTTGGCTGGGGTATTAGAAGGTTATTTTTTCGGGGTGTTGCGATTTTTTTAATGATTGCATGATGTAAAGCATGCATTTGATAGCGAGTGGTTATTATATAATATCTTTGTTAAAATCCCGTTTTTAATTAATTGATTCCACTACGTTCGAATCTTCCGTTTTGGGAATATGGCGTTTATGACAATATATAAAATAATTATTTCATCTTATGAATTTATCTTGTATATCTGTCAGCTGATCAACTCATAGTCAGTGTTTAAAAAATGGCTGCATATTTCGTGCTTTAGAATGAGCAAGCAGGTAAGAAGATACAAATCTTGATTTATCATGTATATGTTCTTCAAATGCTCAATTTACATCGTATTTGGATTTTTTATTTCACATTCTTCCTCAAATTACAATTATTATATGTATGATTTTTTAAAATATAATATCTGTGGAAAAATAGTGCAGGTTAAACTTTTGGGAATATGTCACATAGTATTTCATACCTCAGCTTGAAGCGGAATGTTTCCGATTCTTTCAATAAAAGGAAAAGATAATCGATTATGTCCTAAATCTAGAGCTTATAATATTGAAATTTGCTAGAATTGACTAGAGTTCATAGTGTGACAGATTTTCAGCTATTTGAACGAAAGGATTAACTGAATCTTACATTAAAACATACATGAAAAAAACATCAGAAATATTAAGAACTAAGTTTAAGCCAGAAATTGATGTTATTAAAGATAAAGCCTGTAACATTCCAGCGATAAATGAAAATTCCCAATAATACAAGTGATTTAGTCATATTCAAGTTGTATGCGATAACTTCCAGGTTCATACAAAACAGGGGAAGTATTTTTTAATCGGATAGCTTTAAAATTTTGGATTGTTGGGTTTTTGAACTTACCAAACTCTCTGTCAGAAAAAGTCTTTATCAGCAGTCTTGCATTTTTATGTTACCGCATTTGCTCAAATATATTTTGGATAGGATAAAAGCAACTAATGGAGACGGATTTTCGTAACCTTAGATTGAGTATATAACTAATAAGGTTCAAAAAAGTATCTGGCTGTTAAAAAGTTAGACGCACAACAAAAAATAAAAAAGGTGGGTCAACTTCAGTGAGTAGTAGCAAGATTGCATTCTGGAAAAACAATATCAGGAATGATCAAAATTCGATACACAAGCTGCAACGAGAAGTCTACTTTTTACAGTAAGTAGTTTGATTGATCCTGCCATTGAAACCTTCAATGCTATTACTTGCAGTATAAATCTAATCTGTCAATTCATAATGGTTCGCTAGTTATTTCTAACAGAGGAATCGTAACAGTTCATTTTTACAACTCTTTTTTACAGTTTATTTTTTCGCTTCAGCCACTTTTAACATTATAGTTTGCTTTTATTTCATGCGACGCTGCATCCCTTCTTTTACAGTTCGGCTGTTCAAGCTAGTGAAAATTATTTAAACAACAGCGCAAAGGCATTTTCTAATTTACAATTTATATTATTTACGAAGAATATCACTTAAATTGTCTGTATATTTCACTTTGTGAATTATGTGATCTACAACCTCTTCAAACTGTATGAATCCTCGAAATCGATCATAAATTTTAGAATCGATCACTTAGACATGCTTTACAGTTTCATTAACATTAATGGAAGTATTGCATATGTAAATCTAAACTCTTTCCTCCCATGTTGACACTAATAATTAAAGTAGTTTAATTTCCCGTAACGGTTACCGGTTTCATCAAATGTTTATGTACTTAATATATTTTATATATGAAAAGATACGTTTCTGCATTTCCAGGTCCAGAATATGTTTGCAAGTCTTGCAGTGGCGATGATTTACATTCATTAATTTTCAAGAAGTATTTTACCGGTTTTCCTATTTAATTGTAGTTTAATTAGCACTTTTGTCGTCAGAAAAATCCAATGCAATGTGAAAATCGGCAACATTTGAGCGCTTTAGAAACATTTTTTTCTTTTTTCAAAGATTTGATTCAGCGTACAGCTAGTCGACTTACTTGAGAAGATACGCTGCGATAGAAAATTTAACAAACACTTCCTGAATAGTACAGCTTAAGGATATAGGTAGAGTTTTGTCGTTAAATTTCAAATTACGGATTTTTACTGAAGTCACCCCGCAGCATACGCGAGAAGGCGATACGGAATTGGCGGTTGGCCAAAGCATAAGCGAAAGGATTGCTGCTTGAATTAAGATAGCACATGTAATAAGTGAACGTGTATAATAATGACGGTACGCAATGTCGACAAAATCCATATACCGTTGCCTGAAAAGCAAATATTTGTGCAAACCAATAACTTCGTGATTTGAAATGTGCACTCATAGGCATTATTTCATCACAAAGATTTGCAGTAGAAAACTAAAAGACTAACCACCACATAATAGGGTGACCAGAGAATGGCAAAGCACCCTACAATGAAGGTAATTGTCCTGAATGCTTTGTGCGCTCTTCGTTCAGCTTTCGTCTGTTTACGATTCCGTTGAAGTAAAGTGAAGGGTGAGAAAATTTGTAGAATGTTATTTCTTTTAATATTTAAGTTCGAAAAAGATGCTGATTTACGTGATGATCTGAAATGTATTCATAATGTTTTCAGCTATACAGGGAAAGCAAAGTACAGTGATCACTATATTAATGGTTTACTGGAATTGTCTTTCATCACCAGTATTCCTCACAGTCAGGATGGAAAGTGATCTCCCTTCATTTTTTTTAAAGAATACTTTCAGGAGCAGATAAAACTTTCTGCTCTCTGATCTGTTATCTGTTTTTTTTTTTGAATTTCGTTGATTCCAGTTAGAATGAGATGGACCAACATGATTGGAGTTTTGTTAAAAGTGCAAAAGATGATATCATTATATTATAATGAAATATATTACCTTCGAGTGCTAAAAGTTCTTGAAGTCAGAAAACTTTGCTTTAAATTGTTCCTATTTCTGAAGGTGCTTCCATGTCGAGTCAATGTCACAGATGGGATGTTTGATCCAGTAACCTGAGTTGTCGGCACTTTTAAATTTAAGGTTTCCACCGATGACGTACTGAAACGCGAAATAGCCTTTTAAATTCCGTAATGTTTTTTGAAAAGGTTAGATTGATTTTAAGCATGTAGTAGTAAGTGGAGGACATCGAGTAATCTTAGTTTGCTTGTATGATAGTACCAAATGTGAATTTATAACTTAG
The DNA here is from genome assembly GCA_008729115.1 of Dirofilaria repens. Lineage (NCBI taxonomy): Eukaryota > Metazoa > Nematoda > Chromadorea > Rhabditida > Onchocercidae > Dirofilaria > Dirofilaria repens. The sequence goes on along the minus strand of SNRZ01000006.1, from coordinate 1,522,060 downwards.
AAAATTGTATGACAGAATGCAGTACAATTATATTTTGAAAGTTATTCAAGCAATAAAATGTCGGAGGAGAATAAATGGCACTGAAGTATGCGTGGAGTTATAGATATTAATAATTCAGCTCAGTTGTTTACATCTTTAAAATACCAAGAGAGTGCTCATTTAAGGAACTTACGTCGAAAGTGACAAAGAAGATTTCGGACTGAAGAAGTTCCGCATCGTTTGGTTTTTGATTTGTGATAACCATTTCATTGGGAAGTTTTTAGTGGCAACTGTTTCTCGTCTTATATTTGCGGAAGGGCGATGCAATGCATGAAGAGCGGTACAATTCTTAAAAAAAAAAATCAAAATTTCCAACACAGGGGAACATCGTCGTAAGAGTATCTCTACATATAGGAAAGGTTTTAAAATTGTCAGGAATCAGAAAAGTTCAACTGTGATGCACAGTTTGATTGAACTTTCTCAAGTGAAGTTAATATACAAACACAAATAATAATCGGAATCGCTTGTGATTATTGAAATATTACTGGAAGAATCGCATTAGATCTCACCGCTAATTTTTTTTTTTTATTGCTAAAAATGTCGACATATCTAGGGTCACATTTTTCATTGTAACTGCATTGAATACAACCGACCTTATTTGCCCCGGAGCGTTCACAGTATTAAGCAAATTATAAACAAAAATATTTTTAAGAAACGGCAAAAAGGAAACAGAAAACGTTTAATTAAACTATATAGTAAATGAAAGATTATGTATGTTTTACATTTACTAAAGAAGGAAATGGTGGTGTCCTTAAGCATATTGGCGTTTCAAGTAATTTCTATAGTGAATATTGCGATTTAATCATTTCAGCATTCGGATATTGTGATTTCACATTTCAGCATTCAAGGTGGAAGTGTCTTAGCGAGCTTTTTTCTGCGCTTTTTCTACTATCACTATGAACTAATCACTTATTCTATTTATCGTAGCAAATTGTAATCCATAATTACTGCTTTTTTATACACTCCTTAATCTTTCTCGTATATTGATCCTAATCCAATCTTTAAGACCTCGCGCTTCATTCTATTCCATTTTTCCCACTTTTTTGTTATATATTATTTTGTTAAGCTCAACATGTTTTGCTGCAATATTTGAAACTTTGGATTATTTTCTAATTTACATGAAATTCTTTACAGATTGCACACTGTTTCCTTCGCTATTCAAAGTTATGTCTCAAGAAAGTTATTATACTCTCAGAGCTCCAGAAATAATTGAACAAAATTTGCTTTTTTTTTTCTTAGCGCAATGTCATAAATTTGATTCTTTGTAATCATCCATATTAATATTAATCATGAGAGTCAAAGAAAAAAAAATTAAGAGAAAACTCAGAAACAAACTGGCCATTATTATTTTTGAAATTATAATTTCGATATAATTTGATTTCGATATAATTTGTAGTGAAATATTATAGGATTCCGCATACTCTATAAGTTGCGACACTTGAATAATCGACTTGCTATACTATAAGAAAGAACAAATCTTCGCAAAATATCTGATAAATTACTGCAACTGCCCACGGACGCTCTTCACTTCCTTAGCGCGAAAGTTATTTACTACTAAAAATTGTTTACTATGAAGAATTTTTTTCCAAACTAAAGCTTCAGCTACATACAAAAGGTTGCATATAGATAAAAATTTTTACACACGAATGAATACAAGCATCGTATATGTACGCAAATTACTTGGACAAGATGTATTTTTTCTGCATTCTATTTTGTATTTTATCGTATTTCATTGGACATCAAAATTAAAAGCTCTTTGATGTTACCACTAATACTAGTTTCTTGCATTGTAACTCTTCAAAATCCAAAAAATTGGGAAATACGCAATCTCAAATGAGTTCTGTTGTTATTCAAGAAAACTATTAGAATGCTCGATTCATGGGAAATTAGCTGTGCTGCATTCAGATAAATAAGATTCAATGTTCCAACACCATATTTATTTAGTGAAAAACCAACGTTAAGATACCACATACTGCGAGTTGTGCGATATATTCAATTCTTTAATTTAATTCATTCTGAACCAATATTCCATAATGCTGTAAAGTAACTTACTGTAATACTTGACGTAAATGTACGATAGTTATTGTCTCTTGCAGCATGCTCAGCAGTGTGAAAATTTTCCCCAGCAATATCGTCGTTTGCATTATGCGATTGCGAAAGCATCAATTTAAGACCAACCTATGCCATCACTTTCTTATTTATACTCAAGTCTAAATAATAGTTTTAAATGATAAATCAGCATATTCAACACAAATTGATGTAAAAGTTCACCTGGGTTCCTAACCGCTGACTGAATAACAAAGCTAACTGGCGTTGGTTCTTGGCATTGGCTTTTTTTTCAAGCTTCTTAGTAACTTTGTGAATTCCCTGAAAAGACAGTAAAACATCCGAGAAATGATTTTCAGGAACGATCCCTAGCCATTTACAAGCGATAGAAAAGTTTCTCACCATAGGTATGGAGGAGCTTTAAAAATGGGAATAAGAAAAATAACATAGTTATGACTAATGGATCCACGAAAGAAAAAAACGACTGACCACTCTCGGTAAATACTTGAGTCATTTCATTAAACTAATAAAACGTTAAAATTAAACTAATGATATGTATATCGTAGATAAATAGGGAACGGATATGAATTACTTTGTAAAGAATGAGCATTGCAATCAATGTCGTCCAATAATAAACCACATACATGCCCATATTAACATATGGATTGGTGAGAAACGGAGCTGCACATTCACCATTGATAAGTCTTTAACGACATATGCTGTACAGAAGAACCCAAAATAAAGCCAGCAAATGCAGACAAAAAAAGCAAGAAGAAATTAAAATTACCCGCTTGTGGCATTGGACACCAGCGACCAACCATAAATCATAAAACCAAAGATCAGAGCAGGAATAAGCCAAGAACAGATAATTGTTATTTGAGTTTTTGTGGGTGACTGCCACTTGATGTATGATGCTGTGTGGCAAACGGATAAGTAACGATCAGCTGTTATCAAGAGTACTGTTAGTATTGATACAAGACATAGTGTATAATCAAGAAAAAGCCATGTTTGACATGCTATCCATCCGAGTGGCCAACGATCACCTGCAGAGAATGTAAACTGAACCTAAATGAAGTATTCTATACTTTTTGATCAGCTTATTAAATTTCAGATGGCATTAATTAATTTGTACCGTATTCATCTAAACTCAATTATAGGATGAACTGATGTGCTTGAAATGCTAGTACTATATGCTTTGAGGGATAACCGCACTGCTCGGCACTTAGCTATACTATCAATCAGAAAGAACTGCGTTGAATATTAATAATTGTCGTATTAAGATATTTTCAGCAATTAATTTCAGTCAAATATTTTTGAAATATTACAATCATGCTTTCATAAATTACAGTATCCGAAAAAAACGTTATAAAAAAAATTCGTTATAAAATACACTTACCATTTAAAACATATAAGGTAAATAGTGGATAACCTTCAACACCAATAATTAGGTCTGATACGGCCAATGATACTATGAAACGATTGCTTATCTGAAAACGATCAGTGGCTCGAACACTGCTCCCAGCCCACTGTTAAAACGATGAAGCAACAAACAAAATAGTAACAATTTTTTTTAAATTTCTTCACAATCTATTAGTATTTTCTCTCAAAGTATTCTCGGCAAGACTGAGCTATAAAACTTGATGATCTAGTTTGAACTTTCAATATAAATATACTAAAGATTGTCAAAAAAATCGCTATACGCGTGCTCGCCATTTCTCGGTCACAAGGCAATTTTCCACGTCCTTCCCTTCCTTCCCTTCTTCCGCAACCTCCACAATCATGTAAGAAACGGCATCGCACCCGCTAGTGAAAGTAGAGAAAAGAAGGCAAGAAGGCGAGAAATCTTTTTATAAAGCCATAAATGATGTTTAGAATTGTATGAAGAATTCCAGGTTAATACGACTTGTGAACTGTGAAATAGAGATTGCATATATATACAACATAAAGTCGTAGAAGCCAGAATAAAATGTTAAGCGTTTTCTGGTTTGGGTAATTTGTCCATTAATTTTTAGATTCATTGCTCTTTCCGATAAAATAGGAAATTTGTAGACAGCAATTTGAAAAACTAAAAATATGAAATCCAAAAAAAAACTCCAATTTCTATATGTTGGAACTAAAACAATCAGTCATGCTGCATAGCGTTTAGTGTAGAATGATACAATGAGATGTGAAGCCTCGCTTTACATTTGAATGCTTCATAATTTAATAGATAATGCACTGGAAAAAATTTTTATGTCTTTGCAAGTAATATACTTGATAACTTTTTTATTACCATTTCAAGAATATTTTTTAATTTACCGACATATATTCTCAAAAAAATTGACCTGCTTACTGATATTTCGTTCAAGTTTATATGCAGCGATAACCATTGCATTGCCGAAAATTGTTTCCATGCTTATTGCAACCACAACAATCCACACACTGACCTGAAAATTTTGGATGAAAGCCCACGAGTGTTAATTCTTCCTCGCATATGCTTTTCAGAATTATTAACTTGTTTATAGGCCTCAATAACTTTAATAATTTTGGTTTCACATCTTGCATATCGACATCAGCTATTGTGTTTACATTTAAGTATAGAACTTGCCAACAACGACAACCTAAACCGGTTATTTTGGTGATATGAAATTAAATAATTAAATAGGCATGAAAATTGATAGGTGTTTTCACTTAACAAAAATTTAGTAATAACAACTGGAAATGATAATTTTCGCAAAAAAAATCACTTATGTTGATTAAAGAGTGCTATAATTTTAAAATCCACATTCTCTTTCTGAATCGCTACAATTGTTAAGTCATTTAACGCAGTACGTCCTTAAATTTTCTCAGAAAAAAATATTTTGCATTGGGAAGAAAGAATGCTAACTACCACCAATCATTAAAGTGTCAGAAGCACTTCTCATTTACATCAAATCTCTGTGTACGTATGAATATGATCATTAATTGATACCTATAACAACTTCCGAAATGCTTTATAAATTTACTTTTTGGAGCAAACGTGAAATGTCAGGAGATTTTTGATTGTTAAATATTTGTATTAAGTTTTAAATGGTGCGTTAGCTCTTACACATGAGATCATTTTCTTCCTTAAAAGCTTTGTTTCTGAGGTTGTCTTTTTGAAGAGGTAAACAAATTGACAAAATTGCATTTATGATTAAATTAAGCAACTTAATGAACAAACAAGCAACAGCTAATCTCTTATTTTTAAGGGAACGTAAAGGAAGAATTTTTGAAAATTCTTTCCTCTGACATTCCATTTTTTTAAAACAGATGGAAAACGATATGCAATAAATATGTTTTTCTCTTTACGTTTTCAACAATTCATTTGTTCTATAAAATTATATATTTCCAAGTAGTCAACTGTTATATTTTTTATTGGGAAAATTCCAAGCCACATTTTTTCAGGTAATGCTTTGTAAATTGCAGAGCTTGCAACAAGATAATACGTCTTAATGTAAAACCAAAGATATTCAGTCAAGAACTTGTAATTCAGAGAATCCATTAAAGAAGATGTAATTCAGAAAATCCAGTACTGCAGTAATCCATACATGAACCGCAGAAGAAGCTCCCACCAAATCATTAATTTTAATCTATGATGAAGTCTCGATTAGTGATTTGATTGTAAAACAAATATTAACAGACATTTATAACAATAGAAAAAGTATGGATAATGAAGAGGTATATAAGGGGGATAATTTCATTTCCTTGTGATAGATAGATTTATTGCTAAAATGGATCATTGCTTTCTAATCAACAAAAATGCGCTAAAGCAAAAAAGTATGCATCTAATTTCAAAAATATAGTAATTTAAGACAAAATTAGCGAAAAAGCTGAAGAGATTTTGAAAGAATAAATTTCACTGAATAAAGCAATGATATAGAAACTGAGCCAAATAAAAGCAAAAGAGGCGCAAAATATCAATATGACATGGAAATTACAGATAACAAATTATTGCATATTCACTTTTTATTCATCATCCGATCACATTGATTAATCACTGGCTTTTCCACCTACCTGTCCAGTTATTCTGTAATCTATTCAGTCTCTTCACCTCTTTTTTCCAAAGCTTTTTCTGATAGCCTCATAAAGATATAAAAACGATAACAAATTATATGACATTGAAATTTATATCCTATGTGACAGGAATTTAAGATGATTCGAACAATTGAGAAAACCTCCATTATCACAAACTTTTTCAGATATTTAGTGCATAATCATTCTACTATGCTACCATTACCAAAAATCTCTTTATCGAAGATCCGATAGATAGTCTTTATGTTCAACACTTCCAAATTTAAAGTTGTCTTTCTTCAGCAATCACTCTAGTGGTTGTTTGTAAGACGAAAAATAGCCAGTTTGGATAATTTAAATAAATTAAAAAAAAAACAATTTAAAACTGGAAATTCACTACTGCTAATTCTTCATCTGATTGGCAATACTTGATTTTTTAATGAATATAAAAATGTAACTTATAACTTCGGAAGAATTTTCAAAATATTTTGGAAACCTGAAACAAAATTCCGTAAGGTGATTGCCATTGCCATCTGGATTCATTATGAGAAAAATCTATCGATAAACTGCTGTTGATAGGGGCATCAAGCATTTTCAAAAGTATTCACGATCATATTTATTATTGACAACAGTCACGTCATCCGCAAGTCATGGTAATTAAAGCTGCAATAAATATCATCATAAATTTATAAAAGGTTAATAAATAGTGTAACAAAGCCTCTGCTGTGACAACTGGCAAGACTAAGACGCCTAAATGTACATGTGAGCCTTCATGAACTTTGTCAGTGGTTAAGCAAAGACCATATTTTTCATACATTCTTGTTGAGCTCTTAAAAAACAATGCTTATAAATGCACACTTATAGGTTATAAATATAAATATTCATAAATCTTTTATGAATATTTATATTATATATGTTGATGCTAGATCTGAAGAAGGATATATGTTGATGTTAGATCTGAAGAAGCACTGAAATAAAATCATGTCACACAAAAAAAATTGAAATAAACCAAATTAATATTGCATTAATTGTTCCCGTCATGAAAAAATATTGACTGCTAATTGGAGTATTATAGAATTAAGACGATACATATTTTAGTCTTATCTCAATTCATTAGCACTACAGCTTTGAGGATATTTAAAAATAAAAAAATCATTATTTTTCACGAATGGGGCTTCCCTGAAAAAGTTAAAAAAGTACTGTCTATACAAAAGTAGTCACTAAAATATGAAATTTCGAGAAACCATAAGACTTAATTATTGCTCTATTAAAACTGCCTAAAATATGGTTTAAGTTTCGGCGCTTATCAAGATTCAGAGTTAAATTTTAGCCCTACCCTTCCCTTCGCTTCATTCAAGAATAGTAATATTCTAAGTGTTTTACAATAAATTCCAATGCACATTGTTTAAAATATAATTTTATGGCTTATGCATGATCGCTGCAGCATGATGCAGTGTACTAATTATGGAAAAATTCTCACGCACTTTGCTTGCAATATTGACTTTTAATCAATTACGAAAGTTGTCAGAATATGAAAATACTAGCACATTAATTTGTAAGTTTCTAAACCAGCGAAGAAATCAAAATGTAACAGAATTTTTGAACATAACCGTAGATTTTAAATATAGCTCAATTAATTACTATTTTTTTCTTACTAAGTAATATTCTAGAAAACTGACAGTAGATTGACAGTACTGATGAGTACTATAAATTCGGTTTGTTCTTATTTGTTTTCTTAATATTTAGTTTAAAAATAATATGCATTCATCATTACGATAAAATAATACTGAAGTCTTGTTAATTCGGAATTTTTTTTTATTACGCAGTTCGATAAACAATAAAAAGGCATCTTTCAACGAAAATGGATGTAAAATGCTGAATTCTATTTACAAATCACCACTGAGAGCTTATTATTTCTGGAAGTGAAAGTCTTACTTCCTGCAAAATGTTCTCTATACGTAATGAATTCAGCAAAAAACATTGTTTTTTCATACTGTTCTAGATGAGTATAACTAACTGTAAATTAGTTATTGAGAAATTGCGGCGTATATTTCTGAAAATTTGTTTTAGTGCTTATAACAGCTTATTAAAATGAGTATGCGTCGTTGAAACAAATAAAATAAAGAGCAGATACAATAAGAGAAGGCATAAATCGAAACTCAGCTTATTGTATATCAAGTTTTTCGTCAAAAGCTTAGTCCAAAGGTTTTCTGCACTGACAAAGAACTCAAAAGGATAATATATCACTAACAGTAACATGTAATTTCAGTTGCCAAACAATAAAAAAGTATTTAAGCAATATTCACCTTAAAAAAATCGTAAGGAAAAATGCAAAACCTATACTAATCCTAAGCCAAAATAAAGAAAATAAAAATTCCATTATTTGTGACAAAACAAAAATCTTCGATTAATTTTTCATGAGAACTGTTTAGTCACGTATTTATTTAAAGGATAAGGAATTTCAGAAAAACAAAAAGATGAAATTTAAAGCAGTTTCTGATGATGCGATCGACGCCGTACTGAAACAACCAATAAATCCATTCTTCAGAGGAACATTAGCGAGAGTGGCCAAATAGAAGAGAAAGAGAAAGAGAGAGAGAGAGATGTCGACAATGTTAGTGGACTACATTCTAACGAAACTGATTAAATTATTGAGAAACTTGCTTTCATTCCCAAATATTGCCATTCTTAGTTGCAGCAAATTACGTATCAGTAAAATTGAAGAAAATAGTCCTGTCTTAAAAATTTAAGCTGATCGATTTATACAAATTGGGCAATTTCAATTCAAATGTATATTTATCTAACATATCGGATGAAGTACGCCATTTTCTCCTTCAAAATCCAAACTATATTACGGGATTATTCGAACTATCTATAACAAAAAATATATTTGTTTATAATATCACAATAGCTCTCCCTCTTTAGCACTAAAAAATTTGGTCTATGCAAATCATATCAAGCACTGCTTATGCACTTCAGAATTTAGTGCAAATTAGTTTGCAGAAATGACGCAGCGCCTCTATTAGAGTTCATATATAGGAAGAGAGCGAGAGCATCAACAATTTGACCAAAATTAGTTTTTTTTAATCAGATCTAAAGACATGCTTTTTGACTTTAAATAAATCTAATAGTGTATCTTAAAACTCCAGTCGCTATAAAATACATAAGCTAAAAGAATAGGAGGATTGATCATTTCAACTAACTCAATTTAAGGAGCGGTTTAAAAACCTATGAACAATAGGCTAATAAAAATTTTATGCGTCCAAGTTGAGGAAACCCAGTCGATATTATTTAAGATTATAAGTCAGTGTATGGATATGCATGCAACCTAGATAATCGAAGTTCTGGAAAAAACAAAAGATGGACAAAAAAAGACGTGAAAAAGGGTATCAAAAATTTTACGCTAACTCAGCAACTGGTAATGTCTTAATCGTTAGCGATAGATGATACAACATAAAGTTAAATTAGGAAGAATTCGAAGGAAAGAATTCGGAACTTATGAAAATATGGAATAAGAGAACGAAAAGATGATAGAGTAACAACTGAGGAGAAAAGCAACGAAATGCTTAATGACAAAATGATGAAAATGAAGAATATAGATAACATGGATATGTGAATTACGTATAATTTATAAACTAAGATCCAAGCTGATCATATTCCAATCAGCCAAAATCATTTTTAAGGATCTCAGTTTTGCCACTAGTTTAATACAGGTACTTTTACCCATCATTTTTGCTCTTGAAAGAATATGCTATTAAACATGGTGAATGAAAAACAAAACATAGAAGAAAATGTGTTAAAAAATAATAAAATTCATTGTTTTCCTAATGAAAAAAGCTGTGAAATGGTAGTCTCGTTTTTTTGCTGTGGAATAGAAGTGAAGGGATAGAACAGAAAAGACGTTCTTTATGAACACGTTTTGGCTATGCCATATGTAAGCGATTTAGAAATATCAATAACGAGTGATGAAATAGGTACTCGGATGAATGATCCATTAATTTTTTGATTTTATTATTGCATTCTGCCCTTTCATAAACACGTGATTCGAGTTTCAATACTCTGTCGGTTCTCATCCTCTTTTTGTTTTTCCGAGAAAGGGAACTGAATGGTGAAGTTATTCTGCCTTCTTTTGAACAGAGACAGAATACGATGTAAAAAACATAAGATGATGAAAAGTCATATGGTAATATTTTTGGTGAATTGAACGAATTAAATTTGAGTTTTTTTGGTCCGAAAGAATAAGCAATGAATGGAAGCTGCGTATTATAATAAGCAATGAACGCTGGTCAAATAACAATTTAATAAGCGGCAATTAAATATGTTAAATTCAGTATAAAGACAAAAGATTGCCACTTGCGGAATTTTATTCTCAACTACTTTTAAACTTATCGTCACAAATTTCTCTCATCTATCCACTTCACGTGCTGCATTCGTTAAGTTTCCTTTCATCCAACATCCTAACTTTACGACTAACAATATTTGTGAAACAGACAGCATTCTGCATTACAACCAACAATTCCACAAATTCTATGTATCATACATATTTCATTCGCTCATCTATACAGAATTTCCCATGTTCAAATTCACAGAAGGCAAAAGCATCAGACTTGTGACCAATTGTTAGTCAAAAGTACAAAACTTTGGAAAAGAGGTATAGAAGTACGCTACTCATCTTACAGAAGAAAAAAAAAAAGACGCTACGAAAATCCAACGAACAAGAGGAAAAATGCGAAACAGTCAGGACATTCTGCAAGTTATTGATGTACGCTTGTTGGAATTCTATCACATCTCACGGTATCACGCAGCGTATCACATAGTGGCATGAAAATTTGTAACATCTTAAGGCGCTTACATTAACAGCATTGCTAAGAATAGGAGAGAAACCTTAAAACATCTCACATTTTATCAAAAATTTGAAAATTGTTGTATATGTAGTCATGGCATGTACAGTTCAGTTCCACATATGAATTTTCAGGATAGCAAATGTGATAAATGAAGTTATAAGAAACAAATGAATTTACTATTGTGATTAGATATGTCATTTCAAACGTAGAATAAACGAAACTTCGTATAGGGGTTGTTTTTATTGAAGAATAGAGTTTGATCTTCGGAAAAACGCAGTTTATTATTCAGCTCAATTGTTTAAAGAGTAACTTACAATTGGAGGAAAGATTAAATATTCAATGTATGACTTGATGTAACAAGAAACTCTGGACATATGATAGATATAGATAAGCAATGGTAATTTTATAATTCCTTTGAAGATATTAATAGGAATGGAAATTATTTGATCTTTAGTCTTATTGTGGATAATGAATTGACAAATATGAGAAATGATTGTAAGAAAAATTTTCTCGGAGGAATAAAGACGAAAGACAATTAATCATATAAATGGCTATTCTTTGCAATTCTTACAGGCAAGATCACAGCTTAGTTAATTTATTAAAAAAGATATTCTTTGTCTTAAAGTTTTACATTACAAGCAAAATTCGAATTTCCGGACATTCCCGACGGAGGGAAATTAAGAATGTTTTAAAGAAACAAAAATAGTGTTTAATTAAAACTGATTGTGAGAAAAGTGTCGATTCTCTAATTTACATGAAGGAATTTATATTATTTCCATAGGAATGTTTCTTCTTTGGTTTGAGAAGCAGAAAGTGGATCGAAACTTTAGTTTGATAAAGATTAATACAATTAATGTTGCCAAAACGATTATAGTAATGGTGATCAATTTCCAGTGAACTATTGTTAATTCTTCCTTTATTAGTTGAGTAGTTTTTTCTGAACTAACTTTCCATTCGTTTCACCAATTCTTCTCCTTGTTGGTCTATATCTGTCCCAGAGAGATTCTTGCTTTGGTTTATTAGCCAAAGGATTGTTAGTTTCATAATTTTGAGTTAATATCTTCAATTACGCATTAATTCTTCCAGTTCAACTCTACTTATTATATCTGCCTTAAATCTCACAGTCTGCCAATCCGATTTATTGGAGTTATAAGAAACGATTATTAGCTTATTAAAAGGGATGCCCATCTGTGATCCTTTGCTGTTACTGTTTGAATTGATATTACGAAAATCACAGAAATCAAAAATACACTGTTCGTGATCAAACTTGACTTACAAACTGCTTGCGTTGAATTCGGATTTCTTTTAGCACTTCTTGTTCTTGAAACGATAGTTCTTCGGGTTTTTCTCGTATTGGTTCTTCTAAAGTTGCTGATTGAACCTTTGGAGTTCCACATTTGTCAACTTCGAGAGGATACAATATGTTCACTGGTCTATTGAGTAATTTGCCCTGTCATGTTTCTATTATAGCATTTCTAACTTCTCCATCTCGTCCCTTTTGATTTCCTTTATTTTTGTTGCGGACTTCTTGTTGAAAGGTTAATTTGTAGTCAAAGACGAGAGTTTATTCTTTATTTGTCGAAAATAAAGTCACAAATGATACGAGCTAATAGATAATAGCGATTTATGTAGAATGAACGTGAATAATTTTGTGAGGTAAGGTCGACTGGTAAGAGTGATGTAAATGATACGAAAGTCTGGAATGATAGGAGCGAAATAGGAGCAATCTCATAACAAGAGTGATTTGTTTAATACGGCATATAGCTTATATAGAGGAAAAAATGGGAGTGATGCTTCACCAACTATTTCGAAAGAAATTCTTTAGGAAAAAGAAACTGAGATGATTAATTACAACTTCCGGTCACATTAAAATATTTGATAGTAAATTAGGAAGAGCTAAAACATTATTTCCTAATAGATTGGCTAAAGATCAATCCAAGTAAATTTGACTAATACCTTAAGGAATTACAATCTGATAAAATTAACAGTTGGTGGTATCTTATGAAATTTTAGATTTACGAAAATACGATCAGATAACAATTTAAAAACTTCTTATACTTTGCTCTTTCGCGAAATTGAAATTCGCGACACTCCCAATGGAGAGAGAGAGAGAGAGAGAGAAAAATTTAATTTGTAAATTTGAGTGATGGGATTTCAAGGTTATAGCGAAAAGTATTGAGTCTAACAATTGGAACTTCCTTTTCCTTATTTAATAAAGAACTACGTACCGTTTCCGTAGGCAGGATAATAATGTCCCTTAGATTATAATTTCGTTTATGAGAAGAACGGAATATGGATTTGAGGAAGTCGAATTTCAAATTTAGAGCGATTAACACAATTGAAATTGTAACAATATATGTGCCAATAGTTATCATTCTCCAATGAGTTGTGATACTATCAAATTCTCCCTTAATTCTTTCCGTAAATTTGTTGAACTGGTTACCTAATTGCTTTATTGATTCTTCTCCCTGAGCCACGATTTCTCGCCAAAGGGAGGAGCTATCTTGTCGGTTAATTGTTAGGTCATGGTTAGGAGGTTGGTAGAGTAACTTCCTCGTGTTTGTGAGCTAATAGTTCCAACTTGGCTTCGATTCTCTCGAGCTCGAATTTATTGATTATTCCTCCTCTGAATTCAATATCTCGAAGTGGAATTCTTACCGTACGATAAGGTGCTATTAATAACCTTCCGTTTTCGTTTCTGGCGATTACATCATTTCTTTGTAATATCATTTTTGTTGCGATGGTAGGTTCATTTCTAGCCAATGTTTGATCAAGTATAATAAGTTGTTTCGGTTTTGGCAGCTTCTCTGATATACCACTTCAAGTCGTTGGATAAATTCTCTCTTTAAAGAGTCGACAATGTACTGATACTTTGCATTGCTCGGGTCCAAGATTTCTTCGGGAGAAATTTCCACCATAAGTAATTGATCTCTTGGTTCTTGTATCAGATTCCTAGTGAGATTTCCTGCGTCACTTATGTCCATATCAAGGATGATATTTCCCTTCATTAGATATGAGTTTTCTAATCTACACTATGCAATTGTAGTCTTGTCGCTATCCTTATCAACTATGAATGAAGCTTGTATTTCATTTATGATGACTTGTATTTCATTTATGTGACCCTCATACTTCATAGCGTCTTCCGATTTTTCGATATAGGCATTGACCACATCAGTACCATTCCATAAAACGATTTTTCGATATGGGCATTGACCACATCAGTACCATTCCATAAAACGATACTAGTATTCGTTATGCACTCGCCTCCTTCTACCTTGCAGTGTGCAGTATCTTTAAGGTCAGAGACTAGGCCTCTTCCTTCGTCCAGCAGGATTTCTCCTTCATCTATTATGATGTTCGTTGTAGATTGACATTTTTCACCAAACCATCCATATGATGAGTATTGGATTTAATTATTTAATGTTCATTTGTAAGGAGATGATTGGATTAAATTGATTCCGTCTACTTGTCTATAAGCATAGATGGTCCGACACTGTTGGGGAATTATGGCTGAAGTAGTCATTTGGTCTGATACTATAGATAATACGAGTCTGAGTAATACCTTTGTACACATTGCGCGTGTTATGTTACGACATTTTATAGCTGGTATCCGAAATGAGTGCGTGTGTACACTTCCGCCTTGTGTAGAGCAACATTTTGATTAGTGGTACTTTCGCAGTTCCACTTTTCCGGGATATTAAACGGTATTTCTGATTTCCACTTACAGTTACTCATAGCTTGAACTTGGGAAAACATCAATACTATCACGTTGAGCACAAATAAAGTTCGTAGGAAATTGGGCTCGTTCTTCTGTTCTGCGTTTAACAGTCTTATGTTTCTTCTTGTTCGTGTAGCGATAGGTTCTCCCAAAGTTTCAATCATTTCTTCTTCTGTCTTTCCTTGTGTATCATTTGGACTCTCTATCTTCATTGGACACAGCATACTTATCGCTCGTTTAAACTATCGGCCATTTGGCATTTGGATTGTCGCACTCCAGATTATCCCTCTATTGTCACTATGGAGTTTAGTTATCCTCGCTAACTTCCATGTACCTCTAGGTACTTCAGGTTCGCTTAGCAAGACTATGTCATTTTCTCTTGGAGTTCGTAATACCACCATTTTGTTGGCGAATACCTTTGTTCGCGTACGTTCTCTCAGACTTGTGAGGTATTCATCTCTCCATAATTTCCAAAAAATATCCAGTATTTTCATCGTATTGGTCCAATATTCAATGAGGTTATCTCTGTTTTTTGGTATGTGCGGCATATATTCGTCTCGATCTTCTCCGGTATCGATTGGGATGTCCAATGAAGCAGTAGGTGATATGAAATCAACTGGACGTATTATGTTATAAACCCCACATAGGTTAATGGGCGGGTGTAAAGATTCCCTCAATTTCGGCTATTAAGGTTATAAGTTCTCCTTCCTTTAGGAGTTTCCTCTCAATAGCTCTTCTTAGGGCTCTTTTCGTAAGTCCAGTAAGTCTCTCATAGACTCCCTCACTCCATGGTGCTCTTGGTATTGTGTTTTTCTATACCATACCTTGCTCTGCCAAAAAATTGGAATTTTCTTCCATTATAGTGTTAAACTCTGCTTGGAATTGACTTGCGCTATCACTTAATACCAGCTTCGAGCCACGAATCTTCTCAAAATGTGTAAGAAGTTTTCTGCAGATAAGTTATCTGCTATCTCGAGATGTACTGCTCTAGTGGTGAAGCATGTAAATAGAGATACCCATTTCTTTTCTATGCCAACATTGGTTTTGATCGATAGAGGTCCCAAGTAATCCAAACCAACCTGTTCAAAGGTTCTTGATCGCTTCACTCGGGATGCCGGCAAATTTGGCATTAGTGGAAGTTTAAATGGTTTCGCTTTCCACCGTCGGCAAGTATACATCTTGGCTTTACTGTCGCTCTTCCCTTAGGTATCCAAAATCGGCGTTTTATTTCGGATAAGATGTGAGCTATTCTTACATGGTGTAGTTTCTCATGCTGCTGTTGTATAATAAGTTTGGTAATGCGGTTGGTTTTCGGCAGATATATCGGGTATTTGCTTTCATCATCTAGTTTTGAGCAACCCAGACGACTACTCGACCTCCATAGTTGATCTGTTTTTTGTTGATATAGGCTCCACTTCTTTTTTTCTTCATCCGTGAGGTCTTGTGATTGAGCTTGCTTGATCAACATTCTTTCCGCGAGTTCGTAGTCACATTTGGTCATTTGCTTGTTTGGCATAGCTGATGAATTCAACTAAGAGAGATTTCCTTTTTGAGTCTTTTTGATAAATCGAAGCGCCCATACTGTAGATCTTAATAATCTTATCCACTTACTAAAACGGGTTGCATCGATGAATTGGATTGGATCCTTTTTGGGAGATTTTCTTCATAACGAAATTCCCTTTTTGGCCATTCAGAATTCTCCTTTTCTAGCCATCGAGGTCCATTCCACCACTGCTCTGAGTTTCGGAGTTTGATTGGTGAAAGCCTTCTTGTCGCTATGTCTGCCGGATTATGCTCACCAGGTGTATACCGGAATTCATAGCTGGATTTTCTTATTTCTTCGATTCGATTTTGTATGAATCGTGGAAGCAGTTTAGTATAATTAGTGATCCCGAAGAGTGCACATTTGGAGTCTGACCAAATAGTTACATGGTAACTTGCTATATTCAATTGTCTTACCACGAACTGTGTTTGTCGTGAAAGTTTGATGTCTTCCAGATATATTTTGTTGTCGACTCAATCCTCAAACTTTGGTAATTAAACCTTTATTACGATATTTGATAACATCAATAAACACAGCGATTATAAGATCAGTAGTATAAATCCAATGATTTCAGTAAAACAATTTAATGAGGATAGCATAATTTAAAGAAAAAGATTAAGTAATGTCTAAAACAATTTAATGAGGATAGCATAATTTAAAGAAAAAGATTAAGTAATGTCCGCTGTAGAATGTCCAAGGAGAAACCCAAAAAAAAAAAATTATATAATAATCCCTTTGGTGTTGGGTTTATATGTGTTAGGGAATGGGAGTGGTTTACTTGAAGCATTCAAGTACCGGAAACACAACGGAAATGGTACAAATATTATAATAGGATTGAGTAAGAAGATTGACATGGGAGCATAAAAATGCAAATTTGTTAGATAAGATAACAATAAAAAACGTGTGAAAAACAATCTCAAAGAATGTAGATATGTCGGAGATGATTGAAGGTTCATTAGCATTTTAACATTAATTTACATACAATGCGAATTGAGAAATTTATCTCACTATCTATTTGTTTGATGTTTCGTTTTCACGACAGTACTGCTCTTACTCCAATCAATACTGATAATAACTCCAGTCTAGGTATCGTTATACCCTTGATCGGAGCAATCCTTGATTTTGCATACAGCAAGAACGATTTTGCACTATTACTACCATTCTTGAGGTTCCATATATAAACTGCTGCGGAGTAAGCTCCCATCGAAGCATCGGTAAATACCATGAAACTCGGCTCGTTCTGCTGGCTCTACCATCTATCTTGGTAGATCTTTTACATTAACTGACCATTCCGCTAAAAACTTCTTCCATTGTTATTGGTCTGCCTCACACAAGTATTGGTCCCATGAAATGTTTTCTTTCCATAGGTGTTGAATGAATAATTTGAATTTTGTATTTTTTTAATAGTACAGGCACGAGAAGTCCCAATGGATCATATTCAGACACAATGAACTGTAGAATGTCCTTTTCGTTAAATTTTTCCCTGTCCATGGCTTTAATGTTACACTGATTATGTCTTTCTCGTGACTCCATGACAGACCAAGAAAATTACCTTTGTGTATTTCGTTTAAATCACATTCAGGTATTTTGTTGAATTCTTGATCATTGAAAAGAAATTCTCAAACGTTCATTGAAGCTTCATCGAAAATTCCCTTTATTTCTTCGTATTTGTATAACGTATCCTCCGTATTATTAGCTGCTATGGTTATGTTGTCGACATAGAGGTTTTTCGTATTTCCCAAGCAATCGCATCATCTTGATCTTCGAGGTGATGGATTAGCGTTGCAGCTAATAAGAAGGTGAAGATATCACTCCGAAGGGAACTCTCTTGAAGCGATAGCTTGATGTTGTCTTCATCAACTTCCTTCTCTATCTCTTTTATCCATAAGAATCGTGTGCTGTTTCTATCTTCGGTTTGTAATCCTATCTGTAGAAACGTCTTCTCAATGTCAGCGGTTATAACTAATTTCATCATTCTAAACCGTAATAGTACACCGAGGAGGTCTGGTAGCATAACTGGGTCTCGATACAATACGTCATTTAGGCTTTTAAATCCCTTCTACTTTGCTGATGCATCATAAACAATACGTAATTTTGTTGTATTTTTGCTGAGAGTTAATACTCATGATGTGGTAAATAATGTATAATACCAACTTCATCATTTGGAGAAACTTCTTCAATGATACCCGAATTTAATTGTTCCATAATTGTTTTGTAGTATGTGGAAATCATTGACCGGTTTCGTAATCGTGTGACCAGGCTCTTTAAGCGTCCAACACATAAACCATAATTGTAGCTTAAATTTTGTATGGAATTTTTCCATGGCCATCGTACTTCGTATCTCCCATTTTCTTTTAAGATGGTGCGCTTATAATATATTAGCGCTTGGTCTTCATCGTCAGCTGTGGGAGGTTCCTATATGCCAATCATTTCTAATTTCCAGAATTTTTCTAATTCTGATTTATGATTTGTATTTATTGACAGCGCATGTTATTTCATTAGAATACATATGATCCTTAAAAAGCTTATCAATATCACCACTGCCTACTATCATAGGTCCTACCTTTGATTGAACTAACACGTGTCCCGAAATATAACTCCTTGAGATCTTGTAGATTTATAATTTTGAAGAAGTAGTCCATTCCAATCAGTATATCGGGTTTTCTCCAATAGTTTGTTAATTCTTGGAGTTGAGCACTTTAATACACTTCATTTCAACAACTTGTAGCTCCTTTGTTAATGTTTCGACCACATTTGCTTTCAACGGTAGGATTTCGTTTTCTTGCGTTCGCACATTCAGTTGCGTGATTGTAGTGAGACATTGGTTTGCGTTTTCTGTTCCGAATGGGATGATCTTTACAATCTGCTGATCCGATTCAGATAATGTCAACTGATGAGATAATTTCTTAGTAATAAAGGACAATTGCGATCCTATATCGAATAATGCTAAAGCATTTCGTTGTCGCTGGGGTTGCAGCGGGTTAAAGACTGTTATCTCTTTACATAAGAGTAAAGTCTCTGTTGTTTGTTTTGTTCGAGTGGTAAGTGTTGAAGTTGAACACTCCTCTATTTTAGAATGTTCCTTGTTTTCGTGCTCTCTTTTTTCTGAATACGTCGTATTAGTTGGAGTGTCGCGTATTTATTGGGTGTGAGACGTCGAGGGGACGTCACCAATGTTGGGAATTGAGTAGGGTGTAGTTGAGTTGTATTGAGAGCACACCGTGAAGCAAAACGTTTATTACTGATTGTAGTTAAGTGATAACAATGTTGATGATGATGATGATCCCTTTGGATCATTTCTCGTGGTTTATATCTTATCAGGAAGTGGGAGTGGTTACAGCTAAGCATTCTAGCACCGGAAACATACTGGATATGGAGGAAACATTACAGCAAGATTAAACAGGAGATTAGCATGAGAAATTAAGCGTTTAAACATAAGGATGTAGATTGGTTAGGTAAGATAACAACAAAAACGTGCGAAAAACAATTTTAAGGAATGTAGATATGTCTGGAATGATTCATGGTTTCGCGAGCATTAATTTACAATGAGTAATCTATTTCATTATTTGTTTACAATAAGAAATTTATTTAATTATGTAATTGTATGTTGGAGTTTCGCGAATCAGCGTTCGCGACATGAAGAGAGTTTTCCTTTCTTATCACATAAGGCACAATTATGAGGATATTTGCAATAGAGGCATCGTTTCTTCACTTTGCAACCTTCTCCATTATGACTGTCCTTAAGACAAGTTAAACATTTCTTCAATATTTTGAGGCGATTCGTTCGAGCTTTTGCTGTCGAATAGACATTACATTCGCTATCCCAATGTAGACATTACATTCGCTATCCCAATGGTCTCGAGAGCAGAATACACACGGTCTCCTTTTCTTAATTATAGGTTGTGACACTTTTCGAGAACCTTGTATTGTTGATAAGGCTGAAGTTCCACCAGGATTGTACCGTTGTTTCTGCACAAACTAATTCTCAGGTGCAATATCATATCTTAATACCGCATCTAGCGCGTTTCCTCTGAGACACGAGTATAAATAATTCAACTTTTGTATCTCAGGAATTGGTTGAGAATGAACTGCTGCATTCAAACTGCTTCAAAACTGTCACCATTGTCTAAGGTCACCACTGAATGTAGGTAGGGACAATTGAGCAGATGGACATTTGGAATCGAAAGGGATTTTGGTATTTCAACATCCTTCCTCCTATCCTTTGAAAGTTGTGTTAACCTTCGTTCAACATCCTCTATATGCATGATTAATGTAATTATTGCTTCATTACCTTCCTGCAGTATTCGGTATATTCCCGTTTCACCCATTGTGGTTACTTCGAACGCCTTTTCTTCTTCCTCCTTCTTTTTTGTTGAGGTGACTGTTCGTGTATAAGTGAGCCAGTCATCGCATATGGCCTGGAGCGTCTTGATACACAATTGAATTCTTCGGAATTTGTCTTCGAATAATCTTTTTCTCGTCGTATAGAGGATTTCACTTTGCTCTACTGTTACATCTGGTTCCTGAGACTTGAATTCTATTAAATTTATTTCCAGAAGAAGATTGACTAGTCTTTCTTTTGCCGGCTGGATGCTCGTAATTATGTTGCTGGACATGGCTCCCGGCTCGTGAATTCAAAAAATTGTGAATTGTTTTTGTTGAAGTATTCTGCGATCAGTCAATATTTGGATCAAGCAGAGGATTCTCTACACGTTTTTTGGAGAGGACAGAAGAGTTTCTGTGTTGATTTGGAGTATTCGCTACACCAAATCGTTTGGGATGAAGCGTGTGTCGTAAATTGTGGACAAAGACAAGAGTTTATTCTTTATTTGTCGAAAGTAATGTCACAAACGACAAGAGCTAATAGTTAACAGCGATTTATGTAGAATGAACGTGAATAATTTTGTGGGGTAAAGTCGATTGATAAGATTGGTATTAATGATAGAAAAATTTGGAGTGGTAGAAGTGAAACCTGGTAAAAGAAGGAATCCAGTAACAAGAGTGATTTCTTTAATACAGTATACAGCTTATATAGGGGAAAAAATGGGAGTGGTGTCTCACCAACTATTTCGAAAGAAGTTCTTTAGGAAAAAGATGAGATGATTAGTTACAACTTCCGGTCACATTGAAATATTTGATAGTAAATTAGGAAGAGTTAAAACATTATTTCCTAACAGATTGGCTAAAGATCAATCCAAGTAAACTTGACTAATACCTTAAGGAATTACAATCTGATAAAATTAACAGTTGGTGGTATCTTATGAAATTTTAGATTTACGAAGTACGATCAGATAACAATTTAAATAACTTCTTATACTTTGCTCTTTCGCGAAATTGAAATTCGCGACAGATGCATCTTTGTGATTATCATCTTGAACTCAATCAGTCCAAGCAGAATCCAAATGGCAAGAACGAATGTCTGGCTACTACTTTTCTCAAATCTTCGCAATCAACTGGAGATTCTGTTTCAAACGAACCGCTCGATTTCACCCTTCCAAATCAAACAGACATACACACACACGCATATTCTCTATCACTCTTTGTCGTTGACGACAAATAGGTATTGTCCACAGAGCACCACAATGTTAGGAGTGAATGAAATGAACAATCCACGTTAATCATCTTTCACCTCTGCTGAAATATAATGGGTGCTATAATATGAAAAAAATGCATCTGAAATTTCTTTCTCCTCCGACATGCAACCAAACACTACACTATCAATATGAAATGTGTTATGATGAGTGAGAGATATTAGCGGAAATTTCGAAGTTATGTGTAATTTTCCATAGTAGCACGCGAATGAACAAAACGGAGAGCAATATATAACTGTAACTCATGTTCAGAGAGGAATAATTTTTACTCATTATTCATTCGGTCCTACATAATATCGATAAGAGATCTATTAGATACGAAGAGACCGCTTAATTCTTTTCTAGAGTGCAGCATTTATTCCTCATTTTTCAGTTTTTCCTGAACATTCATTTTGCTTGCTGGCACTTTTTATAACTTTTTTTTCTCTTTTCTTCATTCGATTAGTTGATTGTTTTCGGTTTTGGATGTGCTGCACATAGACTCAAAGGAAGGATCCAATTTATCAGACGATATTGCGAAGAATGATCGTGTGGAAGTAGAATTCAACTTTCCTTCATCAAGTTATTTTTTTTGTATTGTACTTTTTCTCTTTCCTTGCAAAGAAATTTACCAATTAAAAGATTTATGATCGTTTTGGTTCTTCATTGAATAGTTCTTCAATGATTTTGCTAATTCGGAGAACATAACTTTAGATTTTACCAGAATTTGTCTGTCAAACATCATTTTTTGCTGGTATCTATTTCACGCCATTTTATATACACTTTGATTAACACGAAAAATAGTATTGCAATATTTTACATTAATTATAATATTACCTAATGTATAACGAGATAATTCGGTCAAAGATCTTATGAAGGTAAAATTAATATGATGGATACTTTTCATTTGAAAATATAAATTCATGGGGGAAATGAGTACGTCTGCTTGCAGCTCTAATGATTGCTGAATTAGCTTGAATTTATCTAAATTAATATCGGATTAGCTCGTACTGAGCCGTAATTTTTTATTTTATGCATTACTAAAAAATATTTGTTTGAAGAATCTGAGGAGCGACTGTTGCCTCGACGACGCCGTATTGCAGTTAAAGTATCTGAGAAGCTTAGTTCAACATGGAGAAGTGTAGGACATAAAAGAGCGTCTTTTCATCAGTTAAAAGAAAATAAGAAAGGAACGACTGGTTAGTGATTTCATTTAGTTTAACGAGTAATATTTTGTTCTAATTTAATCTGAAGCTATAAATTTTAGGGGAAAAACCTGCAATTATTCAGATTGGGGCTGATGATGTGATACCAGTCGAGGTGAGCTTTAAATAAACTTTGGAAATGAAATCAACATAGCTCTGTGTTATTTATTCTGAGAGTTTAATATAATAACAAATTCCATCACTAATATATGTTTTCAAAAATAAATTTTTTAACAATGTATTCAGAGAGCAATACCGGACGTCTTTTCAATGTTGGAACTTTCGGAAAATTTAAGCCAGATGATGTACCAGCCAGGAAATGCATATAATGAACAGATGATAAATGCTGCCAAGGTAATTGGTAAAGATATGTTCTCTGATCTAGATCTTATCAAAAGAAAAGCGAAAATAAATGAAGATGTAAGTTTTTTTCTGACTGTCATCCTTTATAATTACAAAAAGTTATTTTTATAAAAAATCTGGACAAATATGCGTTCTGAATATGACTGCACATCGTTACTAGCATTAGAGATTTGCAGTGATTGAATTATAACTGTCACTTTAAGATCAAAATAAATTATGGAGTTATGCACATCCACTTAATTTACCGTTATTCTGTTAATAAATGTTAAATAATATAGTGTGTCATTTATTTTGTACTGCTTTATCTACGAAATCAAATAATTTAATCTACAGATGGAGAAAATTCGAATCATTATTCAACAAACAACTGCTGAACGCTTGAATGTAATGAAGAATAGGAAAGGTATCCAAAGCTGTGGTTCTCAGTTTTTGCAGTGTTAGGGGCAGGCTACAAGCTCTCGCAGTTCTCATGCTGCATTATTGTGCAGCTTTGCAGGTATTCCTCTACTGTATATACGTTTTTAATGTTATCAGGTTTTCTTTCTCAACAGCGGAATTTCAGAATTGTATTGATCTAGAAGAAAGCTGTGATCATCAGTACAAAAACAGGAATATAGCTGATGTTACATCGAGTAGTACTGATGCCTTCTCCAACGTTAAGGAATCAGAGTGCATTGTTGATGAATTTATTACTGCTGATTCTTCTAATAAGTTCCAGAAATCATAGAATTTCTGAATGTTTCGTTCATTCATATCTTATTTCATTTTTTTCTATGTGAATTAAAAAAGTTTAGAACTGACGTTCGCGAAAGAAGATATAACAAGAATTTTCCTTTTTTTTAATACTGAATAGGGTGTTTTCACTTCATATTTTAGCTCTGATGATCGGTTCTTGAAAAGGCCTTATAAAAGGTACTGTTTTTCACTTATGTGTACTTGCTTCTTTACAAGATAAAGACCAATTTGAGACTATATATTACTGCTAAATTTTTCCTGAGCAGCCTAAAGCCACTGATATATTTCTGTAAATTTTATCGCTTAACGACAAAATAATATATTTGGTTCGGAAAATTTTGATGTATTGCCATATGTCGCTATATTGTAGCCTTGTTTCCCAAAATTATAATTGTTCTAGCATAATTTCGCGTAGCAAGACATTGTTTTGGATTATAGTCTATAAAATTCAAATTTTAAGTGATACATGGGAAATGTGTGTGATTAGTCAAAGCGTTGCAAAGGAATCCATAAACTCGAATATTCGTTGAAAATCCTAAATCCATTGGCTGGTATATTTAAATTTTTACGTTGAAATATGAAAAGTTCTGATTCCGATAATTGTATTTTCATTACGAAATGAAGTTAAAAAATGCCTATATTTAGGACGAGCACCAGTTCCAATTGTTTAATTTTTTTTTGTGATTTCTTTCAATTTTTCAATAATTTACAAACTTCCCCTTACTTGACGGTCTTCTTTTTTGGTTTATTTTTCTATATTTTTCTCTAAATGAAAGGTTTTTTCATTGTAATATGGATCATTTAATAATCCTTTTCAAAAGAAATAGAGAGATAAATGCTAAGGTTTCAAGATGTAATTTTAGCTCTTATCTTTCTATTTCTTTCGTCATACCTCATTTCTAGTTGTTCATTATTCTGGTACACAAATGCATTAAAATTTGTTCTGGGTGATTTTTGGAAAGGTGATAAAGAAGTAAATTTTAATACATATTTGTTTTACTGCTGTCTCATTTTATATAAAGCGAAACTTGTTGATACTTACTAAACTCTTGACGCTTACTGCTTTTAAGGTTTTCTGATGTATTTATATGAATGGAAATGACTGTTTTGGAGGTTAATTGAGGATATAGATGACTGCGGGTTAACTATCAAATTTCGAACATCAATTTGAACAGAAATCAGCTAAAATCAACGGATTGATTTCTGAAATTTGTAAATATTTCTTGATAGTTTTGTTATCATGTTAGCTGCAAACAGCAGTCATCCGTCATTGTTGTGGCACTATCTTTTATTGGCGATGTTTGTTTAAATCATTTCGCATTAGCAGATGTTTAGCCACTTTTACATGAAGTTTGGTACTGGTCGAAAGCGATTTCGATTAGATCAATTTTTGTTTTTTTCTCATTTTCTTTAAATGCATTTTATTTTAATTAAGATGTGTGCAAGACAAGTGTTAATCAGTGTTGTTGGTCTATGGATGAATGAAGCTGCTATCATTGAAATTATTTTTCTTAACGAAAAAGAGATCATGTTTTCACATTCTCAGTATAATTTTCACTATGCATCTTCTTTGAACGAGGAAATGAGAATTATGAATTCAAGAAAGATTGGTCATTAAATTGTAATTGTCTTTAAAAGCAATTTGATGGTCTTTCTATGTGGAGTTTATTTTTCTCTCGTAAATTTTGGCAGTTTTTTTCGAAACGCTGCATACTTTATTTTGAAAATGTTATCGATTTTTCTGTCAGTTAGTTGCTGTTAAAAAAATCTTAATAGTTTGCTTTTTTTCAATATCAAATGGCAGTAATAATACTGAGGACTAAAATCTGTGATAAAATTTGAGGTGATTTTTAAAACAACATTTACCAAGATAATGCGATATGATGTATTTTTTATGCTTGGGTTTGATAATTTTTTTGAAACATGGTATCGAAATAGAGGGCACCACATGAAAGATTTGATTGAGATTATTGGTTCGAGGGGATTGGGAAATTTTGAAAACCAATCGCGAAATATATTGCAATAGCTAGGAAGTCTGTAATTATGAAAAACTCCTAGAAACATAAATAGTGTTGCTTGATTTTTGTCGATTAGAAAAGACGAGAAATGGCGGAGACTAAATTAAGAAACTTCATGAAATGCACTAGCAGCATCGTAAATTTTGAAAATCGCGAACTGATAGGCATCGAAAAATGTGCCATCATCAACTAGGATTCGGAATTTTTTTGTATATTTGGGGGAAATATGTTGCATGCTATGTTTCTTGAAGTAATCATTAAGATTTTGCAGCGATTTAATTGTATTATAATAATTATTTCATAGATGCACAATGAGCTAAAAAAAAATTTCTGTAAAGCAGTTTCTTGTCTAACTGGAAATTCTCTAAAATTTTTTCGTTTAATTCTCAAAATCAATCTGAAGGTATGACAGAACAAACAAAATTAAGCAGATCAAAGGTATATCCAAAATAATGCATTTCAAGTCACCAAATAGGTGTTATAGTTATACATTCCTTAAGTTCGTTTTGGTGTTTTCCTATATAGCCAGGAAACCCGAAGAAATCGCGTGATTCACAAATGATATTCAGATTTAAGAATTGGTTTTTCGCAGTCATCAACTGATGTTAAACTTAATTCATGTCATATTTCATTGTTTGTATGCTGTTTGCTACCAACAAATGTAACTAAATGTGTGAATAATGGACTCCCTTTTTTCCGATCGGTTGCACCCTTTCCTATATGACATGGTATACTTTTGATTATCCCATATATGTCTAGATAGTTTTATTTTATCTCATGTTACCTCAGACGATTACTCCTTCTATATTCTGCCCAGCGAAGAGCATATAGAAGTTACTAGTCGAAGAGTCAGTGGTAAAAATGATCGGTCTACAGTCGAGCTTTCACAACCAATACAGCCGAAATCTTTCCCGTCCTTCCGAAGAACAACTCGAAAAAAAAGCGACTAACATCTGATTCAATAAATCTTTCCAAATATAACTGTCATGGGAAACATCAGTTCTCTCATCTACATCAAAGAAGGTTTTTTTGTTTTTTCACGATAGGTCTTAGTATTTCCAAAATTCTTTCAAATCATTTATTTTACTCTTCAAGACACTATATCAGTTATATGAAAGCGAAAATGACGTAGTTTTTAGAATATACTAACATATTTTGTATGTCAAATTGTCATGATTCAGTTATCCTATGCTGTGTGGCAATTCTTTTATTATTACTGGATAGATTCCAATTTTTCCAGCTTACGAACTCCTTGTCACTCAAAATAAAGCAAATAATATTGTGATCAATTATTATTACGAATTAGAACCAGTAAAAAAAATTATTTTCGATGCGCATGATATTGAAAATACTTTCTTTTTCATAGTCTGCAAATTCAAATAGCAGCGCCGAAATCACTGTCCCAAACTTCACGATAATGTAGTATAATAAGGGAAAAGTTGACATATAATATCAGATGACATTAACAGCGATAGCTAAAACAATGTAAACAATAGACAATCATTTTTCATGAAACAGTGGAGGTGGACAACTTCATTGCTTGTTCATTTCACACTCCTGGTTTAAAAAAAAAAAAAAAAAAAAAAACGCACGGGTTATAAATGAACTTTGTATTGAAATATACGCCGTAGTTTTGGTAATGGAAATATGAATAGAAAACTCGATCTGCTACAAATTTTCCACCTGTCTACTGTATGTTCTGGTTAATTTTTTTGAAATTTAGTTGTAATTTATGAAAGTTCATCAGCATAGACCCTGATTCTTCCTTCAAAACTTACGGCATAGTCTGAATAGTTCATTTTGCAAAAACAACATGCAAAAAAAGTGTGCACATATGATAAACAGATAACTACGTTCTGTCAATTAACTTAGTCTTAAAATATAATAGTCATGCAAAGAACGAATTTGAAAAGATTCAAAAACTAGAAGAGGCAATTGAATGTTTCTTAAGAAAAGCATCTAACGTGCACAATAAAAGTAAACAGTTGCCTACCACAGAAAAGCAAGTTTATGAAATGCAGAAGTTATCATACAACATTTCATCTATCTAATTGTTACATCGCATGTAATCCAATTTACTCATACTTTATGTTGATCTAATTTTATAATAGATAGCTACTTATGCTGCTTAGCAGC
This sequence comes from Dirofilaria repens, assembly GCA_008729115.1. Lineage (NCBI taxonomy): Eukaryota > Metazoa > Nematoda > Chromadorea > Rhabditida > Onchocercidae > Dirofilaria > Dirofilaria repens. Next base: position 1,493,832 of record SNRZ01000006.1, on the reverse strand, counting down.
AGCTAAATTCTTTCTATTGGCTCAATAACAGAAATACTTTTTTTTAACAAAGAGAAATCATATCAGTTTTTGACATTTCATTCTCATGGAACTTAATTTGTTTCAAAAATTTAAAAAATTTCATTCGGAAATTTTTTGTTACATGTGTTTTTGGAGTCGAGGACATTGTACTCCACTATCTGAAATAGCACTCAATGAAGAAGTATATATAGCTGCTTTAAAATTTGAAAGTTCTGACATTTTAAGATGTCAAAATATGTCACATGGTCGTTACAAAGGAATCTTAAAAATCTAGCGCGTAAGGAGTTCCACTCATTCCATTTTTGAACAAGGTCTTTTAAATGAAATGAAAATTATTTTATGATTTCTCAGCTTTTAATTCTTCCTAAAACTATGACCAATCGGGAACCAGAAAAGCGGCCTTCCTAAGTCTCGTTAATGACAATGCGTGTTAAGGAAACAATTTTCATGGAAAAATTTTGCAATATTTTAATAGTAACATATGATTCTATGTTCCTGTCATTCTAAATGAAGCTATTCATAGGACTTTAGCCAAACTCTGTTTATATTGATATGATGAATATGGAGACAATTTTACATTTGTTGTCGCTAGCAATCGTTCTTTCTGTTAACTTGGGGATGAGATTCTGTCGTCATTTTTTGAACGTGACCTTCGCAGATTGATTTTTGGATTTTCGATAAAGTAGTTTTGGACAACTAATTTTAATTAATAGAAATTTAATAACACTGAATATGTTTTTAAGTGTGAAAAATTTCTTAATTTTACAATGAATATATTGACTGAGATTGCACGGACAGATTGATATTCTGATTGCTCGCGAAAATTAAATACATTGACTCAAAAAATCCACAATGCATAAACAAGATTTTAGGTCATTGGCAAAGACAACTTTCTCGTTTAAGCAAGGATCCTGAAATTCTTCACTAAATTTCCAGGTTCTCCTAATTTAGTTTGTAATGCTTGAAATACTTCATACCAAGAAATGTTTCAGAATGAAGGCCTGCCTGCAATCGATGAAGAAATCCATGCATTGAAAAAACATGATTGTTGTGGAATAGCTTTGTTTAAAATTTATGAACAAATGTAGTGATGCTAGCTAGACAACGATTTTTTCTTGGTAGTGATAAAATTTGAAATGGATGATTTCTTCTCTTTCGTTCTCACAGGTTTTTTTCAATTTCTTGTTTCACGCACATGGGAATGAATCTCAAACTTGGGAATCTAGACTTTTATTACGATAATTCCGACAACACATCAACAAATGCAACAATTATCAACGAGACAACAAAACAATTCCAATGACGATAACCCACGGAAAAGGAACGACCAAATGCACGATATGCGCATCCAACTGAACCTTATTGAAGTACATCTTTCGAAATGGCTTCTGCGCTGATGATCTTCTCTGATAGAGCCCTTTTTTAGAACTCATAGACAATAAATGGATAATTTTAGCTTACATTTTACATTACACAGTAAATTAGCACATGCAACATATAACCTAGTTTTTAAATCCAGACAAAGGAATTACTAAGTTTTGCTTCTCTTCGCGATTTTAGAGAGATATCGGATAATTCGTAGATAGTTTCTTACGATTGCAGTCTTCGAATATTGAAACGAACTTCAACTGTTTGACCATCAATTTTAAGGTTTAGTTTTTGCTTGCGTTTTCATTATTGCCATCAATCGCCAGTCATCTGTATTAATAATGCTTCCTAAAAAAACCACTAACACAAGATTTTTTAAAACTTACGTATTTTATTTTCTCAGAATCATGAGATACGATTCTATTCGATCCGACTGTACTTTTATTGTTAAAACCTTTTTTTGTGAAATTTTTTTTTTTTGATAACTGATGTGTGGCAGTTCTTCTCATAGCCTAATATCCCTAACTTATTTCATATTTTGAATACTTTTCTAAATTATGTCCCCAGTACTTATGTCCTCGAAAAGAATGTAAATGCGTTTCACTCGTGATTTTTTTCGCCAAATCATGCGACAATGCTTTTTAAATCATAATCATCAAAACCAAGCTCTTCAATTAATAGCTTCGACCTAAAGGAGTTTGAGTTGACTAATTGCAACAAACTTAACCAAAAACTAAATGCAGCAATTTTAGAGCTGATGAAGAAGTCATCAATAATTCGAAATCCCACTAGAGTTATCGCTTGAAGCGAAATTAATATATGAAATGGAGATAATGTTGAACTTATATTTCCCGCCTAATTATATAAACATATATTATATATTTAAGACAATTTTCATGCCTCTTTCATACCAACAAAATTTTGGCAATTCACTTTTTTAAGATTACTGTTCAAAGATCAGCTATATATATATACGTACTATGCCCAAGACCAGACGGACGTAATGTGGTTAAATGCTAAAAATACGTTCGAAGCTGAAATGTACTCCAAAACTGGAAATGTACCACATTCCCTCTTATTTCTTCACACTATAAACACCTAGATCTGAATCATAAAATTTGTATCTGCAGAAAACGTAGGAGTATCTCGGAAATTTATGAAAAACCGAATTAAATTCACCTTAAGACTAACTAATCTTTGACCATCAAATCAATCTATTCCCATTCGTCGCATTAAAAGAAGGTCAACCAAAATTCTCGCCAAAAGTTGTTGCATTCAAATAATAAAGCAGTGTCTTGTTGCTCACTGTTCAATTCAGAATATGTGGGATTCTCAATTACTGCTTCTATACACTCGTAAGCTCGAATATAATGATGATTTAAATGATTTGATATTACTAACAAAAATATGTTACGAAACACAACATATCTAAGATACTTGAGGCACAATTTCTATCCCACCGCTTAACCTAACATGATTCTAGAATACCTAATTTTTCTTTTCTTCCGGAGTCGACACCTCATTCCCTCCCTTCTTACAAGTTGAATATGTCACCTTCCTGGTTAATCATCTTCAAAACTGAATAACTTGCAGAGTGCTCCTATGCACATTTAATGACCAGACAAACCCATGCCTTAATGTGCACGCAGCGTATTCTACTTGATTGTAATGTTAAGTTCATAGATGCTATCAAAATTTATGATGCCAGAAAGCTACCGAAAACTGCTTCAAATAACATTTCACCAACCGAAAGAAAAACATATCTCAGGAATCCAAAACAAACGAAATAAATATACAGCTTTTTTCAAATACTAACAAGATATTGAAAAATGCAACAACATCCACACTTTACCTATTTCCACTCAAATAAACTTATATCTTTCCCTCCAATACACAAACAGCACTTTAGTACACAAGCGTAATTTTACTCATACTCCCAAAAACTGGAAGCTTTGTTTACCCAATCTTTCGAATTTATTAACAAGCAGCTAAAGTTTAAATTCCAGTTAAAAGGACTGCACCATAAATGCTGAGAGATTATAGTTGAGGATTGGATTTTACAACAGCACAAGCAAAAGGAAGTTCTTGTTTTTTTTTCTCTTACATCAGAGAAGGAAGTTTTTGTTTTTCTCAGTACCAATGTACAATTCTGTTTAACACCATGGATCAACAAAAAGATAGATGATGTCCCAACTTGCCCAAAAGCCTTGTTGTATGGTGGCACTTTCTCCGTGAACGAATATTTTCAAATATTCTATTAGAAAGACAAGATAATGTACTTCGGAAACAATGACATAGAATGATTACATAATTTAAGTCAATTATATCACGCATACCAGATGTCGGAAAACCGATAAAATTTGTTATACTTTAAATGCTTAAAATATTTCTAATGATTCATCATTTTGCACTAATGTATGTTTTCAAAATTATTTCCCACGCTTTCTTTGTTATTTTCTCCAATCAATTCCACTTTTAGCCTTATATCTAAAAATATTTACTTTCCACGCTAATCTTACTAATCTTGTTATAATACTTACTGTAATTTATCCCTTCAGTTGCTTGTGTTTTTGGTGCTTCATCAGTTAATGTAAACCATCCCCACTTCTTAATACATATATAAGGCCTTCTGGTAACAAAAATAGATCCATCATTTTTTTGCTGCTGCTCCATCAAAAAACTAGCCGATTTCCATTGTTTAATACGGTGAAGTTCTTTCCGACTTGTTACTCTTAATCCCATTTTTGTCAACTCTGTATTATTTAAGTAAAGCTGGTAATTCATATTCTGCTTACCCACAAAGTATGAACGACGTCATTACGAGGTAAGTATTTAAAATCTAAGCGTCTCGATAAAGCCAAAAGGACCCCCTTTTATTTCGCCACACCAGATACGTATTTTGCGATAGTCTGATATTGTTAATGCAATATGTTCATACAAATAAGACCAACTAAATATGAAGGATTTCAGAATTTTACATTAAAATAAGAGATTAACTTATAAATCACTTCTATTATATGCCATATTTTGTGTATAAATGATGAATATCGTTTGAGTTTTACTTGTTAAAATAAGCTTGTCATATGTTGGAATGAGTACCAAACCGAGAAGGAAGTCTACAACACTTGAACTACATCATTTTGAAGCCTGCTGGACAGTAAACAACAATGCTGCATCAGTTATTATTTATTCATGGACCAGAGAAAACTGAAACAAAGCAATACAATAAAAGAGATGAAATCAGTAGACTTGTCAACCAATTGCTATTAAAGACTTTACCGTAATTATATCTAAATGATTCGTTTCATAACGAGAAGGTGAGTTTAGAAACCATTAAAACATCTTTGCGAAGCCAAATGAGTAACTGAAATCATCGCATCAATCAAATATGACAATTAATACCACAGTTCGTTTTCACCAGAAAAAAACTTACGTATTCTTGATAGCGTATCCCTTGCAACATTCAGCAATAATTAATATGAGACACAAAATAAATTCCGAGACATTGTTCTGTGACACAAGAAAAGCATACTAATCTTTTAATTTCTCTTAAAAGATTCAGTTTTTTCTCAAAGAAAAAATTTTTATTTTTTTTTTATATTCCAAAATCTGAATTGTTTGAAAAGACACGAATAATTTATCTGAACCAATGAGTTCCACATTCTATCATTTTCTTTTCAAAATTGATCATTAAAAATATTCCTTCTATAAACTGACATATGTGTATTAAAATCATAGTATTAATGACAAAATTTTGAGACATACACAATTGGTCTACAGCTGCTAAATATGCTAATGTCTCCATCTGCATAAAAAAACATATATGTTTGTTGATCATTACTGGTTAATTTTGTTCCCAAAAACTATATAAGTGCCATAATTTAATAAAACACGAAGAGAATGGAATAAGTGTAGTAGCTGACTAAAACAGCTAAAAACGACTTATCATTTTCTTAGAAAGACAAATATATGAAGTTTCAAATTTCCCTCCAAATTCATGAAAGCCCTTATTACTATGCATTCCCATCCATATTCTAGAGCTAAGCAGCAGTAAAAGTAGTAAAAATGTTCACATCAGATTTATCGTCTCGCATGCTCTTGTGATAATGCTCTTCACGTTCATTTTGTCTGTGTTTGCAGGCATCAAATAGTCCATTATTTGCATTATTTAATGTTACTGATGGACAAGAAATTGAATTATGCAATGCAGAAAGAGAAATATTGGTCCGATATTTCAACGCCTGAAGATTAATAATTAAACGATCTTAATAACACAGCATTACAATACTGATACTATAAACCTGTGACAACAAAACGTGACACAAAAGAATATAAATTTTTCGTAATTTGCATGGACCTATTCTTGCGATCTTGCAGTACTAAATTTCAAAAGTAATACTTGTTGTTCACAGCCACTGGAGAGATCAGCAAGAGAGCTTCAAAGATTTCTTAATAAGAGATTGCGAACATAGTATCAAGAATAATAATATTCGAAAGTCGAAATAAATCAAACTCTTTACACTAAGAAAAGTGGAAAGCTCACTTGCTGAGTGCCTTGCTTAGGTCGAACCAAAATTTTTTTGCTGAAAAGCTCAATTCGATCAAGCATTTCACATGCAAATGGGACACTCACTTCATGCTTGAATACGATCAAGGCATAACGATGTGTTGAGCTGCAGTCACGACTACTGCTCATACGCAGAATAATTGTGTCGAGAGGTCCCACCTTAACAAAATTTCTTCTTACAATAAATTTTAGAATTATTGATCAAGTCAGTACAAAACTAGCAGCAAGACTTAAACGATCAACAATACCTGGCTGAACAGCTCTCTCAGAAGTTCCTCAGTGACATTTTCATGGAGATTACATACATAACAAGTCCGTTCACATGGGTCATCCATGCCTCAATACGGCGATATATCATGTGCAATGCAAATAGCTAGAAAATTCAACAAAATTCAAAGCAACCATTTACGTTTACTGTTTACTCTATCTATACGTACGTATATCATTTCTAATCTTTCAACCGGTATTTTTACCATACAGACGTTATTCAATTAAAAGTTAGCTATCGACTGAGAGTCCTCTGTTTTCTCTACCAATACATTAAAGACTAGGTGACGTCCTTTAATATAATTACGTGAAATGAATTTAACTCACTCAATACTTCAAACTAGGATATGAAGGTCATCGAATCCTCTGACTATAGCATTGCCTTTTCCTAACATATATGGTTCAATATACCAATGACCTATCGAACATCGAAAATTTTTATTCTGCTTCTCCACGTCCTAACCGAGCAAATACTTTTTTGAAAAGCTGTCCATACAATACCAGCCGGGCCATCTATCTGGTTTTAGATCGATAAAACCCACAAGAATCAAGTCGAAAATAAGAAACCCTTATTCTTTTCCTTTGTACTCCTTCAACATTCCGTATGCGGAAACGGCAGCAATAGTCCCCCCTCCCGTTTTTCTGCAAGACTGCGAATATTATGCAATAAAATATTGCATCCTAGCTTTTCAGATATAATATTATATCCAGTTATCCCGAGATTCGAGCTACGTAGATCCTACCCAAAGTTTCCCTTGTATTATCAATCTTTCAACATAGAAGGTATTCCGCTCTTCCTGTTTTTACATTATCCTATCAATTAGGAGTAAAGGGTAGAAATGCAAACAGTTCATAGTACACAAATAAGTTCGGGATGCTCGAACTTAAGCTTATCCTTTTCTAAGTAATTGATCGTACGGATTCATCCCAGTGTATAAACAAGTAGTTGTGTCATCAATGCGAGCGTTAGGGCAGTAAGTTTTAAGAGAGGATTCAATTCTACCTTACCGTGTCACCTTTGCATTTTGGTAGCACCGTGCTAGTAGACGAATTATATGTCTGATGGTTTCATGACGTCGCTTATAGTTTCAAATATACGGATTTTGGAGCGAAATTCTAAATCACACGAAATATGGATGCAGTAAGTTACTCTCAACTGCTCCCAGCATACTATTTCTACCCTTCTGATTGCGAACAGGGGAATTTACAAATCGAATTTCATGTTAATATTTTGTAAGTACATACACACAAAATCTTGAATGATAAAAAATTTCGCCTCGAATCAAACGCTGTTATCGTTATTCGACCATCATTCTCAGCTCTTATAAATATATTTTAATTTGCGCATATATCCAGTTAATCCTTTCGTGATCAAAGATGGAAATTCTGCTCTACATAGAACACAATAATACTTCATGTTAGGGAAAACATACTGAAATAAGTAAGGAAGCACTGGTTGGGAAGCCAAAAGATTCCAATTTCTATTACACAACGACTTTTACACCGGATAAGATAATGAAAAGAATAAGTTATTGTGGAAAACACATAAGATAGTTACTATATCCAATCTAACCTTAAAAAAGACAAACATACACAGAGAGAGAAGATACTGTTCAATTTATTTGGAAGCAAAATTCATGAAGACAGATTTACATCATTAACGAAGTTGCTACGGATGACTGCTAATAGTTTAGAAAAAAATAAATAAATAAATAAAAGATGAATTACTACACATCTGTTAAAACAATCCACAGTCATAAAAATAATCCTTATTCATAAATACCTTTTAGCCAAATAAACTTAAAATGAATTTCGATGAGGAAACCTGCAGCCAAACAGCGATCGAAAATGCATGCCTATATTATGTAATGCCACTGTCTTTGTTAATGTACGACACATGAAAAAATGCACTGTATTGCAAATCATCAGAACTTAAAATAAAGAATGAGCCAGATTAGCCTTTCTCACACGTTTTCATTCGTTTCTATAAACATTTCTCCGCAATGGATATATTGAATGCCGTACCGCAAACAAGTTCAGGGCTGAGATTTTATATAAAGCTACGGAAACTTATTTTCATGATTTGCTATAAATTACAGTATACCATGTATTACATATCACTCAATATTTTTTGGAATATCTCATTATATCAGTTAATATTTTTTGGAATATCTCATTTTTTTTTAAATTCATGATATAGCATGCTTTTTGCAACATGTGTTACTTGACAATGCTTAATATTTGCTGTTAGTCATTCATAGATTATTCACATTATATTACGTAAAGAACGTATTTTCAGTGAGCAGTCGGCACCACATGAAAAAAGACGAATTTCCGGATCAACATATAATTGTTGCACACCTTGTACTACTGAAGCCACTTGCCGTAAACTGAATCCTCCTCGAGCAATATGTTCTCCATCAAGCGAAGCCATAAGAAGCGGTACAAGATCAGTATTCCAAATCTTAAGATAACGAAGAAAGTCAAAATAAGTAATAAACAACAGAAAATCATTACCAAAAAAAATTAGTCAGTGATTCGGAAAATTCTTCCATTAGATACAAAGCGAATACTTTTCGACATATATAATTCATTATTTTTCAACATATATAAATTCATTTTGTGAATTCATTATTCTTTTTCTTAATTTTGTCAAAAGTTCCCATCACGAATTACTCAGTTAACCTTTATATCCCCATCATTCGATCCAGCAACAATGATCTGCTGAAATGGATCGCCCGTAAGACATTTGACGGAAGAATTTTCAAAACACTTCACGGTGGTACGAAGTCGACGTTGCCGAACATCCCATACACACAACTCTCCATGTCGTCCGCCAGATACTATGGTCTAAACATCATTTAATTACTACCACTTTTTTTAAGACACATTAAGCAGACTTACTAAGGAAAAATTTTTATAAAAAATAGATTTATAACACACAAGCATATTTTTTTTCTAAATTCCTTTATCTTGTCTTACATCATTTCTCTGTTTACCGCAAAAAAATTTTTTGAAACCTGATATGGTGACAAATACATCACAGAAGTTGCTCCTTCAGGATGGGTTGACCAGGAATGTACGAGAGCTTTTGACTGCGGCATAAGGGTATCCCAAAGACTAATGTTTTCGTCTGACAAGCTCAGACCTGCAGTAACCAGAACAGAAGAAGTAAAACCCAGAAATCGAACATCTGCTGCAGATTTAGAATGACATTTCTGATTCTGAAATAAAAATGAGAATGATTATCCTTTGTGCACAATAATATAATAATCGATTCACAACTACTGTCTGTGGTATGCAACGTATTATCAGGAATCGAAAAACTCACGAAGAATGGCTTTTTGATGGGCAATCCTTGAGTTGTCTGCCACAAACATAATATTCCATCGTTATCAACCGAAGCAAATTTGCTTCCATTATAGGAGAATAAGACTTTCGTCACCTGACATAAGGAAAAAATTATCAAGAATTATAACCTCAATTTAATCATTGCAAATCAAAAGAATACAAACTTTGGCATATTGTCCAGCTATGCGTGGTGTAAAGAACGGATGTCCAACTCCCCACTCCCACAATCGTATTGAGCCATCGGACGACCCACTTACATCTGCAAAACAATGATATAAAAATCGAAATTGGAAATCGTATCCTTTTCTTAATGCCTCACGATTAAGTTGATATAAAATTTATAAAAAATAAAACTCTAAGCATTAATGATTGCCACTTGACAAATAATTTAAGACGTTGTGTCTTGTTCAGTGTAACGATATTTCCTAATAAGTTTCTTTCCTTTTTTCTTTCCCCGAAATTAAAGCAAAGAGTGAAACACTCGATAAAGAGGTCAGTGATAGAAAATGAAGATTTAGCAGATCAAACATTTAATACAAATAAAACGTACAATAAGGCATTGTTGGATGAGAATCTAGCCGTCGTATTCCATTAACTTGTCTTTTGTACATCTGCAGAAGGTTATTCAATGCAATATTTATGAATAAGCAAACAAACAAATGCTTGAATATACACAGTTCAGCATATCCTAATATAATTTTTGTATTTGCACTACATTCCAAAAATTTAGCAAAAACTGAAAGAGTCTTTGAAAAAAATAACATTCAACACAAATCTACTACGCATAACATTTAACAAAAGCTACGAAACACAACATTCAGAAAATTTATAATACACATACCTTTATCAAAGCCTTCCGGCTTCTATCAATAATAAATGGAGTCATCTGTATATATCAAAAAACGAAAGTAAATCATTTGAACAGGTCAAGGAAAAACATGAACACAAACTTGGATTTTGTTTAATTGAAATCAAAAAAAAAGCATTGAATAATGGTTACGTGCTTACTGTATTTATAGCAGTCGTTTGTTGTCCACTTTCAGTTATTAATTGATAGTCATCATTATCCTGCAACCTCATTATAGTTATGCATAGAATCAAGAATCGTTTTCTGAAAAACGTAACATTCTCAAGCGCTATATTGGGATCTATTATAGAAGAGAAAAACTCTGATGTATAAAGATTATTATATTATTCATAGTAATTGCTTTTAAAGTCTTTAACCTGAAATTTCTTTGCATTGCAATTTTTTAATGAAAGTAAGGACAATCGGTAATATTTCGTGCGTTATTCAAAACTATATATCAGGGGAAGAAATGACAACCCGTTTCCGGAGGTGATTGAGGTCGGGAAAAATACGACGATTATAATATGTAAACCAAGAAATTAACTCTGGTTGGAATGGAGAATTATGACAAGGAGTTATTTTGTGAAAAATATGAAGATTCTTGAATTAACAATTAAATCACATTTGTCTTCATGAAAAAAATCAGATTAACTATAGACATATACCTTAAACACATCTTTTTTAGTTCCATCAAGTGCAACATCAAGTTCTGTTCGATTAAATAACCAAGAAGAGAACTTTAGATTTTCCTTACTGCTAAGCAATGCCGTAATGTCTATTTCTTGCAATTCTCGTGTATTTGAAACTACTAACCAACCAGGTCTTATCTGCAAATAAAACTAAGAAATGAGCACTTCATTCAAGACATGAAAATTAATCTCATCAGACATCTCTCATGCATAAGTTCGGAAACACAAAATAATTCATCACAAAATAATTCTTTTTGGTATTGTAATCAAAAGAGACAAGAAACACAAGTAAAAATCAGTAAACTTTCATAAATTTCCGAGCTAGTTAAAAAAAAAGTAAAACAGTGAAATCCTTCACACTCTCTATCATTGAATCACTAAGAATTTAATGATTCAACCACTAACTTCACTACAACAAAACGCTGCTATTGGCTCATGCTCACGCTGCACAATTTTGAACATATTTATGGTTTCCCTGTTTTCAAACTCAGCTGCACCTTTTCGAGGAATGCTTTCTTCCTAAACATTAAAATTCAGTATAAAAAGGAAAAAACTTTTATAAAATGAGCAATCTGAAATAGCTAATAAGAAATTAATGGGTCTAAATAACCAAAAAAGTGACTTGTTGATCGACGAAGCCAAATATATGCTTAATGAAAAGAGGTAAAATATGATCCTGACGAATGAGATAAAGCCAGATTCTTTTCACCGGCAACATAGATGAATTAGCACATTGGAAAGGTGTGTTATTTGTTTCCATTAGAACACTGTATTTCTTTAAAGGTAATTCTGAAAAATACATCAAGTTCACTAATCGACTGCATGTCTATTCAAAATAAATACAATATTCATAGGAAAAAAATGTGCACAATTTCACAGAATTTAAAAGCAAATGGAATGCGAGACAACGAATACATTTTCTGCAAATTTTCAAATTTATGTAGACCAGTAAACAACCTATGAACATCATTTTTTCCCTGAACACTTTACTAAATCTATTCTGTTCAAATAATCAAATGTTGAACACCTGCACTGCTGTCACTTTTTCTAATAGATAAATCAGGAAGCAAATCAGAAGGGCATCCACCAGGCACAGCATATAAATGCTCTTCAAGTTGTTTTGCCCAATTCTCGATAAGTTTGAAAACAGCATTCGCACGAGGTGAAAGAGCCGGTAATTCTACAAATAAGTAATTATCAAATTTAAAAACTGTTCATAAATCAAAAGAACTGAAGTACCTGAATACTCTAAGCCTGCAAGCTGCAAAAAAGACTTCATTCGATATAAGTGTTGATGAGTAAGAGCTAAACGCAAAAGCCGCCAAGCAAAGCCTTCCGAATCATTTTTTTGCTTTCTCTGTAGTTGTTCTTCTAATTCAACTACTGAATCGTCGTGTTCTTCATCCGAATCACAGCATCCACTCAAAATTTCTGGTGATTCTGGCTAAAAGAAAAGAGCCATGCCGAAAATTCAGTATAACAAAATCCAGATGATATTCTAGACCAACCATACTTTATAGCCTGCTAATTAACGAATTAAAATTAAGAAATTCGGCAAAATTCCTAAAAATGACTCGAAAAATTAACTTTTGTCAACATCATTTTCTAAGTTACCTTTTCAGCAAAAAATTGCACCATACTCTTTTTTGGTGGTATCCATTCACATGGTCTTTTTTCTTCTAGAGAGTTCGAATTATTTGTTGAATAACTATCAGAATTTCTGATGGTTTCATCAATTCCAATCGCCTCAAACAGCAAATACATATATATATATATAATGCGCAAGACACAATATTTCTGATTAGAAGCTAATGAAAGTCACCTTAGTATTGCAACTAGCTTGAAATGATGAAGAATCTATTGAGAGACAGTTTTTATTAAACTTTGTATGAATTTCATTAGAACAAAAACCACTCGATATTGTCATCGTCCGCTTCACGGATAAACCTAAATTGAATTAGCATTATGAAATTATAAAAACGTCCTTTGCTTTAATACAGAAAAAGTCACAAACGAACAAACCAGAAGGTTTTGAATGAGCTATCTTTGGCGTTTCCTCCCACCGCCTCCACCAAACAAAATGGCAAATTCTTTTGCGCCAATGTTACGAGCTGCTAATCGAAATAACCATCTTGCATCATAAGTTGCAAGTGCGTATGCGAAAAGCGATGCGAAGACCTGAAAAATTTTGCACCATCATTACCGAAAGTCATTAACAATCACTAATAGAAGTTCAAGTTATCAGCAAATTATGTCAAAGGAATAGGAAGAAGCTTTTGATATGTTGGAGAATCTACAAATAAATAAAAGTGTCTTTCTTCTAAATGCATGAAGATAATCAAACTCAAAAATAATAAGAATACTCACTGCTACATAAGTTTCAAGTACAAGAAGCCTGAGTTGCGGAGCCCCTTCATCTTTTTCTCGGCTCAAAATGGCTAGTAGGTGATCCATGCCTGGCCATTTCGAAGGCAATGTCGTCACTTTCAGATCATCGATTTCTTTTGTTGCCCTTGATAATCTCGCCAAACCTCTGAAGAATTTATGCGAATATAAAATTAATTTTTTTATTTTCCAAAAATGATTTACAATTTTTCTCGGAACTCGTTTTTATTATTGAAAATAATTTATCAAAACTTAAAGATGATCTCCTTTAATGCTTCATTTTTGCTTTACTATTAAAGTAGCGATTGTAAACAAATCTTGGCCACACCCGTGACTGTTTCCACAAATACTACTGACATAGCAAAGTGACTGATACAAGCATGAAGATAATCCCTGACACAAACTATATACTTTATAGACCTGAAAATAACGATTTAAGGACAAAATAAAAAATAACTTTGTGATCAACATTATAGAGAACAATCGGTGAAAATAATGTCTTGAGTAATGATCCACATATAGTCATTTCTTATAATGAAAAAAAGGTCTTTTTCTTTCCTGCAGTAAAGAATTTCGTAAAAGTATTTCTATCAAAAATGTCATTATTTCCAAGAAGAAAATTGAGAAGGAATCTGGTAGTCTCATGTATGACAACAAATATTCCAATGGCGATTTAGCTAATATCATATTAAAATTTCGAAAGATTAACTTTAGTGAAAGAATTCTCGATTTGTGGAGGTTCCGAAAAATCAACGAGTGATAACAAAATATCGGAGCATAGATTTTTCACAAAGCTGAGTGGTGATGACGCAAACATTTTGTGTGTTGAAACTGTTGCAATAAAAAGAGGAAACGAATGCACCATTGGTGGAGATTCTGCAATAACGACATTTATAAAGGGCGGAACTTTAAAAAAAAAAAGAAAAGTTTTCCACTGAAAATAATTTCGTCTTTTTATCTGACTCAAGAGAAGTCAAAATTGAAATGATTCTAGTTGAAAGTTGAAAATGAATAAACATACATCATTAGCTATACATTTTTAAGTGGAATAATAAAAAAAGTACAAATGCACAGAAAACAATCACTATGACTTAATTAATGAAAAATTCACCACCAGTCAAAAAAAGCTTCGATGGTCCGCTATCTTGCTGCATTTCCATTAGCAGTAAAAGAAGTTCCATTAGTGCAGCAGTTAAGCGATGACTTTGAGAATTGTGCAGAGTGCAATACGATATAAAAGCACGTAGCAATTTCTGATCAATACGTAACCATCGTCGACGATGCAATGCGTAATGGAACCGAGTCGACAGCTCTACTCTATCCATATGGAGAATCTCGTAAAGCGGCATATCACCACTATTAAATTTCTTTTTCAAAAACATGCACTTTTTTAAGTAATCAATGCGATATTCCAAAACAAATTTAAGATGATAACGAAGTAATTTATCAGAAAAACGGTACGATGCTTTAAGTAAGCATGTCTGGAGCAACCAGCAATGTCGGTGGCTACAGTTCATAAAAATATAAAATAATACTAGGAAAAGAACTTATGGAAATGTTGACCACTTATGCAAAAAACAGGATTCAAAATGTTACATTAGATCATCGTCGAATTCATTTTTATTTTCAGCATTATCGTCAAGCTTCAAACTATTGCAGTCATTATGACAACTACATATCTTTCGCAACATATTTACGCCTGCCTCCAGCCAATTAAGCAACTAAAAAACTGAGTGAAATGTTTCAAAGTCAGATATTTGATTTTTGAGTATAACGCAAAGAAAGAAGTATGAAATAAGAACATAAACTTTACTTGAAACCGGAGCTGTCCACCATCTACTTCGAAAGCATTTGCAAAAGTAGACAACTCTTCAACTAGTAGCCGTAATGTTGCAGCGAACTTCATATGCTGCGCAATGACATCTAGCGTCGCATTACTCTCACCCTCCTGAAGCATACTATAAAGTAAATGATCAGTAGAAGTACAGACGAACTGAAATGATAACTCAACATCAAGAAAACAAAAATCGTAACAAACTTTGAGTTTTAAGAAAGCAATAAACTTCAAGCGCTAAGACCGAAAAACAGTTCTTTCTAACATTGAAGATTAAGAAAACAATGTAATATTTCGTATCACCTACCCTATTTGAATCGTCCGAAATAACTTCCATAATGTTTTCCTTTTGTATTACAACTTGATCTTCTGTTTCCGAGTCGTTTAATTGCAAATTCAGTTCTTCATTTACAGATGACAATGATGCACTCCAGTCGATAATATTTGATCGATTATCCCATGAATCATCATTTCTTGGCGAGTTGGATCTCTAGAACAATTTCAGTTTGAGTACCACTAGGAAAAATGATGGTCAAATTAAGCACTTACCCATTTGTCAGGTATGGCAGCAATGCAGTGATCCCAGTAATAAAGAAAAGTCAGGATGATATTCATCAAAACACCAATGCAATGCTTACAATAGAGGTGCTGATACAGAGCTTAGAGGGACACAGTTTGACATACATTAATGCTTACATGTGCTTACATATGCTTACACATACACAGAGAAAGTTAAGTTACAAGAAAGTAATATGTTCCTATCAAGTAAATAATTTTGGCATATTTCGATATTCGGAAAATCTCAGCTAATATCAGCTGTGTCAAATGAAGTAATGAATGTCAAATCCTTACAGCGCCCCTATTAATTGCAGGAGAGAGAGATGACGATTCGACTACAGTGAGATTTTTTGGCAAGCGCGTCAAAACATCAAGCGCAAGTAAAGGGCACCCTGATGCCATATGAGCACTTGCAGTTCGGAAATAAAGTCTTCGCTCAGCAGGTGTGATAACCGATGCAAGATGCTTTGCAACACCCAAGAATTTTTCAGTTGAACCTATCTGTAAGAACGACAAATTACAACAATGAAGAAAAACGATTTCTTTTCAGGTAAGCAATATAATCAATAAAATATGATTTAAAAAAAAAACTAATTTTTTTAAACCTGAATTCCAATGTTTAATAATCTTTGTCGAATAACGAGATGGTGAATGCGTATAAAGGAATAAAAGTTGAATATATCTGACAAGGAATACTCCATTGAAGCATCCAAATGAACACAACCGGCTTCATCGACCAACGTGTTTGCTGCTCGAACATATTCTTTCAGATGCCAATAAGCCATCGAACGTATAAAAGGATTTCTGTCAAAACTACATTATTTAAAAACATCACTTATGTCGTTCAACTTCAATAACAAAATTTATGAAATCAAAGTGATTATATATATACAAATCAGTAAATATACCGATTTGCTCTAGGTGTAACTTCAAAATCTTTTATATTCGTAACTTCGACGCCAAAAATTTCTCTACAAAGCAATTCCTTGAGTAAATTACCCTGGTCACCGTAATCTTTTTCACAAGGCGAACTATTACTATTGCAAGTTGCAAATCTTGTAGTTTTCCTCAATACTATCTGCAAAGAAAAAAAATAGCAAAACAACGCAAAAGGAAAGAAAAATGTGAGAATTTAAAATGCAAAGGTCATAAGATTCAGGCCTGTATGGCATCTTTAACCGATCCAGCCAACAAGAAAAACGCCGCGGCATGTTGAAATCGCTGCTTGCCCATCAGCACAAAGGCATTCTTTAGGGCTGCTTTTTTCCATTTTTCTTCGTTGAAATCATGCATGAAGAAATCCAACATTCTATTGTCCTTAACGGTCTATAAATGGCATTGCACATGAAGATTTTCGGAATGAAATTCATGTTTATTAAAAATCGTAGCAAGAAAAGACAACTTGCCTTGAACAAATGAGTTAATAGATTTTTCTTCTTCATCAAGAGATAATAAAGAGATGCATCAGTGGATCTTGGTTCTTTTGAAAAGCCGCTTTCGCTAGCTGTAATTTGAAAAATTAAAGGAAGCAGAATATAATCTTCTCATTCATTGTATACTGATAAAAAAATCAACGACAACCAACTTTCTCAATGATTACACGTAGTGACGAAGTATTTTTAGCCACCAAGCAACTCCTAAAGCTTCGCAATTCTTCCCATGACAAAGTGGGCTTTTGTAGACATGGAATTGCATTGAGCAATTCAGTTTCTGTTTCAGAATGTAAAGCCCAATAAATTGCGATGGTGAAAGCCCTCTGAAACGATGAAATCATTGATAATTAATCAAAAAAGAAAAAATGACACTTATTCGCTTTTAATGATCCGATTCAAACCATCTAAAGTAGGCATATATATATATGAGATTCCAGATTCCAAACCTTGAACGAAGACTACGTTTTGTTGCAGCGGTAAACACAATAACAAGTACTCGTGCTGTTTCATAGCCATTAGATATCTCAATCCACACTCGTCAACAGTTTCAAATCCAACCGTAGGTGTGGCATATCCCGCATCACCAATGATTCGCGGTTGAGTTGCTTGAAAAGCTGTAAACATAAATATATACTTTATAATGCATTCTTTTGCAGTCACGTAAAATATGTGCAGTTACATACCTGCATTTGCTTGTGTCAATTTATCCATAATACCCGATGAGAAATGACTTAATGTATCGGCAACTGCCAGAAGATGCATTTGATCAACACTTGACAAACCTAAAATTACTCTTAACCTTTGAAATGTCCATCATCAACAAGAAATCATGAGTTTTGAAGGGGAAGAAGTGAGAAGCAAAAAATCAAAGTTTACCCGGTAAATGAATATGGTGAGGAATTCTGTCAATAAACGATTGTGTCCTGCAGTGAAACTTGTTGGTACAAAAACAGTATATGCATTATCCACAGATAACGAATTTCTACGTGATTTTTTCGGCTCGCTGTCCATATCTAGTGAACCATCTAGACTGTCATCCTTGAAAGGTTTATTAAAAATTTTAATGTATCTGTCAAAAAAAATTGCATTTAAGCAGTATTTGTTCCATTAGAATTTTGAATCCGAACAATATTTCTATTCAGTAACTACAATATACATCACAAATTACCTGTATTTCATACGTTTTTTCTCTAGTCACTGAAAATGAATCACTGGCAGATAATAAAATATGAAGCGGTAATGGCGGAATGCCATCAAGCTCATCATATTCCAGATTTGGATCATCAAAGGTATCAGAAAATCCTCGAGTAACATCTTGTCCTGAAGCTTCAATTTTCAAATCTCCTGTAGTAAATGACTTCTACGCATGACGAGGCACGTGACAACGGATTCGGTATTGAAACATTCAGCTGCTGTAAATCAAGACATAAACTGTTGTTTCTCTGTTATAATATAAATTAATATTCTAAGCAAGCATATATATTTTTTACACATAAAATTAAGTCATTAACCTTTAAGCTTTTCAAAACATGTAATAATATTGCTTTGACCATGCACGTTCTACCAGAATTAAGTAGCTCAATAAGCAGTTTTGGATGATACTGTGGCAAAATAGGACTAGCCAAACGTGCAGCTTCGAATAAACCTTCTTCACTGATGGCTTCCAGCACATGTTCGTCTTTCAAAAGCAGTGTTTGCAAATCCTGAGGTACCGAATATATCCTTAAAACTGAATTATAAGTAATTTAAGAAAACAATCAGACAAAATGAGATCCACAAGAATACAAAAAGAGAAAACCTTTGTAGAAGATCTTTGTACAGTTTTTGCTTGTTCAAAGTAACAGGTTCTTGCTTAGATTTCTTTGATAACTGGTCCAAGTAGGGTGTGAAGTGATGCCCAAACTAGCAAGTGCAAGATGGCTAGATGGTTTAAGTCTGTAAAAGATGCATTTACAATAAGAAAAAAAGATGCCAAATAAATTATAATTTAAGTTTAAAAAAAAGTTTTAAGCAAACTTACTTTGAAAAATCATTAGAAAGTCCTTCTAATTTCTTTTTTTAGGAAATTCCGCCTTGAAATTCACTGATTATAACAACGCATTTCACTTTGCATACCAATAATCAGTAGGCCGTCTCGAACCCAACCTAATGTTGTTGGTAACGGTGGTAAACCATCAGCTGATTTCAGCTCTAAAAACCTTATGCAAAGCCAGCGCACCTAAAATTAAAATAGTATCATAGAAATAAATCAAAGCTGATTGAACAAAATATTTAGCAAGCTACTGTTATAAATATAATTATGCTGAATATAACTGGGAAAATTTGATATAAAGATTTTAACTACCGACAATTTTTGCCTAATGTAGATAATTATTCCATAGAAAAAAGCCGTGCACATAGTAACAAAAGCTTTTTTACTTCAACATCAAGTAAAAATGTTAAACACTGAATCATTTCCATAGAAATTTCATAACAAGTGACCTTTTAATAGTAATTCTAAAGAGAAGATATTTAATACTACTAATCTAAAGATATGAAAAACGTTTCTCATTGACTTAAATTATAACACTGTACATTGCTTTCCATTACTATAACAAAAATAGTTTTTTAAATTTGGAAATCAACATGACTATTGAACGCGTATCAATACGAACGAAAAAACTTGAGTAAATTTAAGATGATTCTGTACTTAACGGTTAATGTTCAATTTTCTTAAAAAAATCCTGTAACCAAAAACAACTATAAAAATATTCAGTTCTTTTCTAACACAAAGTCTCATAAAAAGCCAACAAACGAGTTGATATGGTTTCTGGATTTGCAAGAGAAGATGCCTTTCTTAGAGGGCCTCGGCGATGTGTATCATGTTCTTTCATCATCACAATATTTCTTTGTGCAGCACCTTGGGATACTTGAGTATATAAAAAGACGTATGTACCCAACGCTACCGTTAGAATATGTGAACCATCTTCAGCAGAAACCCATTTCAGACACACATTACTAATTGGCATGCCTGTATAAGATTCTGAAAGCGTAAATAAGATAATAGGATTCTACAACACTTTCGCCATCTACTTTTCCTGAAGTAATTTGCAGCTGTTCTTCCCTCCTCCCGCATTCTCCGATAATTTAAAAAAAATCGGAAGACCTGTTAGTATACCAGTTCTAGCTTTCATACAAATGAAATCATAAAGAAACCTGAAACAGTTGTATCCGATCCCTTAAGGTAGTTCTTCGCTATTTCTTCACTGAAAACTTATCACTGCATCCGAATTATATATGTAGTTCAACAACATTCATTACATACAGAAAGGTAACTGTACGCCACATAGATAATTCTAAATTATATCTTTTTTCTTTCAAAATTACTGATCAAATGACAAACTGGTAAATGAATCAAAAAAAAAAAAAAAAAAACCTCATCCTGTGTTGAACGTTGACAATGAATGTATCTTCACGAAGCCATTCAACGCCACCTGATGATTCACATTCAAACACACCAACCTTGACGCTAGTTATCGATGAAACTGTATCACTCATACCTTCGGGAAGGTAAGCACAAGCAAATCGACCACTATGAGCTGCTGATATTGAATATATTTGACCTAAAAGATCTACTATTGAAAATAATATTCCTGACGAACTAAAAGTTCACTCACAAAAGCTAAGAAAAAAAAAGCTAAAAAATAAATATCAGTACCTTCTAATAACAAAAAAAAAGATTTTACCATCCATTTCTATATTTGAATTCATGGTATTGCTAATC
The DNA here is from genome assembly GCA_008729115.1 of Dirofilaria repens. Classification (NCBI taxonomy): domain Eukaryota; kingdom Metazoa; phylum Nematoda; class Chromadorea; order Rhabditida; family Onchocercidae; genus Dirofilaria; species Dirofilaria repens. The sequence goes on along the minus strand of SNRZ01000006.1, from coordinate 1,472,749 downwards.
ATTCTCCACGTTTTCCATTTGAAGCTGATTAATCCATTACTTTCAACAGTGCTCAAACATTCATAAAATCGGACATTTTCATCGCTGCATGCCAAAAGAACAAGATATGGTGCTCTGTATGTGGGATAAAGATTTGACGAAGGTAGATGACCTGCTGATGGCTCCACCAAAACCACCTTAAGCAAAGTCTCATCATATACCAGCAATGCTGATGATTTTATTGCATATTTTTTTCATTACGTCTTTTTTTTTGCTTCATTGTGCTACATACTCTTCACGTTTTTTATTCCACAATTTCAACCTCGAACTTAGCTTTTACAATCTACTTTAACTTAATAACACATCAGTAAAAGACAGCTCAGTTTAAATACCTCAGAACTATTTATTTTCTGTTAATAATTATAGTTTTTTAACAAAATTTAGGTCCGCTGATGTTGAATTTATCTTAACATACCTCGAAGTTTTTATTTTCCCTTCCAATATAGTAATTTGAAATAATTCGCAAAAAAAAAAAAAAGCTCACAGAAACACCAGTCGGTAGCACAACAAGATCATCGTAAATTAGATCGGTAGTGAGTTGCAATTTGCTAAAAGAATTCTCGTTTACATTCTCCACATTAGCTGAACCAAACGAATCCTTTACAGATAAAGCACCTTCATTCTTCTCTATAATCCGGAAAATATTTGTTTTATAGATAAGGACTTATAAAAGAAGAATGTTCTAGATTTGTTCCAGTTTCAACTATCTGCTCGTTCAGATGGATCATTCCACAAAAGCAAAGCGCACCTAGATTTTCAAAATCCACCACAACAATGTTAATCAGCCACATACGTAACCTGAAAATATTGCATATAATTTGAGACGATAAAATTTTTTTTTTGCATGATTACGATATGGTAAGAAATTTCAGAACATTGCAAACCTTGTAAGAAAATTCTTCTCTTTTTCAAATAATACTAAATAATGACGACTGATGTTTGCTCTTTCTATCGCTAGATTTTCGGAAGTATCCGTGGTACCGAAAATGTCATCTTTGGGAACCAACAAACGCTCATTGAAAGCATGAATAAGTAGAACATTATCTGCACGCTGCAATGCAACATACTGAAAATTGGAAAACAAAATAATGTACGAAAATGATCTACTAAAATAACCACAGCAATAATTTAGTAAAACCTTCATTTACCAGGTGAAAAAAGAATTTTGAATTAATAAGATATTTCCGTACAAAGTGGCTGCAGTGTTCTAAAAAAACATACCGAAGCAGCATTAATGCTCGACAATAAAAGTATGCAACCAGGCTTTGCTGATGATTGGGTAGAAACAACTTTGCACATTCTCTTTATATTTTGTTTATTTCGGATGTCACAAACACTTCCATCATTGATTGAACAGCTATAAAATGTTAAAATGTTTGTAATTTTATGATTTGATTTCGTTTATAATTTATATAGCAGATTACGTACATTTAATACGAGGTTCTACTGGCAATGCTCACAATACTACCATGCGAACAATGTGGCACTTGCATAATCCCAACTTATCAATTTTTTCGAAATATTTTCAACATTTTTTTCGAAATATTTTTTAACAAAGCTCACAAAGCTCATGATAGATTTCCAAAAAATGTTACATTTCAGTAGATTTTAGTTTTCGATGGCAAAGAAAAATTTTAATTTCATCAGTGTTTAAACTGAAAATTAATCAAAAGTGAGCTTTGTGAAGCTTATGGATATCATATATTGATATTATTTTAAATGAAAAAGAAAGAAGAAACATGAACTTATATTAATATAGTACATATATTTGGGATATACATAATATTCAAATCATGAGAATCCTAACAATACTAGAAGAAACCTGTTTTCAGAATGAGAAACATTTCTTTCTCCAGAAGCATGTATATCTGCGAGAAATTCCGCAGCATCAACAATGGCTTGATAAATGTTGATATGTCCAGAACTATTAGCCACAAAAGAAGAACTAGGTGAAGTTGACAACGATCCCAATAATGAACTGGATTTGCATACATTACGTGAATTATTATGGTATTGTAAAAAAAAAAGATGAAGCAACTACAATTCAAGAGAATCGCTATCTCGAGCCAAGTTTTAACATCGCTGCTTTCAAGCGACTAAAGCATAATTAAAAACGAAAAAAAAAAAAAACTTGGTTACCCTGATAAAATCACTGGCAACCATGTAACGGCTGTAAATGCATCAGATGAATCACTTGTCATTCGTGCCAATTCCCGAATGCCACCAGATTTACATAATGGTCCAACAGGATCCACCTTCCATAATATTAGCTCAGCCTTTCCCGTTTCTTCTGTGTCTTGCATTAAATAATTGTAATGGCTCGTCGTGAGCACTAAAGGAAGCACCGGATGCGCAATAACCTAAACAGAAAAATAGTACGAAAAAGAACATAAAAGTGGCACAACCTAAGAAAAACAAATGCTATTTAAAAAAAATGCTATAATTATAAAAAAAAAAATATGTGATGATTTCGGTGCCGCATAAAGGCAGCATGTTCAGTAGAGCCATGCATGACCCAGTTATTCTAGGTTATATATTTTCAATTTTAGATTGTTGTTTTTCAAAGCATACAATATCTTTCGTGGAGCCAATCTCGAATTACTGTATCTCTTTCGATGCATAATAGTAGGCAATGAATAATCATCATTGGGCGGTCAATGGAGCTCGGAATAAGGCACACTAAATCAGGAGAGCACACAGTGGTGTATACTTCAGTTACATAAAAATCTTCAGCTGTATTTTAAATCCATAATAAGAACCTGTGAAATTTTGTAACGATGACCACACATTCGCGAAGCATGCGATATGTTAACAACCGTATTAAATTTATCATTGTCTTCAAATGTTAAATTCCACAAATTTAAAGATCCGTTGTTATGATGAGTCAACAGATGGAGCAAATTTGTATTTCTCTGTTCAAATATTTGGGGAATTCCTTGAAAATCAAATATTAATTGCATGAGGAGGCATACACAAATAGCAGGAATATTATATTATATCCAAAGAACAAAAAAATTCAATTAACAAAAAGCCTACCATCAGAAGAATACTTCTGGATAAACTGTTTATGAAGAAAATCGTGTGGATAATATACACTTAGTGAAGGATTTAATGACATAGCATCCGAAAGTGAAAATGCGAATGGGAATCGTGAAGTGAAACTAACGATGGGTTGTCGTAACGGATCATCGAGCCATTCAACTGTCCTGAAAAATGATAAAGTTTTAATTCAATTCTACGAAAGAGCAATATTCTTCTGGTTTTGTGAAAACATCAGAGTACTGTCACAAATATATTAGTGCGGAGGAAAGAAATCTTTAGATTTAATTGAAATTATGGCCAAACTATTACAATTAAATAAGTTTTTAGTCACTTGAGACTTAGTAATATCTTTACCAGGTTAGTAAGCTACCGTCAGCAGGATGCACAGCAAACAAAATGTCAGTCGACTTCTTCCACTCTCGTATAAGAATATTTAGTCTTAAATCCACAGAATCTCTCAATGACGTTATTTCCTGAATTTAAACATAAAAGACTCCAATTATTTATGAAATCTTCATTTTAGTAAATCGAGAAACAGTAAAATACCAGCATTCACATAGAGAAAAAGCTATGATAATATCACTGACATTATTGACAAATGTTCCGTTGAAGACCTCATCTTGTTCCATACGATCAGCTGATGTCACTTTGGTGTCTTCAATATCACTTCCTTTGTTAGCATGTAGAGACTCAGCCAATAAATTTTGTGTCTGCAGCACACTTTCTAAAAAGTGAAATTTTAGTTGTACAGACTAATAGATCCAAATCAAATAAGAAGCTAAGTCATACTTCCAACTGAATTTTCGATTTCACTCGGTTCTATAGAACAGTCATCGAACAAAGCCTCCACCATAATCTTTTCAATGCCAATGTCATAAACGATCTCTTTATTGTTTAACCAGTGAATCATGAAAGGTCTTTGTTCGGAAGATGTTTCCAACGGTGGAACCAAAAGACAATCTGTAATATGTAAAGTCAGGAAAATGCAGCAGAAACCATCACGAACTTTCGTCATGTTAAAGAACAATATTTTACAACAAAAACTCACCGTTCTGAGAATTTATAGTAGTACATAGATAAAATGTAGGACTAGAATCAATATGCTTTCCTGCAGCAATATCACACAATGAAGTATTTCTGGAAAATGGTCTTACTGATCGTATTCCTTCACCCGCAAGTGCCTTTTTCTCCCTAAAAACAGCCAATTATGAAGATTTGATACTCATATTTTTCTATTTTTCAAATTTACTATCTAATATATTAAATCTTAATCTAGCAAATTCAGAATGCTTCATCAATGTTTGCGGATTAGAGAAATCCAGATTATATCCTTTAACTCACATAATTTTCTTAAGAAAAGTTTTGATTTTTGCTCGAGTACACCGAAGTGAATGTTTTTTGGAGTAACGTTTTCTTGTGGGACTTTTTTCGACACATACCACCTCCGCTGTGTTCGTCACAGCTTGAAAGTTAAGAGATCCAGTAGAAGCTTCTTTCCAAATCCGAACTGTATTATCTTCACACCAGGTGAGTAAAACATTTTGAATACATTGCCTGAAATAGTCATTTAAAACTAAAAGTCTCATTTTACTGCAGTAAATATTAAAAAGTGGAAAACAAATGGAAAAATCAGTTGGGCAGTGATAAATAACCGTGGCATGTAATGAGGAACTTTTCGCCATTCAAACCCAGTAACTGGCTGGGGATGCTGCACGTAAATGAAATCAAATGAAATGCCATTTTCATTGTTTCCTACATTATCAGATTCTGAAAAAATTTTTTTATAAAGAGAAGGTTTCTTCTAGAAATACAAATAATTAATTGCTTCCAATTTTAATAGTTTATATATTATAGTTAGATGTGTTTTCACATTACAAATAATTTTCACAGAATATTCGATAAATTACAAGTTTAGTAAAAATCAAAATGATCTGAAACCCGCTAAGCTTGTTATCATTTAGATAATACTATGGCCAATATTGAGAATTGTAGTTTCCTCTATTTCTCTTCAGGACTCAAATATTGCAAACTCTACAGCGAGAACACTACAGAACACAAGAATGGAACTAGAGTACCAAAGTACCATTTCTGAAATCTCAACACAAAAAAAAAGCCAAAAACCAATCAACACCTACCTTCTCTCTGAAACCATATCTTTACCAGACAGTCTGAAACACCACAAGTGGCAAAATAAGCTCCATCAGGTGAACTGGCCATAAACTTTAGTTTTGCTGATAATTTCTGCGACCAAATACAGTCCCAAGACGGAACTCCTCCACTTTCAGATTCATTCTCCTGAAAGAGATTATGTATATCTATTGACAAATATGTGCACAATGTTTTCATCTGAATTAAAAATAAGCAGTAATGCATGAATGACCTCCTCAACTATTCTGAATGTTACAGTATCCACTTTGACATTCAATGCAGCAGAAAGAAGCAAATTTTGATAAAGATGAAGCACATCGCCACAACATATTAACAATCGCAGACCTTGCAAACTCCACTGTATCTTTTCCACTGTGCATCTCAGAGGAAGACTATATGTTTCAACCCAACTGAATGTGAAACCCTAAAAGCATTTTCAAATTTGCATTAGAACGTGCACAAAAATTCCCAGCTTCAGAAAAAGCACCATAAAGCGCTTGAATTAAGAATGAAATGAACAACTTCAAATTGAAACACAGCAATGAAATTTACGTTAATCCCATTTTCAGTTCGCGTGATGGGCTCATAAATGCGCACCACACCACTATAAGTTGCTACAATCTATAATGGAACCACTCATTAGATATAAGAATAACGAACAAAATTAAAATAATACTCACCACACAGCTACTTATAAATCAACTCATTGATTTGCTTAGTCATTCAAATAATGAATACATTTTTGTCATAAAGTGCAATAAAAGAATTCCTGGAATGATGTTATTATGAAACAAATCCTAATAATCAAATCTCAAATGCTTGCGTCTGAATAATATTTGACTAAAAGTTTGAGCCAATCATCCAAAAAAGGAAAAGATAACCTTTCCAGTTTCACAACAAGCAGCCACACACTTCACTAATAATCCTTCGGCGCAACTTGCAGGTGTAATAACTTGCACACGCTCAAAGGAGGATGAAAATATCACGACATTCGTACCAACTGCGCAAGCCTGTTGAGGTTCAAGATACCAAAAACATAATGAAACAGGTAAAAAAGTGTTATCTTAAGTTGCAATAAAATGCAATGAAGAAGCTGACAAACCGTAAAACTAAAATCATCAATTGCTCCAACGCTGAAAACCTCATCGCCGCGGTTAAGGGCCCCAGTCAAAATTTGATGCACATTCATTCAAATTAGCATAATAACCCTGGAAATATGAATTAAGTAAACCATATCAGCTTATCTTAGCTAAGTAAAACTGTTTCCCTGAAATACGCGTATATTGCAATAATATTGACATAAGACTTTCATTAATTATATTTATCATTCTGCACGAGTTATATCTTATTAATAAAGCAACCTGAGAAATGTTGTGAAGTGTACGATTACTGTTAATATGTCCAAATTATGTTTTAATAACATGGTTCTTTTAATAACATAAATATTTCATTCGAGTTCGAACATGAATTTCAATAACTTGACTAGTGACATATTAAGAAACCCACTGACTCACAGTTACAATATTGCACAGGAAAATGCTTACGTCCCTTGTTGATAGGCGGCAAAACGAATAAGCTCAAAAATTGAGTATAATGATTTTCAACAAGCTAGAATAAGCATCTTTTATGGGAACCAACGTATGGATTTCAATGCTTTTGATTGCGAGCATTCAATATCCACGGTTTACACCTCTGTTTCATTTTACTTCTTAGATAAAAGAATATTCTGAACTCTTTCAGTCTCTTCTTATTTCATGATTTCTAACCCACTAAGCCCTTCTTGTCATTAAACAATGGCAAAGTTTACTACTACACGACTAATTCATCCGTCTTCGACAATGTTGACAACAAATTTTAACGCAAATGATTGATGACATTCCCCAGCATTAGTTGCACTGCGAGGCTTATTTTAAACTTGGCGTAGTGGAATAAGTCGGCTTGGAGAAGCTGAGGTGCTATGAAGAGAATTGAAAAAATGAAGGAGAAGGACGTGGGAGTACTATTAAGGTGTTCAGAGCTATCACTAGCTATGTGTGGAAAATAGGATAGAAATATGGCATAACAAAGATAACAGGTCAATTTACTGGCCGGAAAAACTGTTGTATGACTAATAGCAAATGTAAAGGATAGTTTTACCATCCACATATTTTGTTTATTATTTTACAGTGTGACATTTTCTCGTTGTTGCTTCGTTTGTGGGGAAATATTTCCCGGAAAGGTTGAACATTCTCGCATAAGATTAAAGTGGAATGTTGATGATATCACTTGGAATCATCGTCATAGTGAGATCATCAATTTGTCTGATGAATAGCGGTATAGTTCAAATTGATTTCTATCATCATATCACATTGCATCACATTGCACAGTGCTCTTCCGAAACCTTTTATGTTCGATTATTTTGTGGCGAAAACTGTATGTAATAAGTTATAAGTTATAGAGATCTGTCTCATACTCTGAATTCGATGACAGCAAGAGGCCGCAGTTTACTTTCTTGCTGTCTCGAGATTAATCTTACTGCGCCTCATCTCTTCCCGCCACATTTCTCCCCATAAGTGTCTTCCTTCTATTCTCTTTCCGACTCTTCCTCAGCATGGTCTGAGAATGAACCATTTATGCAAATGCTTCCTCACTAAGGGTTGTTCAATTTCTATTCTTTTATTATTGAACTGATCTTTTCCTCTTTCGTTATTCCAAATTGATAAATAATGTGACAATTATTCTAACAGCCATTGTATAATATCCATGAAACGAGCTATAGTTTTGGTATTGGTACAAAACAGAAAAACCTAAAATAATTGTAGAGCGTGGTTGCAACTAAGCAAGATGGAAGCCATCGCAAAGATCATGCGAACTTTGGATAATTCTACTTTATATGAATATCATTCAAGATCTCTGCCGTCAAGGGACAAGGATAACTTAAAATTATGTAATCGAGATCTGACAGTAGTACGTCCACTTATTTTGGAATACACCAATTAATTTAAATATGAAAAATCCCGTGGCACAGTATTTAAGATTTTCAATTTTTAAGCACAACAAGGTATGGTTAAATTTGAGATCTTCTCAATGTGAACCATTCGTACTGCCTTACGCGAAAAATTCCTTCACATTATATAACAGTATTTTCAGAATTTTGAATGAAACGATAAATTTTAGTGAAGATGAATGAAAAAGGACTAAGAAAGCGATTTTGCGGTATATATCCAAGATCCCGAACCATGTAAATGGGTCAAGAAAAATAATAGTTTCAAGAAAATTTTTAAAAGCAGGTGAGCATTTACTTTCCTCAATCATTCTTATCTTCAAAAAAATTTTTGACAGAAGCGAGAATATGCTGTAGTGTATGGTTTTTCCAATTATTTTAAATGTTGAAGCTTTTCCAGAACAAATATGACCATAGTGTCGAAGTGAAATTATAATAAACGCAATATTATGTATGTAGGAAAGTTCTAGGGAGTAAATGATTGTAGTGTGATAAATTCACAGATAAGGTGTTACTTCCGTAAAAATTTGTCCAATCACTATCCAGAGATTGTGGTCACTCGTCATTTTTCTGACAATCCTCTTTAATAATATTTTATGATGAAGGGTCGAGTAATGTGCTTCTCAAATCTTTGGCTGAATTTATATATAGTAAATGATTACATTCAACTGTAAATAATTGATTATAATGATTTTCCTATCATTTAATTCATTTATTAGATTGAATTTCATCTTTTGCAGCTTGAAAATCAAATCTTCATATTTTTACTAAGTTTTTATTTCATTTCTTTATCGGAAAAATCTGCAATTTCGATAATTACTGTTTTTGTCCATTTTTACAAAGTTAATATATTGGCCCACTGTACAGGAATAATTACAAAGAATCCGCTGTACAGAATAACTCCAAGTTTTGTTGTGGGTTAAAAGAATTCATAATGAGTTTTTCAAGGGCTATTTGATACTTCACCTCCAGTAATATCAGCAGATAAAAAAATCGTATTCCACAATAGTATGTGGCCCTGTTGGTTGAATGGGACAGTGAATGATATGAATATGTCAGCCTAACCTATAGAAATCTGAAGTTTTCAATGTTCGGACAACAGTGTACCTAATCATGAAGTGTGGACACTGCTGAAATTTGGTTTTAGACTTGCAGGGAAATGGGGTTGCAATACAAATGTCGCGTGCAGAATTTTACAACCTTAAAAAAAATTGTCATTGAATCTTTGCGTTTTTAGCTGCGCAGATTCTTGCTGCTCGATTATTCATTTAACGTCTACTAAACAGAGATCAGTTTGTAGCAATATAAAAGTCAGTTACATAACATTAGAGTCAGACTGTGTTTGTTGTCTGGGTAACGGGTTTAGTGCTGCTGTTGTCGGCCACTGTCTTAACACCTCTACCTTCCACGCACTTTTAATGGATGCTTTTGAAATAGATGTACCAATTATAGTTACGTTTGTACTGCTTTGATTGTATCGGTATGAAATTGACTATATTCGTCCATTTCAATGGGTGGTTTTGTTGGCTTTCCGTTTGTAGATATTGCGATTGGTTTGTCATACAGAGGTGGGTAGAGGGTGGAAAAGTCTTCGATTAATTAAAAGGAATTAAGAAGTAATACAAAAACTGGTAATTATTTATTCATTTTTGTCACAAACAGTACTCGGGATGTTAGGAATCTTTATTTACTGCCAATGTAAATTAGCAGCAGTAAACTACCATTAGTTAACAAATGAAACACTTTCTATTGTCAACTCCCAACTTCGTGGCATTTATGAAGTGCCGCTTATAGCATATTAACTGTGAAGCAAGAAAGGCATAAAGTTTGTTTGTATTGATAGTTTTATCCAATAGTTGCAACGCTCTAAAATTTCTGGATTAAATCATTTCACTAAAATAGATTGCACAAAAGGTATTATTTGAATTGCTTTCTGAGTACATCGATGCTCAATAAAAAAGAAGAACTGAAAGTAATATGTGTCAAGATGATGTAGTAAGCTTTATTGAATGTTCCCTTTTGTCTATCGTCTGATCATCTTTTGATCATTTTGATCTGTAGAACGATTTGTGTCTGAGCTGTATTGAGCAGCTCGGTATTCTAGGGTTCACAGGTTATCCGTATACAATACTTCTAAAATTCGAGATGTGTTGTAGCTGGAATATGAAGTTGTGTGCATTTTTGGCGAAATTACGTTTCTAATTAGCTATTTTTCCGTCTCTTCAACTTCATTTTTCCTATGTGAGGGTTTGCTGACATAATTTCGGTTCAACTTTATTTGGGGTGGCCCTTAAGTACATTCAACACCTGAAGACTTTATATATCAATCATTTCAGGATCACAATCTCAAGATGACCAGAATCACCTTTGAACACGCGTGTTATTGATTTGGACTACCATTTAACAAGGTTTCAAGTTGCCAACACATTTTACCTATTTTCAGAAGGAGTGTTTTTAGAATGACGGCTTCAGGTGGAGATGCGTCATCAACAAGTAGTGATACTTTCGATCGACCTATGCTGAAAGAAATTGACCAGTGGATTGAACAACTTTATGGATGTAAACAGCTCACTGAGCCTCAAGTTAAAACACTGTGTGATAAGGTAAGCCTAAAACGCCAAAATTAACTAAGCAATTTAAATGATAAGTAATCAGTAACTTCAAGAGGTGTAAGATTTGGTAGCTTTGTCTACGCCATTGTTTGCTTTAACTTTAAAAAAAATACATAGTTTAAATATTTTCTGAAAATTATTGAGTAATAACACTAACCAAATGTTTAATTGTGTACTCGATAATGGTTATTGCAGTAAGAAAAACTTTTGTTTGTTAATATTTCTCCTTGTGTGTACTGTTATATGCGCACGAAATTAATCTTCGTATAGATTAACGAAGTTTCCTTAACTGAACTATTCAGGCGAAAGAAATTCTGCAGAAAGAATCCAATGTTCAGGAGGTGAAATGCCCTGTGACCGTTTGTGGTGATGTACATGGACAATTCCACGACTTGATGGAACTTTTTAAAATGGGTGGAAAGTCGCCAGATACTAATTATCTATTCATGGGTGATTACGTTGATAGGGGCTATTATTCCGTCGAAACTGTTTCACTACTAGTTTGTCTGAAGGTTAATTTTTTTAGTGCTTTCAGTGTTTGCTATTTTACTCGCATCGGTTTCTGTTGAGATTAAATAATTTCTTCTGTCCTGATGAAATAAGAATTGGCGTTTCTTTTGACACTGTTAAAGGAGATTAATGTATTCGGGAATTTTGAAGATTCGTGTTTGGTTTGTTCCTGTGTTTGATTTTTTTTCCTTTTTTTTTTATGTTTTGTTCGCCGGAGTACACTTCTCTAAAGCAATGTATTCATTTATGATGGCATCAGTTTTCAGATTTCCTTCATTACATTTTTTAAATTTACTGTAGAACATTTCCTTATCAATGATTTTCTTATTAAGGTTTTATAGGTTAGGCATAAGGAACGCGTTACTGTTTTACGTGGTAATCATGAATCTCGACAAATTACGCAGGTATTCTGATACACTTCATTATTTGCGTGAAATATGATTAGATTTCAGGGCGACACTGTGTGGTTAATTTATACAGTGAAATCTTTAATGTGTAGGAAATTAATTAATAATATATTTATTCATTTCGTTAATTTATCGTATTTGCATCGTACAGCTTCATAGCCTGAAGCGACCCTTTTAATTCAGACTTTTTTATTTTCGAAAGCTAAATATTTAGAGAGTATTTTTGTGATATTTGTGCTCTGAGATATCGAAAGTCTGTGTTGATGTTTTTCCAGGTGTACGGGTTTTACGACGAATGTCTTCGTAAATATGGCAATGCGAATGTTTGGAAGTATTTTACTGACTTATTTGACTATTTTCCATTAACGGCATTGGTAGATGGACAGATATTTTGTTTACACGGTGGTCTTTCACCGTCTATTGATAGCCTTGATCATATTCGCGCTTTGGATAGACTACAGGAAGTTCCACATGAAGGTAATTAATTATATTTATATTATGATTTTTCTTAGTATTCCGCCATTTTTGTTGCAAAATATTTTTTATTTTATCTTATGTTTGTTCTAGGTCCAATGTGCGATCTGTTGTGGTCCGATCCAGATGACCGTGGAGGCTGGGGTATCTCTCCGCGTGGAGCAGGATATACGTTTGGTCAGGACATTTCGGAGACTTTCAATCATTCTAATGGTGTCACGCTTATCTCAAGGGCTCATCAATTGGTTATGGAGGTATATTTTCATTTAGATAGTTGTCACGAGATTTTGAGGGTTGGGGGATTTAGTGTGGAATATATTTGTTGGAGTGGGTGCAACAAAAAACTGTAAGAATTTCCTACTAAATTTTTTTAAATGATGCCTGGTTATTCCATGGCGACTGCCTAAGAGATTGGAAGTTTTATTGCTTGTTATGCACTAAAGCTATTCTACTTTCATGGAAGTATTGCATGCTATAATTCCTTCAGTTATGTTATTGGACAACAGTTTTGTTCAGAGCTGCACTAGAATAATACTAAACTTTAAGTTCTAAAAACTGTTCGAGTTTATTGAATGTTTCTATAGATTTCTATGTTAATAAAGTGGCCAGTGCCATTTATTACAGTAGACAATATGCAGCACCTAAGCAGTTAGCTTTGTTTGTAATCACTGTTTTATAATTCTTGTTTCAGGTATTTTAAAATTTTTATAGGGTTATAACTGGTGTCATGATCGCAATGTTGTTACTGTTTTCTCGGCTCCCAATTATTGCTATCGATGTGGAAACCAGGCAGCGATGGTTGAATTGGATGATGAACTTAAATACTCGTTTTTGCAATTTGATCCAGCTCCTCGTCGTGGAGAACCACATGTAACTAGACGGACTCCTGACTATTTTCTTTGAATTTACAGGAAATCAATCTTTTCGCCGCATTAATCTAGTTGCTATAAAATGCTTAAACCTTTTTTTAAAAGGCTAACAGTATGATTTTGTTAGCTTTTTATTACTCAAAGATATGATTTTTTGTCCTGATACCGCAGAATCTTGTGACTAAAAACTAATTACAAGCCATATTAACAGTATTTTTTTTAAAACAGTGAAGTTGTTAACATTTATTTATTGCAAATTCAGCATCACGAAAGAGGCATTTATGTAGTTAGATCTAAATGCATAATCATTGAGAGATCATTCATTTCTCTAGTGGATCAATATTAAATTCGTTTTCTTGTTATCATCGTCATCTTTTTTTGCAATTTTCAAGTTATTCTGGAGTCGATTGTAAGATTATCATCCTTCCAGTTATCACTTGTACACCATATTATATGGTAGCATAAATAAATGCAGAAAATTCCTCAAATTAATTTATATTGTGAAGATTTTTTTCCCATTATCAAGAACCGGCCGTAGGATTATTTTAAGTAGATGATTTTAAGATTTTTTGCTTTGTTTTATGTTTAATATACGATTAAAAAAGAAAGCTTTGTGTTTACTAAACTAGTGAAATGCATAAAATCTACATTTTTAAAGCAAAATTTCATATTTCAGCCAATGTTAATGAGTTCATTTATTTAGCCCTAGTTTGTGTTTTGCGCTCTTTAACGGTATAAATTTTGAAATACCTTGCTTTATTGTTTAAAATTTTTTATATTGTTACAGAGCGTAAATTACGCTAGTGATTCTCATCATGTGCTTGTTCGCAAAAAGTTTTAGTTTTGATGTGTAGGTAAGTTATGAGTGTTATGAAATCTGTTAGCTGATTGGGCAACGTTTTTTATCTTCATATAGACATTTTTTTTGTGTGTGTGAAGTTGTCAGCGAGAAATGCATTTTCTGGATCATTTCAAAAAGTTATCTAGTCAGTGAATAGTCGTTGTTCAATTACCAATTTTGTTGTTTTTAAATGTTGTGAGAGCTGCACCTGCTTAATATGGTGTGTCTTTTAAAAACCGATTTCGATTTTGTAGCGGTATGTGGAATTCATTTTATGTGCTTCGTTTGAGATTGTATTACATGATCATTGAAATGTCGCTTGGAATATACAGGTGCGTTGTTCTAATGGGACCTGTGTTATGTATTCTTACCGGCGTTGTATAGTAATTTAAATTAATCTTTGGAACTTCATTTAGTGATAAAAAGTTTGTACAAAAGAGTATGCTTACTTATCATGGTTATCACCATCTTAGTAGCTTTGATATACGAATCCAAAATTCATTTAATTTTGTTATGAAGTTATAGCGTCAATAACCGAATTAGCTATTATATATTCGGATTATGTATTTGTTTTTTTTGCACTATGGAAAAAGTAAGGAGAATTACAGGATTTATGCTTTATTCTTTTTGGAACTAATTTGTTTGATAAAATTGTTTAGTAAAGCTTTAAGTGTCATTGCTAAAATGATCTTGGTGTCTTCTGATATTATGACTTTAGACGAATGCACCGATTGCGTAATGCGGATATTAAGCAGACCGAACTACTGAGGTATGCATCAGCCACTTTGGGAAGTGGAAATCTGCGTGAGGCTGTGAAATTGCCACAGGGCGAAGATCCCAATGAGTGGATTGCTGTAAATGGTATCTACGTACATTTTTATTGACAGTCAGGAATGCTTACCGATAGGTGTGGTAGAAATGGTTTAGTTTCTGCAAATAGCGGGTTTTAATTTTTTTTGCATTTAAAACAAATCAAACAGATAAAAGGGAAATTGTGGAAGTGAGTTCTTCATTTTTGCATCAACAAAAGGTGATTTATAGTTGCAAATTTTAGTTCTGGATTTTTTCAATCAGGTGAGTATGTTGTTCGGAACAATCAGTGATCATTGTACGAAAGAGTCCTGTCCCAGGATGTGTGCGGGTTCGAAATATGAATATGTGTGGTCGGATGGACGAAAGGCAGTTGGATGTCCAGCACCTTTGTATATCGATTATTTGATGACTTGGGTGCACGAGCAATTAGATGACGAGAACGTATTCCCGTCCCAAATTGGTAGTTACTTTTTCTATTTAATTATTTGCATCTTGAGAAGTCTCCTTAGCTTATACCTTTTTCTTCATCTAAACTGAGATTTAGGAGTGGTGTTGCACGTAAATTTCTCTTTCTGTTCATACATTTCCTTGTAACTTTTCAAAAGATTATTTGAATTCAGGGCAGCCTTTCCCGCCTAATTTCTTACACATCGCGCGAGCGGTTGTGAAACGACTATTTCGAGTGTATGCTCATGTGTATCATCAACATCTTGAACTTATTGGTATGCATTTTGGATCCTACCTTTACATTGAATTTATGATAAATCCATGGTTAAAAATAAATGTATGCTTAGTTTCCACGAAGCTTGAAAAAATGACTGACATCAGTATAACGTCAAAAGATGGTTAGATAGGCGCATACTTGTTCAGTTTAGATGGAAAGAAATACAACTGAATTATTATATTTGATTTGTCAGTAACATGGGAAAACAGTTGATGGAATTCTTGTTGCACATTGGGTTATTATTAGGTTCCACGACTTGTTTTGCAAGGACGTACTTTTGCAAGTTTGCTTTTAGTTTTGCTAATTTAGATTTCCAGCCTAAGTGGTACTTTGAGTAGAACATAAATGGTTTTGAAATAAATAAGGAATTCTAATACTTTTTTTCCTACATTTCAGAACAGCTCAATGCAGTAGAGCATTTAAATACCAGCTTCAAACACTTCATGCTTTTTATACAATGAATTTAATTTGATTGATTCAAAACAGCTGACACCTTTGCAAAGCTTCATTGACCAACTTACTCTGGAAGAAAATTCAGCAACGTCATGATAGACCAAAGACCAGATCTTCCCGATTTTTTGTTTTTTATTACCTCACCATGACGTGCTGAATGCATGTTTTAAGCGCGACATGCCTCAAATAACCTTTGATAACATTTCATAACATATCGTTTTTGAAAAGTAGCAGATGAGTTTTCTTGAGTCAGAAGCAGCTCTGGCTTCCTTATCAATATGCGAATATTGATGTTTATCATCCAAAAAATTTAAAATGCCTTAGTTTTTGCATCTTTGCTATAACGAATGCCTGTTTTTGGATTATGATTAGGGGATAGATTTTGTGGAAAAAAAAAAAAAACACGAAGGCAGGTTTTTCCTGATGTTTCTTCGATGCAAAGAGGATTGGATGGAATTGAAGTCACGTTTTTTTTTTTGTTATCCTAGCTCTATGTCCAACAACGAATGTCCTTTTTGCCAGGTTGAATAACTCGCGATTGCATTTTAATTCATTTGAAATCCGAAATTAGTTAATGAATATTTCCTTGAGTTCCGGAGCATTTTTAAGTCCTGCAAATCTTAAGAGAACCTGAGAGATAGGAAATAAGGATGTCTTGATATTTCTTTTTTGGAGTTGCGCAGTTTCCCTTCTTTGTAGGTATCCTGAATTCTGAATTTAGACCCTTCTATTTCTGGATACTTCGTTATATTGCCTCAAATGTTTGTCAAATTCATGCCCAACTTCCATATTTTATGTCTTAAATCCAACAGTGATGTTTGGACTTTTATAATGTGATGTGATTAATATGAAATGTTTATATTTTGTTTGTATTACAGTGAAATGATGTAGTAAAATCCGCACCACAATTTGTTATTGCAAGTGAGATAAAAGTTTACCAGCAGTAAATTCTTGATTTTGAGGAAAAAGAATTCGTTAAAATTTCTTAATTTTATCACGGGAAAATAATTCGACGGGAACAAGTACAAGTTCCCATATTTTCAGATAATAAGTTGAGTAGCCTCCTACTGAAGCAATAATCCGTTGCACATTTCGTCAAATAAGCAGATTCCAATCAGTCATACTTGCGCTGTCCATGAAGTCTACCGCTGTCTGCGTCAATGCATCGTTAGCAGTGAAAGTGGATGTCTGCGTCTCGATATGACGCCAGATGTCTTCAAATTCAAAACCACTGTGCGTCTTAGCGTGTTTTACATGGAGATCGCCACTAACTACGTCTTCTGGATAGATCTGTGTACCAAACTCAACTCCATTTGCAATATGCGTTTGACAGTGGAAATCGTTATATTTGCGCAACACCTAGGAAATGACTGTTGCTGAGTGTTTGAAATTAAACACTGAGGTTAAAGTTTTAAAAATTTCACCGGTGTGGAGAGTTCGCAAGTGCTCCACTGAGTCGTCTGCGAACCTGTATGACACATAATCGATCTATCATAATGTTTCACACAATCTGTTTGGCTACTTTTTGTCAACCGGAAACTGAAATAAAGGAAGTAAAAAAAAAAAAAAGTGTAAGAAAATCATGTCGCAAAATTTATGCTGTGAAAACAGAAGCTAAACTCATAAGCACTAAATACTGTGCATAAAGTAAAACAGATTAAATTCCTAACAATACAAAGTGGATTAGCAGATATCTTCCAAATATCTGATGTTGGACAAAAATATATGCCTTGTCATGTGCCGATGAAATGATACATATACCAAATAAGAAAAAATATAAGTGACTGTGAGATGTTTTCGAAAAGGTCTTGAAAAAGAGAACCGTAAGGTAAGCAGAGATATATTAGAGATTGATGACGAATTTGTAAATGTTAAAACAACCACTGCAGAAAAGTTGGGTTCTATTGGAAGAAGTGAAGGAATAGCAGCACATGCTTCTGTATTATTATACAAATTAGCGTCTTACGCTAACTTTTCCTTAACACTTCTGGCTCTATCTCTTAAGTAGAGCCACTTAAGGTAGTTTAAAACCTGCTCCTGAAAACTGATTTCGGAAGATATTCTTTAACAAAACTTCTCACGAACATTGCTCTACTTGTTGCTAGCACAAAGTCAAATTTTAGGTTGAGGAACTTTGATAGAAACATGAATATGTGCAAAGAAGTTCTTAAATAACATTAAACAATGTGAGTTAAATGTAGATGACCTAGATATGAAGAACATTCTCGAATAACTTTAATCATCACTTCTAAAGATACGGAACGAATACTTCCTCTTACTCGGTAATGAATATCGTTTATAATATCATGTGCAAAAGCCAATTATAACTTACTTCGGTTTTGGGTGGATCCATCTAAAAGATGGTATACGACTAGTATGAACAACATTCATATTAATGAAGATGATGTTTCTGACTTTATTCCTGAAAAATGTATTAAAAGTCAGTTACATGTAAACATAAAAACGTAGTAATGATATTTCCTAACTAACTCAGACGTTGCAGATACCATATTTCGATTATGGTTTTTCGTAAGTAATTTTTTCGAATGCCTTTCTATTTCTGTATAGTACGATTTCATTCCAGTTAATGTTGATGTCTGGATACTACAGCCTAAAATAATACTATAGAATTCATAAAAGTAACAGACCAATATAAATTCTAGAGGATCAGTAAATGAGAAGCAATTAATAAAGCTATCATGTAACTTGTTACTTCCGAAAGAAAAAATGTTGAAAAATTAAGCATATCACATTCCTTCTTTTAATAAACACCGCTTTCTTTGATGATATAGTAAATCACGGTGCAAACTAAATCTTGCCGTTTTACATTTATCGCATCTGCAAACACAGCAAATTACCAAGAAATATGAATCTCTTGAAAAAATAATGAAAAATGATAATCATAGAAAACTAAAAAAAAAGAAAAAAACAACCTAAAACGCTTTTCACTGTGAACTTTTAAAAAATGCTGATGAAGCAGTTTATAAGCCTTGAAAGAGCGACCACTGTTATACTGACAACCAGTAACAGGGCAAAAGTAATGCTTTTCGACTTCTGAAAATCGTGAATTCAATTAATTTAACTATTATTTATTCCCCAGAGTTTTTTTACATACCCCAGAGATAACCAAAAAAAAAAAGTCTGCAAATCGTACCCGTAGTAACTCGTTTCCGATGAAACAGCGCTAAATCGGTCTTCCCACATATGCGACTGTGTGTCTTCACTTGATGAAAATGGAAAGCATTCTTGTTCGCAAATGTCCGTGAACAAATTTCGCAAAATGCTATACAGACTGTCTTTCTCAATTCGTCTTCTGTTATTCGAATTTCTATGCTATCCGATGCACTTTGTTCAAAACCATTAATATTCATCACTAAAAGATCTTCAGTTATTGAGAATTAATTTGCTCCTTATGATGGATTAATGAAACATACCCTTTATTTTCAATATCAAGAAATTCTGGTTAAAGCCAAATCCAATAAAAAATGGAAATCTAATAAAAATTATTGGCTAGATTTTGTCATTTTTTATTTGAAAGCAATTTTTAAAATATGGAAATCTGGTATTCACTGATGATAAAATTTTTTAACAGTTAACATAACTAGTGTGCACGCGAAATATGATACACATAGCAAGTAAAGTACAAAAAACTCTCACTGGGTTTCATGAAACAGAGAGATGAATAACTTCCATACAAAATTCATATTTCTTTTATAAGATCAGGCACATACGCAACATATATATGCAAACAAATATACAATAACTTTTGAAAATACTAAGCATAGTTAGCGGTTTGATTTTCCACTTTCAAATTCTGTCTAAACGCTCCTATATACGCATAAGAACATATTGATGATTTCTCGAAATGTTGGTCTTTTCCGATAATCTTGTACCACGCATTTTAATCCAGTTTGTAGAATAAGACTGAAGTAACTGATATCTAAATCTGTAAAATCCTCACGAATAATACGATTTCAAAATAAATTTTTTAAACAATATCTGCAAGCAAATGTTTATGAATTATTCGATAGCGCAAAATAATAAAATGAGATCATCAAAATAAATTTGTAGTGTAAACGATCAATTATAAAATTGCATTTGACATCTCAAAAATAATAAATCCGATCGGCACAACAAATTTGCAATATGAAAAATCACCATTCTTAAAATCACACTGACGATCAGCAAGAATATTTTGTTGCGTTCCAGATTTTTGATAATCCATAACATACTTTACGAGATTTTGCGGATCTCGTCTATCAACATGAGGCTTTAATCCCGTGGCAACTTCTAATAAAACTATACCATAGCCGTATACATCGAGTTTCGTACTAATTATTCTCCTGACGCGACAAAAAAAAAGTTCGGAAAAAAACAAAATCTAAAAGTTCTTAATGACATTGTTATTGTTTTGATCATCATATGTTTAAGATTCATGAGTGTATCACACAGTATTAATCCTTATAACAAAATATTGAAGACAAATGATGTATAAAGCTTTCATAAAAACTACTCAATTAAAAATCTAGAGATAACCAACTCAGTCAAAAATTCTTGCGGCAGATATGCCAATGTCCCCTTAACGTGAGATGCGATAATGAAACCATCATCTTTCCAGTCATCCTGATTTATATATTCCTTGTATTCACTGGTGAATCAAAGCCTTTACATTACAAATTACAGTAAATAATCCATCAAAAAAAAATTTTTTTTTTTGGCTTCATTTATCAATAAAGCTTCAAACTGATTGTGTCATCTAAAAACAACAAAAAAAAAAAAAAAAAAAAAAAAGATCGAAATACACCAACTTTTGAAAAGTTATCTCGGCATAAACCAAAATCACCTAATTTCGGTTCCAAATGTTTATCAAGCAAGATGTTCGCTGACTTTACATCTCCGTGAATTATTGGGTTCTTCGCAACAGAATGCAGATAATGTAAAGCACGAGCACAACCTATCATTATTGATATACGCTGCGACCAAGTAAGAAGCATAGCTTTCTGGAAGATTACGTTGCAATAACTGCGCTCAGCCTTTGAATGCAAATAATTATGAAGTACTTGAAACTTGTTTGTTGATAAAGCAGAACTTGTAACAGAAATTTATTTACAATTAAATTACAATATATTTTCAGCAAATGCGGAACTATTCTCTAACTTTTATATACTAGTGATTAGAACTACTTCAACTTAATTCCTCAAAATTTACGAGATAGTTTTAATCAAGACGGGGAAATGAGAAAGGGATGGCAATAATAAAAGAAATGCTGGAATTTCATAATATTTCCAGCAGCTATTTTTTTATTTATTACAAAATCAATAAAACTTCACTTTTCTGAATAGACAATGAATAATGAACCATTGCTCATGTACTGATAAAGTAGGCAAGGTTGAGGACCATCAAGTGAATATGCATAAAGTGGCAAAATATTGTCATGCCGATATTTTGATAACGTTCTTAGCCTTGTAAGCTTTGACGCATTTGCTCCTTCTGAAAAATTTAATTGTGGAATTCATATAACTTGAACAATATCAAATTTTTAATAAAAATTAGAAATAACCTTAGTTCCGTACTCCTTCGTGGCTTGTATACGTTTCACTGCAACCTAAAATATACTGTGTTAAAGCCTGCTGCGCAGTCATGTAATACATGTATTTAGCATGAAATACAAATATGGTTAAAATACTATACATTGTGCAGTTTCTTTTTTTGAAAGAACTGATATATGGCATAAACATGCCAGAAATAGAATTCCCACCTCTATTTGTTCCCATGTTCCTCGATAAACAGTCCCATAACCTCCACTTCCAAGAATATTATTTGAGGAAAAATTGTTGGTAATTCTTATAATATCATTATACTCGATGCATGGTGTATTTTGGAGAGTTTTGCATATTATTTCTGAACTGGTAAAAGTACTGAAATAACACCGATAAAAAAATCAAAACAGTGGTAAATCTGCAAAATTCAAACAAAAATTAAATTTAAGAAATAGTTACTCAGTTTATGGAACCAACCACCTCACATTATTAGAGTATTTCAATGAAAATGTTTCTCCAAAGCACCGCATCAAGACATCACCATTCTGCAACGTAGAAAAATTGAATAAACTGTTCAAAAATTTGTTATCCTCTAGCGGGATTTAATAACGATCGATAAAAATCAGAAAGACTTGCATAATAACATACTTTGGCTGAACAGCAAGAGCGAGAAGGTTGTGCCTTTTCGTTTTCCTGATTGTTTTTATCTGAACACTGCAAGCACTGTTCTTCCCAACAATAAAATAAAGGGTCTACTGCAAAGAAAACTAATTATTCGAACATTTTATTAATTTTGTCATATATTTCTTAAATTACAGTTCGAGATTGGTGAGTTTTGTTTTCTATGCTTATGTCGATAGATACTTGACTCATCAAGAACCATTACTAAAAAACTAAAACTCATATAAGTTGAGATAAGTACAAGTTATTTAAATTCACAAATACATTAAGAGTGCAGAAACGAGGACAGTTGAAGAACTATGTAAGCTGGGTAGATTACTGAAATTCACTCGAATGAATACCAGGATAGGAAAAAGAGCATAATATATAGAAGTGATAAGTTATCTCTTGCTACTCTTGAAGAAATATTTGATTAGCCGATCGTCATTTAAATGCAAAAAAAATGTCAATTTGCCAAAATTTGCTGAACTTTTACAATAGGAAACGAAAAAGACCAAGAGAACACACTTAGATGACGCATTGCTTTCATCGCTCGAACAAGTTTTGCTCGACCAAGACAATTGTAAAGTTGAGTTATTTTGTTTCCTTTTGAGCCCCATATTGCCAGAAGATTCTCTGTCGGACTTTCGAAAGATTCTGCATCGCGACAAGCTCGTACATCTACATTCCCAATATCTGGCATTACAAATGCTACAAATTGTATATATTTAAACACGAAAAATGAAACGTTGCTTAACAGGTATGGCCTTTCATATTTTACAGTTATAAAAATTTAACAACTTAGCATCTCATAATAAAAATTTAGCAACTTAGCATCTCATAAATTCTTGAATTTCTTGCTAATATAAAAACGCAAATATCAGTGATTATATTAACAAACCTAGCAATTCCCACGCATTATCAGTATCCAAAATGGCAGCTAACTGCTTTCGCATAGCGAATGGCAACAAGTAGACGTACATATCACTTTTGGATGGAACTCCAGCTAAATCCATCTGAAAACACCTTACCAGCAATACTAATCCGCAGCCACTGAATATTTTTTGCAATGAATTTTAGATGCTCAATCGAATTGCATGGACGATGTGAAAATTAGTTTTTCAGGTTGAGTGAGGGATAATGATCATGTTGTTCTCTGTGTTTTTGTTGAGTTGCTCTCTGATTCTCAGTTTATTTTTACCAAACTTCCTTTAACTGACAACCATTCTCTTGTGTCCTAACTCTAATGAAGGAAAACAGAACACAACAGATTTTGAATACTTATTCTGAGTATTCGTATTCAAGATACTAGTCCTTCCCAGTAATCAAACATAAGTTCTTTTTGAAATTTCGTGAAGTCGCAGATATGTTTCAATTCTTCGTTAATTTTTATTCAAGCTACAAAATTTTTGATATGGATTAAATCTCAAATTTTTCACTGAGCGATATTTTCGAAGACTGCTACAACCAATACTCAAACTCATACTAAAATTTCACCAATAAGCTCTCGAATGGATCCTAGTAAGAGAAGCGTTGCTATAGGAACAATAAGTAGCTTTCTACTTCAAGCTTGCATAACTTGCGTAACTCCTACCGTTTGATGCGACCCATATTGCAGTGGATTGATAAAGTGTCTGAGGATGATAGCGAAGCGGGGTTTGTTCATTTTTCTTTTGTCCTTTATTTTTTATTTGTTTTTAATGGCTTATTAAATTGCTTTTCGTAGTATGTAAACACAATTAAATAATGCTGGCAGATATGTATACTGCAAGTAGTCGTTTTTGACTCCAGGACAAGGATTTGTAAGTATTTCTATTCCCATCTCTTTTGGTATATCTTTAACTGAAGATCATGCAGTGCAAATAATAGGCTAAAGAGTTAAAGATTGACTTAGCCTGTTTGATTTATAATTACAGACAAGAGATGGAGTTAATTTGTAATAGTATTATTCCTTTTCAGCCTTTAGCATTTAAGCGGTCATTTTATTTCTGCATGAGTAAAATCAAGTAGCGAAGATAGCTAGTGTCGTAGGGAACAATTTGAAATGATAAGCTTATCGAAATTACCAGGTCTGAGCGAAAACTGAAAATTGCAACTTTACCACCACCTGTCATTCATCAGTCCCCAAAATGCTTCAAAAAAGCGAATTTCGCAAACATGTCAAAAAGTTTCATATATATCGTTACTACTAAATACATTGTCAGTTCATTTCTTTCAAATCAGCTGGTAAAAAGAACCAATTGAAGTCGAATAAATTGTAGTTTTATATCTTAGTTGCTGCCAAAGCATGATCTAAGGATAACACAGGTATGGATCCTGTTTGCGTTATTTACCGAAACGTAGGAAATTAGGTTTTCGGTCTTGGCGGCTGAATCCTTCGTTATATTTTTGATCAGTTTGCAAGAAATTGTTTTTTCCGAATCGCAGAAAATTTGGCTCGTTCATTTCAATGCGTTTCCCAAATCGAAGGAAATTTGGTTCAGCAGATTTACCAGATCTTAAGAACTTTGGGTCTATTACGCGACCTGAAAGTGTGGCTTTTGTTTCACATTTTGAAAAATGAATTTAGTATGAGATATTAAAAACGTAGTAGAATCCAATATTATTGGTACAGTATGTGTTAAAATCCTGGGTTATATTTGCGGAACTGTGTAGCTGATTTATATCTTGCGGAGCTGTTTCATTCGTATAACTTGAACACTTGCGTTGTTGGTTAAGTAACAGATTTTTATTCCAGCTGGTTAGATGATATCATTACATATATGTTGCCTAGAAATTTAAGCTGCAATATGGAAAACTGATATGGTTATAGTGGCATCTTAAGCTATTTGTTATTTTGCCAACTGTTACCTCTTCCACAGAAATGCTTAGCTTGATTTTTGCAAATTCACCGGAAAATGGATTTCATGTACAAATTAGTTCTTATTATAGATTTAAATAATTTTAGTATTCGGATGAAATCATCACATTTCAAAATATGGTAATAATTGCATGGTTCAGAAGTGCTCTTAGTCCCTGCTGTTCAGAGTGAACAGCTGACAAAGTCGATGGCTGCCCACCAACGTGTTGGTATCAAAGATCAGTTACCAGCATATCCTCAAAACGGTGAAACTAGTCTGCACTTTGAACATTTAGTTCATTTCATTGTAAAACATTGAAAGAGTTGTTGGAAATTATTAACAAAAGGCTTAACAATAATATTTTACCAAAACGAAGAAAATTTGGTTCAGTTGCTCTTCCAAATCGGAGAAAATTTTGTCCATTAGGTGTGAATACATTTGATGAATGTCCAAATTGTAAAAAGTTCGCATCAATGTCTTTTTTTCCGTACATTATTGATGGCGCTGAAAGCATTCAGTTCTTCGTTATAAATAAGAAATAATATTTACCGTTATGAAATAAATTTCAGACTATTTAGGTTTTGAATACTTCTTTCCCATTTTCCTTAAACCATGGCTTTAAATCTAATTCATAAAATGTAATACAAAAATTGCAAAATAAACATTTAAAAATCCAACTCGTACATCTAATTGGACTCAAATGGTAAAAGATTGTTGTTGTTGGAATGCCTACTGAAATCGTAAGCATTTTTTGAAATAAATTTTTTTGGAATTTTCCTACTGGATGACTTATGACGGGGTTTGGAATAAATTAAACGTACCATCTCTGCCAAATCGAATGAAATTTGGTTTTTTTTTTTCAATTTTTTTAGATGCCTCATTAGCATCTTCTTCGCAATTATCCCCAAAGTGTTGCCTTATTTCCGCTTGCTGTAAACTTGTAAGCATGTTGAACATTGTGCAAAAATCTGATGTAATTGCATTTCTGCAGCACTCACATGATACCTAAAATTCATGAATTTCAATGTGCTAATCTTCTATTTCAGATTTTGTTTTCCTCTGCCTTTTCCTTTGTATTCTTAAAATTAAGGCATAAATTCTTAATATTGGTGTGGTATCAAACTTACAGTAATGGGAATTTTAATTTTTGAACATTTGGCTTGCATCAGATAGAAATATATATATATAATATGTCGCTTAAATGAAAGAATTAGTTTAAAAAACAAAAAAACACTGTAAACGTACTTTCAGTGTATAAAAGAAGAGCATACAATGATTAAAATGATTTCGATCTTGAAAATAATGATACTTAAATTAAGTAATTAAAGAAAAAATGTTGTCATGATTTGAGGATTTTTTTTATTCTAAGAGGTCTTTATCGTTCTGAATGCTTTATCATTTCATTTGTCTCTTGTAATCCAAAGATTCAATGAGGCAGTCTTATGTATTTCAGATCTATGACTTCGCCAAAAAGTTAAATTGAATTTTCGGCATACTATTTCATACGTAGTCTAACTTCTTATAGTATTAAGAGATGTAACTAATTCGAGACTCAATT
Organism: Dirofilaria repens; assembly: GCA_008729115.1. Taxonomy (NCBI): domain Eukaryota; kingdom Metazoa; phylum Nematoda; class Chromadorea; order Rhabditida; family Onchocercidae; genus Dirofilaria; species Dirofilaria repens. Next base: position 1,446,236 of record SNRZ01000006.1, on the reverse strand, counting down.
CTTCAAAAATAGAAAATTTTCTTGCTGTTTTGCTTTTTTTGACTAGAATTATGGATCATGACCTCCTAACTAAATTATGATTTCTTAATTAAAAAACAGAATCAAGTATGAAGTTAGGATTACGTTGGTATGATTGATAATGTTGATGAAGATAGGAGAGGGGAGATGGAAAGGATAAAAGAGTTCCCGTGTTATGCAATAGTTTAAGCGATGTCGAGGATAATGGTACAGAAAATAGTTTTGTCAACTGATGTTAATTTAATGGGGAACAATTTTTCTGAAGAAGGCCGATATAAAGAAAGTATATAAAAGAGCAAATATATATGGGCGTGAATCAAATAAAAATAAATTACCTGTGTTAGGCTGCATATCAGAAGAACAGCATGGACTAAAACCATATCTGAATAATGCTCTTCTTCTAATCGTCATATTTATATGCGAAGAAACGATAATGAAATTAACTGTGGTTCCTGAAATGCCATATGCGCCCCCAATTTATGCATCTTTTCTTTTATATTACTGTTTGCAATAATACCTGATCATCATTCTAATATATATCATCTTTATATCTTTAATAGTTTTAATCATCAACGTCTTAACCGTACAATTTGATAATCGGTAAACAAATAAAGCAAGTATTTTAAATGGTGCTAAAATTAATTTCTTACGTTATCATCTGAGTATTAGGATAAGCAACAAATCTATGAATCAATTAGCAATACCCGTTAAAAATACCTTGGAAGAACATGAAAAAGAACATGAATAAAAGATCACCGCTAATAGAAAAGCTTTCTTAAAACTGTCGATTATTACATGATTTTGAATGCGTCACACTATTTGTGGACTATGATGCTTTTTTTGAAAAATTCGCGAATCATCTTTGAGCATACGTAGTCACAGATTAAGTGAAATAGAGACAAAAACTAGAGATCTAGACAAAAGCCGATGCTATTTTCTTTTGCTTAATTTGACAAATGCAGCCCGTCGCACGATATTCCTATATGGATATTCTGATAACGACTAAAGTTCTGATGACAGTACCTTATAATTTAGTTCCTACAGTAAACAATTGTTATTATTTACATAAGAGAATATATATATACAAAATATCTATTTAAGGAAAATTCTGTTCTGTTTTGATAATTTTTTTTTAAGTTATAGAAAAATTCTAGATGTTGCGTTTATGATTTGGCTTTCAAACCAGATGGATCAGAATTACTTGTCGCGGCTGATACGAAAGTTTTGATTTATGACGGTACAGATGGTACACTATTGCAATCATTGAAAGGTTCAGTTTCTTTTGAATTTGACCTTATAAAAACAAAATTACAGAAAATGAATCCTTATTCTTTCCTTCACAGGTCATAAGGATCTCGTATATGCCGTTGCATTTTCATACAACGGCGAAATTTTCGCATCCGGTTCTGCCGATCGTTCCGTTATTATATGGACAGAGCAACATGAAGGAACGCTTAAATATATGTAATTTTTTCTTCCCAAAATCATCATTTGGCGCTTGAACATCGATTTTTTAACTCTTTTATTTTATATTTGATGTAGATTATATTATGTATCGCAACTGAATAGTCTATTTGTCTATCTTAAGTACAAAAGACGTCCTGGATTATGCACCATACAGAAATATTATATGAGACTTGATATGTCGTATTAACATAACTCTCTATCGAAACTAATTAACACCTGCAGTATCATTTATCAAATGTCAACGCTACAATTAAATATTCTCGGTTGTGTTATGCTTATATGTTAATCCGACGTTGGAAAAAGTGAAGAATTTTTTGAATTTTACATTTTTTAAAACTTTAATGCTCTGAGGCTTTTTAATACACTAGCATAATCTAGATAAAGCTATTGCTAAATTTATAATACAAATACAGGTCCAGATTTAGATAATTGGCTTCTATTTAATTTGGCATTTGAAGATCTTCTAGTCTTACTAAATGGAATCACTCTTAGACACAACGAAGCGATACAGTGCCTTGCTTTTAGTCCGACAACATGCTTTTTGCTTAGCTGTGCTACCAGTGATTTTGGTAAGCCATTTGAAATAACTATCGTTGTGTAATATGAAGAACGACAATTTACACTTAATAAATTATACCGTAATTGTAGCTCCAAAGCTAATACGACAAGTCTTAATAAATTTGAAATTTGAACTAAACAAATTTTATTACTTTAAAAGTTTAAAAGTTAAAGATTAAACTTCTCTGAATTGTAATTTAACTTAAAAGAGCTTTGTTCCTAATTAATTCATCAGTTCAATAGCGTGGACTTGCAATTCAACCAAGGAAATATCTCCAGGGATATGGACTCAACTAGAGAAGAGTGTTAGCAAACAACGAACATCAAGTAGATGCATTTGCTGCTCATGGAGTTGCGATGGCCAGCTTTATGCCATTGGAATGTTTGATGGCACCGTATCTCTGCGTTCTGCTGCGGTGAATTACATTTTTTTTTTTTTTTTTTTTTTCGCTGAGACGAAAATTAATATAAAATAGAGCATTCATTACTAATATTAAAAAATAAAAAGATACATTTCCTTCTGATGCCTTGCCTTCCCATTATCTTCAGTCCCTCAGATTATGTTTTTGTGCCCAAAGATTTTTATGTTTTTATCGTTCAGTTATAAAGCAAAACGTTTTAAGGTAAGTACGGCTGATAAATATAGCTCAATACTAAATGCATGCAAAGCTGTAAAAAAAAAGCAGAAAAATTCATTCCATGATAATATCATCTGAAATAAGCAAAAATAAGTAAAAATTCAGATGAAGATTTCGTTACAGTGACACAAAGTATCTTCTCTTCATGCACTGTGTTAGTTTACTCTTCAGAACAGCACAGAAATAAAAAAGATTGAACGACCCTCTGGTGAACCTGTTTGGGCGCTTGCTTTTGCAGCGGCTCGAAGCATTCCGTAAGTTCCTTTCAGACTTTGTTATCCGTTTATCTTGCTTCAAAATTTCAAAAAAATAAACAGTTTACTTATAGGGATGCTTCATGGCAGTGCAGTGCCAATATTCAGAGAAAGTAAGTTATTTTTTCCTCTTTTTCAATTGTATGCTGTTTTCTTCATCCAGATATTACTATATCCAAAAATGAGATAAAAATGCGAACCAAAATTAAACTATTTCTCACAGTGTTAAGGATTATTTCTAATTACACTAAAAAATGATTGTTTGCTGGATATTTCTAGAGAAGGAATTTAGAAAAATATATCTTTTCTTTTCAGTATTTTTGAAGAACATTTGGTTTTGGTAGACTGGGGGCAAACAGCTGCATTTTATGATTTGGAGGGAAATCAGGTGAGCTTTTCCGTTTTCCAAATTTCAAATAGATATACTGTGCATATATTGCTATGAGATATAGTCATATTCGTGTTATCGATTCAGATGCATCAATCACTATCAAATCGAGAAGTTTTCGATCGTCGGTTTGAATTTGTTGAAACCTAGTTGATATCTGACCATTTAAACTAAAGTAAAACTGAAGTTTAAGTTCTAGAAGAAAATTGCTATTATTGGTTGCAGCTTGTCCAAGAAGATAAAAAACTTGGCTATGATCCTACAGCAATAGAATTTTTCAACTATGGCCAGTTCCTAATAATATGCGGTTCCAATCGTCAAGTCACTCTTTATAGTCGTGAAGGTTCGTATATAACTTTATACTTCCATTAAACTTTAATGATCACTATATTTTACGTTAGGAAATGATATCATAATTATTTGTTGTTTTTTGAACAAATTTTTATCACATATGAAATCAAACTGCTGTAGGAACAACGCTGGGTACAGTTGCACAGATGGATACGTGGGTATGGACTGTAAAAGCTAGACCGAATACAAATGCAATTGTTGGTCAGTTCTAATGAAGTTGAATTTTTCATGCATATGATATTGTAGAATTTGGATTATATCAAAAAACTATTTGCAGTTGGTTGTGTAGATGGTACATTGGCATGCTACCAGTTAATGTTTAGCACTGTTCACGGATTGCATAAAGTTAGTAATGAAAAAAAAAAAAAAAAAAAACACTTCTAATTTACTTTTTATATTTTTTTTGGACAGTGTGTGTTTCTTCGATCAAAAAACTCTTACATTATCCATATTGTTATCGATCGAACCGTTTGAAACTATTCAAAAAACCATTCTTAGGAGCGATATGCTTACCGCGAAAATATGACCGAAGTAGTAGTGCAACATCTTGCAAATCAAACGTCTGTCAGAATATATTGTAATGATTTGGTTCGCAAAGTCGCTGTTTACTGTAACCGACTAGCTGTAGGTTTTTTTTGTTTTGTTTTGCAAGTATTGGTAATGTGTTTCTTATCTTTAAGTATTGAATTTCAGTTTGATAGATGAGCGGTAAATAAAAGATTTGAAGATGTTGTTTGGAAAATTAATTTTTTTGAACCTGCATTTTACTGAAGATATGCGCCGAAGAAAATTTATTTTAGGTGCAGCTCGTCGATCGTGTTGAAATATATCGCCTTACCGTAGAGCGCGATGAAGGTCAATTGGAATATAAATTGATTGAAAAAATAAATCGTGCTTTCGAATGTTCGCTGCTTGTAAGTACCGTAAGACCCTTTTTTGATATAGCACGTCGAAATTCATGAGATAAGAATTTTCTGCGAAATATAGAATTCACTTATATTTTGTATCATTTAAAAAAAAATTTGTTCATGTAGGTAGTCTGCGCGCATCATTTGATACTCTGCCAGGAACGACGATTACAGTGCTACGACCATAAAGGATTTAAACAACGGGAGTGGCTTCTTGAATCTCTGATACGTTATATAAAAGTCGTTGGTGGACCACCGGGACGAGAAGCTATATTAATCGGACTGAAGAATGGAACTGTAAGCTTATGCTTATGAAGAATGGAGTCATAAACTTATATTATCGGGGAAATTACCCAAAATGTTATTTTACGTGATAAAAGGAGAAAAATTTAGGTATGTGAAAAAAGTATAAAATTAGCTAAGATTTTTTTTACCAAGTAAAGGATGAAAAGTTTAGGTATGTAAAATCTTTGTGGATAATCCATTCATAACAGAAATGCTGCATTTAAAAAGTGCTGTCAGATGCCTTGACATCAGCCATTTAAGGTATGTATCTTCTTACTACGAAAATTGTTTAATATTGCACTATTATTCGATGGTATTTTTGTGTTTTTACTCTAGTGTTTTTAAATTTTGTTTGGTTCGAAAGTATATTCAATTAAAAAAAAATTCTAAATGTAGCCAATCATAAATTTCAGGGGAAAACTTGCAGTTGTCGACGAAACTGGAGTTTGCACGACTTTTGATATCAAGACTAAACAGCTTCTATTCCAAGTTCGACATGGTTTTTATAACAATTAGATTTTCTAATTGCGATTAAGAAACTGATGAATTTTTATAGGAACCATCATGTAATAGCGTTGCTTGGAATGCTGATCAAGAGAATCTTTTATGTTACTCCGGTAATGGCGCGCTGTGTATTAAAGCTAACAATTTCTCTTCACATCAGCAAAGAATGCAAGTATGATTTCAAAAAATCGAAGACTTTGTTTAGTTACTGTTTTTTGTCTTTTATTCATGGGAAATATTTAGTTAAACATAATGAATTTTTCAGGGCTTTGTAGTTGGATTTTCGGGAAAGCGTGTCTTTTGCTTGCATATGTTTTCCATGATTGCAATGGAAGTGCCTCTATCTAATCAGTTATACCAATATCTTGAACAGAAAATGTACAAGTAAGAGTTCCTGAAAATTTGCGCTTATCGAAAATTTTGAAATAATTTCGTCGAATATCAAGGGACAGAATTTAATTGATATGTTTCTATCGCCTTTATAGGGAAGCGTACGATTTGGCATCATTAGGTGTAACAGAAGCTGACTGGAACGTTCTTGGCCATGACGCTTTGCACAACTTCCAACTCGATATCGCTCAGAAAGCGTTTCATAGGATTAAAGATGCACGTTACCTTCAATTAATCTCGGAAATTAAGGTATAGAAATTAAAATTTTTGATCTATTCATTTATTCCGATATAGAAAGTTAATTCATGCATTAATGAAAATCTTAATCTGTTAGAAAATTGTTTTTATTCGGATTCGATTCTAGGACATGATAAAAAGAGATGCGAAAAAAGAACTGATGTTGGGATGCATAAAAGCGTATGAAGGCAGATATCGAGAAGCGGCGATATTGTTCCAAAAAACTGGATGTGAACAAAAAACACTGGAAATGTTCGCAGACTTGCGCATGTTTGATCAGGCTCAGGTCGGAAGATAAACTGGTGTTAGCTTGCATAACCTGATTTTTTTTCTTTCTTGACTTTTTAATATATTTATATTTTTTACTTATTTTCACTACCTATCAGTCAGTTATTTCATGTAACTATCGTTTTTGTGTGAACATAAGAATACATCTGTTTTTTTTTCCTGTGACCTAGACATTCGGATCCAGGAACTGTTATCATCGGCCTCTGGAGAAACTCAAAAAGCTCTGTTGCGGAAGCGTGCTGATTGGGCACAGAATTCAAATGAGCCAATAATCGCAGCCGAAATGTTCGTAGCTTCAGGCGATTACGATAAAGCAGTTAATCTTATGATCACGAACGACTGGATTGATATGTAAGTCTTTTATTCTTAAATTCGGAAAGTAAGCATTTGCATATTTTTTTTCCTCTTCTGTATTATTTTTGTTACTTAATACATGCAACGCTCTTCAGGCTGATCAGTCTCGCACATCGTATTGACCGAAATAATATTGATGTATTACGCGCAATTGGAAATTATTTGTCAAAAAAAGGAGAATACACCCTTGCTTCCCATTTATTCCAGTCAATCAATGATATTCGTGCTTTAATAAACATGTACGTTGATGCGGCGCTCTGGAATGATGTAAATTTTTGTTTGAAATTTATAGATTTGTTAAACGGGTTATTTTGTCACATCTTACCTTAGTTCCTTTAATTTTATATCTTAAAAAACAAGATTCCAAATAACATATATTTTTCAGGCATTTCTAGTAGCAGCAAAGTATCCAAAATATAATGAAGAAGTTTATCTGCCCTACGCACGTTGGTTAGCAGAAAACGATCGCTTTGATGAGGCTCAAAATGGTCTTCATTTTAAAATGTTGTTTTTTTTTTTTTTTGCTATTTAATATTAAATATCATTCTTTCAATCTACACAAAAAATAACGAGTTTATGTTTTGCAGCCTACCATATGGCTGGGCATAATATGGAAGCATTACAAGTTTTGGAGCAACTAATGAGAAATGCTGTTAGGGAGAACCGTTTTATAGATGCAGGATATTATAATTGGATGCTAAGCATGCAGTACCTAGAGCAGTGCTGCGGAGATCCTGAATTGAATGAAAAATTTTTGGATTTCAATAATAAAGCGAATTGCTACTATGCCTTCGATGTCATTCATAAATATCTGGTAATAATTAGTTAGTAGTTATGAACCAATAATTATTAAGATGGTTATGAGCTTATTCCTTGCCTAAAAAAGTACCTATAGTTTTCCGAATAAGTATTTGTTCTTAGTTGTTCTAAGATTTTAAAGAATATTCTGAAAACTAGGTTAAAATTTCCAAAATATTCATAATCGTAATTTGATGACCAGATTTCAATCTCTAAATCTATTCAGTCAAAAAATTTTTCCTCTTTTCTGAATTTTAGTGCTTATTTCAATTCGGTTTTGTTATTCATACTCATGCGAAAGCATTTTATAGGCTGAACCTTTTACGAGCTGCCCAACTGATGCTCTAGTCAATATTGCTCGTTATTTGGCTTTTCAAAAAGAAATTTATAAGATATCACGAGTGTAACTTCTTTGCAAATTAATTTTTACGGTAAAATTGGTAGGAACATTTCATTTCCAATATGTTTTATGCGCAGCATGTGATTAGGTGGTGTCAATTTTTATGTTTTGATAGTAAATCATCTGCGTGAGTGCATGTAGTTTCAATTGTATTCTAGTTGACATTGCTGGATATATGTTCCCTAATTTATGGTCAAGCTGATATCGTTCAAAATTTTTTCTAGTTCTTTCTTTATTTGGAAATATATTTAAAAACCTCTGAAAACAAATAAAAAAAAAAAAAATGGAGCTAGTCTTTATAGCTAGTCTTTATATTCATCAAAGCTGAAAAATAATTGGACTTCTTTTATATATTAAAATAAAAACGTACAGCGGTAGTAATATTTAAATGGCGTGAAAAACATCAAAATAAACAATGTTTGTTTCAGGAGCATATTATACACGTTGATGAAGCAAGGTCGAGTACTAGGTGCTTACAAATTAGCGCGATATGCTTTAGAACAACTCAGTTATTTGAAAATTCCACGTCGTTTTGAAAAGCTTATTGAAGCAGATGCTCTAATGATTAAATCAAAACCATTTACTGATGCAGAGGAATTGCTCCCAATGTGTTATAGGTTAGCGCTGAAAAAGTCTTATAACATAAATAACATTATTAGATTTTAGATACAGATTTTACCTTATAGCAGTCGATAAACTAAGCAACTTTTAGAGTATATTAGTTGCAAAAACGTTTGTGAAATATCAAGACACTGGACTTTTCTCGCTTAACATATAGATTTATTTCAGATGTGGTGTTTCTAATCCTCTTGTTGTCATTAATGAATGTATACATTGCAAAACTCCATTTATTTTGTCGTTTGTATCATTTGGTAAGTATTTGTTCCGTAGCAACGGCACTTCACACTTTGTATTTACATCTGCGATACAGAAAAGAGCTCTATGAAAAATGAATCTTAAATCTAGAAAAAGAGAAAGGGAACTTAATCTATAAGTCCAGCAAAGTTCCAAGATACATAAACTGTCTATTTTCTTTTCAAATTAATCGGAATGTTAACTATTTTTCATTAATTTTTATCTATGATATTTATTAAAAATAATTTTTGCAGAGGTTCTACCTCTTGTAGAATTTATTATCAGCGATGATATAAATTTAGAAGAAGCTCGACAGCTGATCAATGCTGAACCCCCTCTTGGTCAGACTGAAAATCCTTTACAAGTGCAGGTCAGTTGTAAGAATAAAATTTTTCGTTAATCCTAATGTGGTCGATTGAAATAAGTGATTAAACGGTTGGTATTATGAATTTCACTTAAGAGGCTTGCACTGATCTTATCCGATTTTTTGTGCCACTAGTAAAGACACAGTTACCCAAAGTGTTCCGACGATTCTAATATTTGTCTTTTATTGTAATGTGGATTCTTTAAATAGGTTTCCGACCGCTGAAATAAAAATGTATTCAGATGAATCTGAAAATTGGTAAGGTTGTGGCAGATCGTGAGATGTTACTCAAATTGGAAAAGCAACAAGTTATAATTGCTGAATGGCCACCACCATTCGTTACTCGTTTTTATTACAATGTAATACCAGAAATTTCAGTAACTCAGTGCAGTTCCTGTTTCCGTGTCTGTTATTTTATTTATATGTATTGATATTTAAATTGTGTTACTTAACTTTTCCTAACAGTGAACCTTATTAGGTATGACGGAGCGTTTCTTCTGACTTTTTATATTAAATTTATTATTTATTTGTAATCCCGCTACTTGAGCTGCTCAAAATTTTCATAAAAGCATGAATTATTTTTAAGAAGCGAGTCCTTCGTTTTTTTAATTTTTTCTTGATAATAGTAGGGTCGCCAAATGGTTGTTTTGTTTTTCTTCACTTTTTTCATTTTCATTATGTACGTTTTTATTAATCCAGAAATCATCTCGAAGTGTCTTCATCTGCTAACGATTAAAGGTTAACTTTAACATATTATTTTCACTACTGAAAAATAGTTTTTTTTTTTTTCTTTCAGATGTTTCATGCGGACGATTTTGAAATATCATGCCTCAAAACTGGTGCGTGCCCTTTCTGCCATGTAGCTCCACAAAAAAAAATTCATAACTTTACTGATGGCAGTGATATAGAATAAACTTATTTTTCTTGCTTATAAAAATTGTATAATGATGCTGTTCAAAGAACATTTGAGTTAAAGACTTGTTTTCATTGGATGAATTTTATTTAAGACACATATTTGCGGTATTTTGTCTTAATTAAATTAATAATTATAGTAGATTAGAGAAAGACAAGCAGAAATCGTTAGCTCTTCAAATTTTATGATGATTAAATGAATTTTGTGGCGTAAAGAAATAGAATTATAGAGGCATTACATATTATTCCACTTATTTCATTGCATTGTACATGAACTCATAAATAAATCAAATCTCATTCAGAACTGCAGAGTCAAGTCGTAAGAGATTATTGCATTTTAAAACGCTATTATAAACTAATGGTTGGAAAAATGAAGTAGCTAAGAATCGTAATAAAATAAATTTTTAGGATTAAAGCCAGTGGTTTCTGGTATAATACAGCATCGCCCAGAAGTTTCTTAAACATTTATTTTAAAATTGGGAGAATCTGTTCATTACATGCTCTTCTGTTCTACATTTTTAGTTTACTAATACTATCACAGTGATAAATTCAATACCAATGTCAATCATCAGATGATCACTTTAAATTCGTGAACTTCAAACTGATGATGGGTGAAGTTTTATTTTTCTATGTTTTGACTGGAGCATGGAGGATGCTGCCGCCAGTTCGTTTGCGTTTTGTTTTATGAAAAACTGTACCCATTCAGTTTGTATTTTGAAGAGACTTATAATGAGCAGAATACTTCCGTTTCCACCGAAGTTTGCTTGCAAACATATATTTTTAATTTAGCAATAAATATTGACCAGTAGCTTAGGATATAATTCTCAACTTCTTAGATGTATCAGCATCTTTCAATTCCATTAAAAATGGAATATTTCTCTGCTTATCAAAAAAATCACCTTCCTTGAAGAGCCGGAACTTTTATGTTGCGTTTACGCTAAATCAAAGTGCAGTGAATTAAACGCAAAATAAGTCACTTAAAGTTAATGACTATTCAATAATTTTTCTACAGTTCAACATCTGATATTTAACTGTGCTACTGTAAATCGTGAATGTTTATGCTATTCGAAGTGTTGTCATATCCCTTCATTTGTAAATGTGTTGCTATGCCATTATGATAATCACTTATTTATTATATTCATTTGGTTTATTGGTATCTAAAACTCTTTGACATTTTTGGTGACTTCCCACTTTCTAACAAATAACTTTCAAAGTTCAATTTTTTTTTTTTTTTTTTTTACTTTCAAAGTCCAAAACGAATCAGAATTGTAACCATGAAATGGATTACATTCTTTATTTGTTGGCATGAACCGACGGAAAGACAACTTTGTATGAAGTACAATCAAAGATGATTTACGAAGTTTGTCTTTATATTCGTAAATGTTCTTTTTTTAGAATGGGAAGAAGGCACCACACGTTCATTTCAGGATTGGATTCTTCATTTTTCAGTGCAGAAAATCGAAAGCTATTTGTGTTCAGTAGAAAGTGTATTTGAGATCTATTTCGTACCAGCAGACTTATTAGTATATTAAATATAAGGACGAAGTGTGAATTAGTTTTAATGAATTGACTGTTGAATTCATGCACAAATATTTTTATTTTTGAGATTCAAAACCTATTAACTTATCGGGAACATACCTCTTGTACAATTTTAGCTGATTATTATGCTCTCTTATTTTATCCGTAATCATGCTTCTCCTTTTCCGATAAGTTTTTATAACATGAATTCAGTAAATGAGATTACTCCTTTTTAAACTTCGAGAATCTCTCACTGTGCTGCTTTTTTGAATCAATTACTCGACGATCAGGGAGAATAACCTGCATCTGACACTCAGCCATATTCATTATATCATCAGTACATAAGTCTACGCACAGTGATTGAGTGATTTTGACATCTACGATGAATTTTTTACAATAAGAGAAAACGGTTTGATAATTTTAAGTCATCCATTCAAGATTAGCAGAAATAATCGGTGTGCCTAAAAATTTAAAAGATGTTTACGGTGGATAATAATGCCAAATAAATGATATTCATTTGAAATATATAACACTATTTCGCAAGGAATAAATAACATTTGCTCAATTCCCCTAGATGGCAGTTATAAGTGTAGCAATTAATCGATAACAGTGATGCCACAAAGGTTTAGAAAAGGATTGCTAATATAAAAGTGATATCATAGATGGTATAGTAAGGAATAATCGGATGATCATGACCGGTCAGTAGTCTTATAAATCACCTGTAATTAAAGCATCTTTATACCTCCTTCACATCAAATGCTTTTTCCTCATTGGTGCTGAAAATGCTTCTTCCCCACTGTGTGCTGATTCCACATCAGATCGTTTGTTCCATGCGACGTGTTCTATGTACGATGATTTTTCTATTTAGCACAAAATATAATTCATTAATATAAGAGGTTTCGGGACGCGAAACGAAGAAGCATGTGAAAAGTCTCAGCTACGTTCGACGTCGTTATGGATAGGGCTCTCAATGTTATTCGGGTTCTGTAACAACAAAAAATTTTTCGTGAAGATCATGTTGCAGAAGAGAACCGAGTCAGGCATTTTTCGGATTACATCCCGTATCCTTCTACTAAAACTCGTTCTTGCGCATGGCTGTGCGTTGGGCTGCTTCTTTCAATTTTTTAGGAAATATGTTATCTGTTGATGATAACTCTGTCAGATATTTCTTTTCCTTGTGGCTCTTATTGCGATGTCATATTCAGGAAATTGATACTTGAAGTGTTTTGTTCGCTTTAGATAAGTTATGAATCGTTATGCATAAAATTGCTGTGCGACATGATGTATATTTTGTTACATTTGGAGTACCACCACAGTGCCGAAACACTTTTACCGATGTGAATTTGAGGTTCTCCTCTAAATGAAATTCGATGAATTGCTGTTCACTAATCTCGGTGAATTTGGTCGTTACCAAAAAATGCAATTCACATTGGTATGCTTGCCAATCATATTCGTCTCTATGCATGCATTATCGTGGACATTCAGTGCTGCCTCTGTGCCCCATAGGTTTGTGATTTCTTAAAAAGGTTTGGCCTATAGAAATAAAATATAGAATTTTTTTTCCCAGAAATGCATTTCTAGAAAAAGTACAATCACACTTGAAATGCAGAGCGAATTTCACTTTGCGCGCTTGAAAAACTATGCAATGGCATAATATTTCCTTTTTTTAGTGATACAAAATTAATTTGCGTGGCAATCATCAAGGAATCCCATTAACTTATCGTTAGTGAACAAGTTTTCAGTCACTTTTTGAATACTAGATTTTAAACAAAGTGCTCATTAAGAGTAGAAAAAGAAACATTTTTTTTTTTTTTTATGAAGATGTGGAGTTTCGAAAGTAAAAATGGGATGGTCCATATGGTTAGTAACTGGGATTAAATCTGCTGGATCGGCATTGGAATGATCTAGTATTAGTGAAGCTTCCAGTGGAATATATTTTGAGAACGGTTGAAAAACATCGAGATTAAAAACCTGCAATAGCGTTCAAAATTCTAAGTGGCTTATGATTTTTGCCAGTGAAAGACTTTCCCTATTTACATTGCTTTACACACAGTATTTACGGGTCTGAAGAAGATGATACAATCATGGTTCAGACGAAATACATGTGTGTGCATAAGTTGGAGCTACAAATGAGTTTTCATGATGTATGTAATAACACTGAAGCCTGAGCGATCTTGAATAAGGTTGTAACGTTATGAATTATGTTTGCTAAATTAATAGAACATCAAAAGAACTTTTTCCTGGGTTTTTAGTTTTTCCCGAAAAAGCGTATACGAACTTAGAAAACTATTTTTTTTTAGATGTTAACATTTGAATATTTGATGCGTACTTACTATTTTGAATGAATCATGAACACAGAGAACGAAATATAAGTTTACGCAACATGTAATGGACGTGTAGAAGAACTTCGCTTAATATTTAAATTCTGTTGCATTTGTGAAAATAATAATTTAACGAAATATGTGGCGTTAGCAATTTTAGATTTTCAGCAATATCCTTTTTCTATTCAGCGAAATGGAAGATTCAGTTTTATTTTTAGTTTTATTTCTAGTAATCTTTCAAATTTTCAATATTGTTTAAGATGTCGTTTGCCAAGTGAAGGATTGGATGCAAGCTATTGGACACAAAATGATGTGCTTATAACAGTAGGAAACTGTACGGATAAAAAACAGCAGTGCAGATATCAAGAATGTCAATTACGTAATGACTCTACGTGTCGATCTGGATATGTTTTTGATTTATCGGAGATCAAGTATTCAGCCATTAATCGAGTTGGTTTTTTCAAATAATTATTGCTTAACAATACATGAATAAATTCGAGAGAGATCAAAACTGGTGTGGTTTCGATGATCGAAATATGTTGAACTCGCGCTCTTGAAGCGTGAAAGGGGAAAGGTGAAAGGAAGCTAGGTACGGTTATTTATGAATCATACGTAAAAAATGCTTCATTCGAAACAGAAAAGCAATACTGTTCTCACTTGTTCACATTTGAACTTTAAGGAATGCCTACTATTTATCATTTAGTATAGCTATCCCATGATATTGGTGCTTAGACATCTCGTTGGATTTTCCTAAGGGAAATCAGCTATTAAGGTATTAGATTATTCCTTTACTTCGTAAATTAGAGGCGATGATTTAAGCTGTTTATTTTATCAGCAAGAACACGACAAACTCTTCTTGACTATAGGTTTTGTCGAACTTCAACATTACTAGATGCCGTCATTGCTGTAAATGATTTCAACACTTCAGTATATTACTGCTTTGATGAAAATGACGCCAACTAAATATATTAGCAGAATTTTAAACTTTTAAAAACAATATTTTAGTGGCAAATAGTATGCGAATGGTCAGTGTTGAAAGCATTCATTCAATCTACATACTATATTGGACAAATGGGTGGTTCGCTTTTGTTTGGTTTTCTCGGTGACAGGTATTTTTCACTTTTAATGTGTGAACTTTCTCAGCTTATCGCATCATCTTTCAGCAAACCTTACGTTATATCGAAAGTTGAAAATTAGTAAAAAACTATATGTTATTACAGAATTGGTCGAAAGAAAGTATTCTTCATTGCGATAATTATGTTAATAATATGTGGTGTTTTAATGGCAGTGGTACCATACTGGACGGCATTTGCTTTATTACGGGCTGCTGTTGGATTTGCACATCCTGGCATTTTCGTTATTGCTGTTATAATTGGTTATATCTATTATTGCTGAATATTAGATAATATTCTTCACTACCCTCCTTGTTTGGGAATGATCCGGTATTATTGCTTTTGTAGTTATGGAATTGGTTGGTCCTTCCAAAAGAAAAGTTGCTTCAGTAATATCAGGGATATTTTTTTCATTTGGTCAAATCTTTCTGGGATGTCTTGCATATTTCATTCGCGATTATCGGTATTTGCAACTTGCCATTTCTTTACCTGCACTTATCTTTATGTGCTACTGGTGGTAAGTATGGAATGTGAATGTTTAAATCTGAATTTGCACATGAAAATTATTATTTATAGAAAGACAAAGCAAATGAATTTGGAAGACAAAAATGGAGAAGTACAGTTATTAGAGTTGAAGCTACTATATCAAATTTCCTTAAATTAAGGGTTGTTCCTGAAAGTGCACGATGGCTCGTGGCACAGCATAAATACGAAGAAGCCCATAAAATCTTGCAACATGCAGCAAAAATTAACGGTGCACGCTTGCCAGAAAAGTGGTGGGATCAAATTGATTTCCCGGAAAAGACTGCACAGAATCGTTCCCCACAAAGAAAATATAACTATCTTGATCTTATTCGAACACCACGCATACGGCTGCGTACATTCGCATGCCTTTTCTTATGGCCAGTGAGATTTAATTTCAAGATTTTTACATATTTCAAGGATTTTTTTATATATTTCAAGGATTTTTACATATTTATAGACTGTTATTCAATCAATTTTTCACGCGTTGTTCAGTTGAATAACTCCTTACAATAATATGTAAACAACTTTTTCTTTATCTGTTTGGAATATTCCATAGGTTGTGTCCCATGATTATTATGGTGTTCTATTGAAAACTGATTTTCTTGGTGGTGATTTCTATGGAACATTTATTATCGGCGGCATAGCTGAAATACCAGCTCTTTTGTTGGTCTTTGCATTTATCGACAGAATCGGCCGCAAGCCACTTTTTGCTGGAGGATACTTTCTTGCTGCGTTATGCATGCTTTCTAATCTTCTTCTGCCTTCAGAAGGTACAGTTGAAAAACATTCAATTCTTTCAGTTTTCAGTCTGTACTTATTAGATTTTCGAACAACGGAACTTTTGCAAGAAGCATTGATATTTAAAATTATGGAATGGGTTATTCTTCACTTTATAAGGATCATAGCGATATTCAGTTGTTTACTGCAACATTTGTGGTGGCTGTTAAATGCAGTTTTGTAACAGCTTCTTGCAAGGTGCTCATGTGTTCCTCGTACAGCACTTTTTTATTTCTCATTTAAGTTTTGTATAGTCCGTTTCTATTAAAAACATTTCAGTGCACTGGATTATTAATATTCTACAATTTTTAATCGCAAAAGCTTCTATAACTAGCTGTTATGCAGTAATTTATACTGTTACTCCCGAATTATATCCTACAGTAATTCGTAATTCAGCAATGGGATGCTGTTCGATGATTGCTCGTGTCGGCGCTAATCTGTCTTGCTATATTGTCATGTGGATTGTATGTTCTCTTCAAAATTCAGTGCTCCTACAACCATAGTTCATTATGATACGGAAGCCTCATCAGTTTTTAGAATAAATTATTGGATTTGCAGCAGTGTTTTGGTTCTCATGTATTGCATTTGAAGAAAATAATGCACCTGAGCACCAGAAAATCTTTCTTAATTTTCGTTTATAAGAAAAAGTGGCGTGATTACAATCATAATCACGTTTACTGAAATCGTACAACAACTGAAGTCCGCTTTGAATATTTCAAAAATTTTTTTCGTTTTACAGGTGGAGCAGTTTGGAACATGGGCAATGATCATTCCATTTGGTAGTCTTTCATTGATGGCCGGTTTAGTTGTAATATTTTGTATACCTGAAACAATGGGTAAACCATTACCAGAAACAATTGAAGAAATTGAAGATAGTTTTCGTCCAACAAATGAAGAAATGTTAACTCTGTCAAATGCATCAAAAAAGAAAAATAATTTGAAATAGAAAATAATTTTGCAACTCTAAATATGCCAGGATTCTAAAATTCAGAAGGTTCTGTAGCTCACAAAGCGTTTCTGCTGTCGTTTAGGAATGGTTCATTATTTGTTATCTTTTGTATTCTTGAATGTACAGTTCAAGGTTCTATGAGAGCAGATGGAATGTACATGCTGATCATTATTATTTTGGCAGCACAATACATATGCTATGCTGTGCTGCTACAGCAAGTGCAGGTTCTGAAGAGTTTACAACTGTACATTTACAGAAAATTAGAAAATAATTCGTTGTGCATAGACTTCACAAGAATGAGAAATGCCTTTATGAATGAGAGTTCTTTTTAAATCACAAATAGAGTTGGCTAATAATACTCGTCTTCATCTGATTAACGTATCTGTGAATATTGTGTTACTTTATTTTTCTCACTATAAGCACTATGCTTTAACAGGTTATCGAAAGCTATGACACTTATAAATAATAAGTTTTCCTTTTAGTGCAACTCCATCTTTTCGAGAAATTGCGCTTTGGAAACTGGTGTCTATGCTCATGATGTCATAAGTTTTCTCTCCCATATGAGATTGAAAGCTGCGTTATTGGTCTTGCAATAAAGCATAAGTTAGTTTGCTTCTCGCGGAACGATTTTTGACCTGTAGTGATTCCAGAAAGTAGTGTTTATGAACTTTAATTTAAAATTCCTTTCGGTTGAGCTCTTCATGTTGCAAATGTATTTTACTTTTAAAGCATACTACCAAAAGGGAAACAAAGAAATGGTTTCTCTCAGAAGCTTACCTAAGTTATTTAAAATATAGCTATAATCTGCGCAGAAATATTGTAAAATCTTAGAGCTCTGCAAATTGAGGCACCAGTTATGCTTTTATGTTTACATATATTATATCAGCTTTGCGAATATTTCCTTTCAGTGTCTTGCTCTATGTTTGTTTCAGATTAGCACAGTTCTTCAGTATTAATGAAAATTTCTCGACTTCAAAGTGCAATATTGCTCCTTTATCAAACTATGAAATAAATGTTGTAACTCATGGACAGTTTTTTTCTAGTTTTTTGAACTAGCGTGGAAATGACTTGTAATGAAATCAACATCGGACATGATGTTAAGACACGACAGAGAATTCAAATGAAGTCGAAGCAATCAGCTTTTTCCACAACTTTCAAAATAATATGATGGAAAAACGACATATTTTAAAATTTTTTAAATAGCATATTGCCATTAAAAGCGTATGTAATTTTCTTGGAACATGACGATTGTAAGTAGCTATCACTGAATTATATCACTTCACTAATTCGTAAAGCTGATTATAACTTACCAATAAGAAATGTATGCTATCTTTATCACTTTAATTGCTGTTGATTCTAACTGCATTTTTATAAGGGTCTATCGAACAATTATATCAAATACCTGGTATAGGAATGCGGTGAATCCAAAATCACGAAAATAAACTAAAATGAAAGTTACCATAAATACATTCCTGGAGCTACCCGACAACAAAACCGCCCAACAATTTTCGCCTTTTAGTTGGGTAAGAAATCTTCATGGCATACCACTATAATCGTAAATGAAGAATATTGAAAAATGAAAAGAAATGTAAATATTTAAAGCTGGAAGAAACTTAAACGTATATGAGGATGAATACGCCTGCAAATTTTTTGATTCCATAAGATAATATCTTTTACATATAATATTAATAATTTTTTCACTCGTAAAAGATTTTGAACAAACTGATTCATTGGGAATAAACGCATTCAAGTGCGAGGAGGAATCTCATTTCCCACTTTCAAGTAAAGCTGAATACAGACTTCATGCACATTTAGGACTTCTTAGAGGAAATAGCAATAAGTTTAGAACTTTATATAATTCAGAGACATCAAGTTTGGTACTAAAAGTTGTGAAGATTATGAAATGTGGCAACAAAACAACAACAGTGATTCTCTCACACAAATATAACGGACCGCGAAGTACAGCGGTAGAAACGTTTTAACACGATATCCACTTTTAGGTAAAGAAGTGACTGAGATATGAAGCACGGAGCATGTAGCTTCAGATGAAAGGTTAGAGACGGAGGAATATGGCGTAAGTAGTCATATGTTGTTTACTACAGATACGAATGACACTGCAAGGAGAGGGTGACAAATTGAAGTAGTGGGGACAGACTGTGATAATCGCGGTGATATGAATTGAGACCAACATGAGTACCACATAATGTAGTGCATATTATATAAATTATATGCTTTACAAGATTCGCACTGCATGTAAAAATTATAGTTTGTGTTAGTTTTGTATTATATGGTACTGATGAGCTGATTTACATCACTTTTCATGGCATGCGTTTTTAAATTCTTTTCAAGTTAAATTGTTTACAGATCAGTTTGTGTTATATTCATGCATTCAGGCGAAATGAGCTGAGAAGTAAGTCATCTTGACCATGTTTTTCTTTTCATTCCATTCATCACAGAACATCACAGGTTCCTTCAATATTTACTCAGTCAGTTGCAGTATAAGTTTGAATTACTCAAACAGTGCAATAATTGATTGACATCCGAAATACTTTTTTATATTGCATTTTCAGTGAAATAAGGAATTCTAAAATGAGGTTCATGAAAATTTGTTCATTAAAATTTAGTTCAGGTGAAAACACTGTGTTATATGGCAGTATGAAGACCGAAACTGATACACATACTAATTCCGTTATAAATCCCTCACCCATAGGCAGTACTGGTATTCATGTTCAAGTAAATCGCGGGTTGATAAACACAGATTCTGGTGATTCTCTCGTTGTTGACCAAATAACTGGTGAAGGTGAGTTACGTATTTTCATTTTTTAGGCCTGTTTTTTCTCGCTTTTCTCATGTTTTTGTTTTGAGGAGCTAATGCACTTGATCCCTTTCCAAATAATTCTTTTGTATATCGTTGAAAGCAGAGTTACTTATTTAAAAATCATTGTATCTTTGCAGTGATTTTTCTTTTTAACTCTATATTTTCTTGCAAAAATTGATATGTTAATTAGACTTCTTCATATAACGTATTTTCATATTTATGTAACCGTACCACATTGTTTTACTTGATTTTTGTTGAATTCCCTAAATCTCATAAATTTATTGTTTTCGACGTCTAGTATTTCTCTGTTCTATTTATCATCCTCTACATTGCTCAGTTTACATTAGAAATCTTGGGTATCACTAGCATTTCATTGATTTTTTTTAATACTCTACGAATTAGGCTTCTCATATATTTAATGAATACATACAGTACGGGTTATATTCTTTTTTCTTTATTGTGAATAATGAATATTTCTTGACTATTTCTGTTCGAAGTCTTGATTCGTTACAAATGAAATAGTGTTCCGTTAGTAATACAATTTTTTCGCGCTTGTTAATTCCATTTGACCATAATATTTGTAGAGAGAAATATCTGTAACGTATAATTCTTTTCTTGAGGATATTTCGCCAGTCTTTTTTATTTTTGATCCCATGATAGAATAGTTCAACATATAGCTTATCTCCTTTTCTAAATTGTTTTGTGTTTTGAACTAACAGTTATTGTTTGTATAGGTATGACGCGTAAATAACACCAACTTCTTTACAATTTTAGCCCAAGATCATTTTGCATTGAACTTGTTAAAGTTATACATGTCATTGGAAAACTTTTCTTTCTCTTGTTTAAAGTTTAACTATTCAAATGGAATCGCTTCATTGTTTAAGATGGAAGCAGTTTTTTTTCTTTGTCTGGTTTCGGTTTGTAATAAGATTTGTACTAAGCATGGGTTTTTCTGATTGAATTTAGTTTCTATAAACACACCTCTTATTTTTCATTCGCTGTTTATAATTTTTACATGTCGATAATTTTATAGTAAATGCAATTCTAAAAGTTTACACTCTATCGTTTTTGATGTGAAAATTTCCGTGTAACATGGGATATTATGGAGCGTTACATTTTTTAAAATTGTTCTAGTTGGATATTGCATTATTCAATACAACTCACTGTTAGATCTTTTTTTCGCAATCTGTTTCTTGTTTTACTTACAACCTTTTCATTTGCTTTCTTGTTTCTGATAAAACAAATTGGGCGCTTATGACAGAGGTTGATTGTACGGGAAAAAAAGTGATGAAACTGAAGTTATTTGTACGAAAAGAAAAAAATAAAATTATTTAGTTTATGGCGATTATTGTTGTCAAGATACAGTATTACTGCTGGTTGGTGCAAGTGCAGTTTATAACATTGTAGGTCGTTTATTGGTAGTTAATGTCCTTAGCATTTATTGTTTAGCTCAGTATGATATTTCTTCCTAAATTAAGAGAAATGCTGTTACGAAAAGTCATTTTAGGTGGGTCAGCTAGAGATGTTGTCCGTTGCCTGTTACCGCATGTTGATCTACCGGATAACCTTTCCGAGCAAGATATATATCGACTCATTCGAAAAATTTTATATAGTGAACATCCTAGACGCACAAAGTTACCTGAATTCAATTCATTCAGTGATGCAGTTGAACTTTTTAGAAGGTTATTCCTCTAATTTTTTTTATTTTACAAAGTTAAGAAAATTACTCACTTTAAAATTATTTTATTGCTATAGAAGGGCTACTTTTTTGATGTTTTTAGATGCAGCCATATCTTAGTGTTGACTGGTGCTGGCGTTTCTGTATCCTGTGGTATACCGGACTTTCGGAGCAAAAACGGCGTGTACGCGCGACTTCACATCGAATATCCAGATCTTCCAGATCCAACTGCTATGTTTGATATCAATTATTTCACTAAAAATCCGAAACCATTTTTCGAATTTGCTAGGGTATTATCTTTCTTTCATTGGATAATCTTTGTTGTTTTCATACCTTTTGGCAACCCGTAAAATTTATATGATGCTTCAGTTTTTATCTCGAATTTGGTTTCACAGCGCCAGCCCTATGCCTTCTCAAGAGATTTGAAAATTGACTGAATGAATCGTATTCAAGGAATTATTTCCTGGTCGCTATGAAGCTTCGATGTGTCACCACTTCATCAAGGCACTCGAAGATAGTGGGAAATTGCTGAGAAATTATACTCAAAATATTGATACTTTGGAACAAGTGGCCGGAATCAAACGCATTGTACAGTGCCACGGTATATTTTTGTTTTGTTATCATATAATGGCAATAATGCCTATGATCGTTATGCATATGATGGATGAACTTTGCATCTTCGGAGTTTCTCTTAAATCGAATAACTACTTTACATTTTGCATAAAAAGTAGCAGTCAGTCGTTTATTTTAGTAATCGGTCGTAAAAGCTCTTATTACTGGAATTATTTCTTTTTTTTGTCGATAATTTTTCTTTTATTGTTTAGGATCATTTGCTACGGCGACTTGTCGAAACTGTGGTATAAAAGTCGATAGCGAAGCCATTCGGGAAGACATTGACTCTGGGGTATCTTTAATGGAACTTTTCTTTGCATCTCTAGTTTTAAGTCGTTGTTTAAAATCATTTATCGCTTTTTTCGGTTAAAATTTCGATCTGGTGAAGATTTTATAAAAATGAATCGTGGTGAAAATATATAGTGTCATGAAAAGAAATGTTTCCACTTCTATTGTAATTTTAATAGCGCAATTATATATGATCCGTAATAATTCATTTTACAGCATGTTGCAATGTGTCGAGTGTGCAACCACCCGCAAGGAGTTATGAAACCTGATATAGTTTTTTTCGGTGAAGATCTCTCAGATGATTTTCACGAAAAAATGACCGAGGACAGAGAAAGAGTGTGCAGTTTATTCTCTAAATCTTCTCAGAAAAGTTGATGATAGACTAATATATTTAAATGAAAATTCTACAAATTCTTTTCGAATCAGTCGTGATGTTGCTGCTGTTGTTTAACTGTGCTTAAGCTTTTGTTAAGTGTTTGAGAATTTTATGAGGGTTTGATTTTTCTTTTCAGGTAGATTTAGTTGTAGTTATTGGTTCATCTTTGAAAGTACAACCAGTTGCTCTTTTACCATATAACGTTAATCCGGAAGTACCACAGATACTCATCAATCGTGAATCTCTACCTCATTATGCCACTGATATCGAATTGCTGGGCAATTGTGACGATATTGTGGCTCAGTTAGCTTTGGTTTTGGGTCCTCCTTATACTGATATTTTCAGAAAAGGTAAAATTTAGATCTGCTATGTAGCGTTTTAGGTGAATCATCCATATATTAAGATACCAAGAAAGAATTTTTTTTTGAGGTCGTTCGAAAACAAACTACAGCGACCTTGCTGCAGTCGGAAAAGTTTGCGAGAAACCAACTCTTCGGAAGGCTATCAACGAAATGCAGTTCAAGGTTACATCTTCTGTTGTAGTGTTTTAATTTATTCCATTCAATAGATATAATATATAGGATTTCAGGCATCAGAGATAGCTTAACTTTATCATTGTTCAATTTAAAAAAATTATCTTAAATCACGAGTACGATATTTTTCTACCTTTTATTTGTATTTCAATGTCTTGAAATGCTATGTATTCTTTTTAGAAATTATTGGACCAGCCAGCAATTAAGCGCGCACGATTTAAAGAAGGAATGCCTTCCATGTGGGATGCACGTTATGTTAGTGTGGGATCGAAACTTCCTATTGACGGTTATCTTTTTGTGAGTACTTTATATCTTTATGTTCAACCTTTTTAGATTTATTTTCTCTTCTTGTGAAAAAAAAAAATACATTCTAATAATGCTACATGTATGTTCTTTATTTGTAAGTAATAATTTATAAGCCTTTTTGTAGACTTGAATGAGAAAATCAGAATGCTGGAATTTCTGTTTATTGTGAAGTTATTTGGCTTCAAGACTAATTCAAAATGAAGGGCATTCCAGAATCTACAAATTTCTGGTGTAAAACGTGTGAAATATTTAGTAATTAATTTGAAAGAGAAGCAATTGCAGTATTCTAAAAACGGCTTGCTATTCAATTAGGCTCTCGAAATTTTATTTAAGAAGTGACGCAATATGAGAACTGTATATAAAAATAAGCAATACAAAGGTAGCACAAAGTGGAATTTTTCAAAAAAGTGTTTATTCTCTCTATTCTATCATATATAAATCTTTTTTTTTGTGAATAATTCGGAATTTATCACACAGCAGTAAAAATCCTTGTTCTCACTGTTCTGTCACATACTAACTTTTTTAGATAGTACCGAACAAAAACGTATTCCCTGGTGCAGAAATGTATTACGATAAAGACGATGATATATTTCGTCAGCTTTCAGAGCATTATCACAGTTCACATGCATCAAGCAGTTCGGAATCCGGAGAAAGTGAAACAAATCCGGATGAAATTTATTGTAATATTGGCATTAGAACAATGTCTTTAGAAGAATCTTCTCTTCGTGTAAGAGCTGGTAGTGAAAGTGATGAAAGGTCCAGCTCTTGTCCTCCAAGAATGGATTTGGGAACTAAATATGATATTGAAGGCTCATTCACGAGAAATAAATTAAGTGCACGATTGGAACCTTTCTCGAATACAATCACTATGCGAACAGGAGAAGAGACTACGCATTGTTTGTTCAGGACCAATAGCTCTAATTACTCACTTTTATAATTTGTAAGCCATGTTTCGCTGTATCTTTTTTTTTTTTTTAGAAATAATTGTGACAATTTTTCGATAGTCGTTCAAATAGCTTAAAGTGTTAAGTATTTGCTTGGGGATTTCTTACGTTTCAACTATTTTAGATGTAACTCTACAAGAAATTGATGTATTTTTTTAAAAACAAAGATATAAAATACAAATTATTTCTGTATTGGAGATTATGCTTGCTCATCAAAATTATAATATCTCTGATTTATCTTGTTGAAGCATTTCCGTTTTCATTTAATGTTTTCCTGTAAACGAGTCAGTTTTTCAAAGTATATTCATTATTATAGTTACTCTCATGAGATTAAAATCTCTTAAAATGTGAATCGTTTCATCTATGAGTTATCAAAAACTTCTTTACATTGCAAAAGATGAAAATTTAAAAATTTCCGAGAATGATTAACACTTAAGAAAATCCGTTACTTGATTTTTGCAGGGTTTTGCTCCAGCTAATGCATTTCGTACTGTCCATTTGCTTGCTAAGTCAAGCATTCTCATCAGGTGTACTTTGTTTATGAAGCTTAATTTTTTCCTCGCAGTTTATGATTGTTTACTGTTCGTAATTGTATATTACCATCATGTTATTATCACTGTTGCATATGTATAGCGTATATTTTGTTTTAAAAGCATTTCATCGAGAAAATGAAAATTTGCTTCTAGCTGTGGTCATTGATATCAGAGAAAATCATTTTCAAAGCTAATGTGATGCTGATACGGGAAAAAGGTATTACCATTGGCACTAACGTAATTATACTCTAGGGAACGTTTTCTCGATACAAACCTCGGATCCATTATACGCTAATTTATTGGTCATTCATAATTTCATATCAAAGAAATATTGCCTGAGGATGTCCATGTTATGTTGTGGAAGTGGGGTATGAAAAATTATCTGATGCACTCAATTATAGATGTTTGAAAATTAGCGAAGAGTGATCAGCGTGAGCAGCTAAAAAAAAAAAAGTTCTTTGAAGAAAGTATCTTAATCATGCTTCGTGCTCAGCTAATGCGTTGGGAACTATGTATGGACATCCTCAGCCAATATTCTTTGATATGAAATTATGAATGAGTAATGTTTTTTCAGGCATATTTTGTGCAACAAATAGGATCGTATTTTTAGTGGATGTACTTGGAAATATTGGAGAATGACTCATGTTTCGTTTCGTATTGGTTTTCACTGCTATAGTTTACTAAAATTTCGTGATCCTAGCAGCTACGGTACTAAAAAGTATAGCTGGAGTGCAATTAATGGTGTTTGAAATTGTACAGTACAGACTTCTTAGTACATATGCAGAAAATGCCTTTTGTGGAAATATTTGCCTCAGGTCTTTTAGG
The DNA here is from genome assembly GCA_008729115.1 of Dirofilaria repens. NCBI lineage: Eukaryota > Metazoa > Nematoda > Chromadorea > Rhabditida > Onchocercidae > Dirofilaria > Dirofilaria repens. Next base: position 1,420,152 of record SNRZ01000006.1, on the reverse strand, counting down.
ATACTTTTCATGTTGTGGGGTTATACTTTCTGAATTAATTGAATTCTTCATTTAATGTTATCCATCCGGACTGATTATGTTTTTGTCTAAATCTTGTTAATTTATCAATTTATGAGTTTCCCTTCAATTTGTGACTTTGTGGACTCAGTTCAATACTATTATTCTTTGCAAATTAGATAATATTCATTGTGTATTTTCTAACTTTGTTTGATTAAAAAAGAATGAAGTGATTCGTGGATGAGTTTACTTTAATATCTAAATATTCTTAAAGATGATATTTTGCATCCGTGAGATGGGATTTTACTAATTCTTTTCTGTGCGTGGAATATGACGACCGCGTTAAAAACTTGGAAAACTGTAAGTCTAGTTAGCAAGTGTTAAAGTAGTGGAACCAATTGTGATGTTTTGGGAGCAGTGCTTTTGCCAACTTAAGGAGGACATCAGTCCTTTTTTATTTTAACTGGCTGCTAAATAACGGCAAGGAAAAGATAAATGTGGAGTAAATAGATTTATATTGCTAACTGATTTAATTCTGTGTTTCGTTTCAATAATACCGTATGACAGCTGGTTTAGTGGTGATGGTTGACTTTATTAGTTTTTCATACAGTTGAGGTCATTGTACGCATTTTCTTACGAAGAGTAAAAGAATCATGGAAAATACTGTGTTTTTCCATTTTTTCAACTGTTTTGTCTAAACTCTTATCAACTATATAGTAGGCTGGAGTTCTGTCCTTTTTTTTTTTTTTCTTTTTTTTTTTAACCGGAATGAATGAAAATCTTACGACGAAAAATTCACGCATCTAAATAATTCATTGGCCCTTAAGAAAGTTGTAACTTATCGGGGTTGTGATCACTCTATTTCACGAGGAAACTATCAATATATCAACAGCATTAAATGGTAAGCATGAGGTCCATAGGTATGGAATGTGGAGTTTGAGTCGGTTTTTAAAAAACTTTGTTCACTTTACTTGTATATCATATGACTGAGAATTTTATTTTCATCCGTCTTTTGTAATTCAGTCATTGTGTGCTTTCACGTAACATGTGCATGTCACATAAATATCGCTAGCTATAGTGCTTATAGTATTATATGTTGAAGATGTGAGCCATTTCTATGGAATTCAGCAGAAGAATGTGAAACTTCATTCACAAATTCCATCGAATGTAAACTCCGGGAACTTTCAGCTTGGAACGTCCTCATCCATAAGTAAATGGTTCATATATGATCTATTATAGTTACTAAAGCATCAAGTTTTAAGAGGAGGTTTGTTTGACTTTAACTTTCAGAATCAAGCGGTGAGAGGCGCTAATATCATTCGACTATATCACGGGAATCTAGCAAATAGTTTTCATTATAGCATAATTAAAAGCAGCAAGCTAATTCGGAAATCTCTATTTTCCAGAATTTCGAGCTTATATAAGTATAATATGTTGGAGAATCGATTTTAAGATTAAGGTAATTACATTTCTTTCATAAAGCGAGGATAGCAACATTTTGTTTGCTTCACAAATCTCGGCAAAAGGCAGGAAGTTACGTGAACAACATGCGGAAAAAGGATAAGGAAAATTCTATAAAGGAACTGATCACCACAACCTATTGAAAGATCCACACTGTAAAAATATAATGATTTAATTTTTGAGTTTTTTTTAGAAACCAATTGTTTTTCCACTGAGGAAGTAAACCGCTCCTTGAAGATATGGAATAGAAGCTCACTAAAATTGTTCAAATAAAGTTTAGCATAATTCATATTTCGAAGCCGCTTTAAGATCTCTCTTCCTTCTCTTTCACAGATAAAATGCAAAATTTCAGCTCCAAGGTGTAACGTTCTAGATGATCGGATATTTTTATCTTCACACTATTTCCCAGAAAGACGTTTGGCGAATTAAGGCACTAAAACAAATGAGTGTTCGGAAAAATTAATTTTTCTCCATAATTTGTAATGTTTTCCAATTTCATCAGAAACTTACAATTTCAAGATTTCAAGAAGTTTTCAGGCGTGATCGCTTTCCAGCTGAGGCATCTTACCAGATTGAAATTAAATTATTTATATTTAATGTTTTGAATACTCTTATATCATTAAAAAAAAAGCGTGTATAGAATACACACTAAAATGTTGTTTGTTTGTTCTATCTGTATCAATTTTCTCGGAATTAATCGTTCCTTTTAGTAATTATATGTAACTTACAGATGTAATTACTAAAGGCAACAGAGATTAAGGGTAGTAAATTAGAACTGTGAATGTATCATGCCAATAATCTAGTCTTTGTAGCAAGGAAGTAGTGAAAAAACTAGAGAAGTGTGGTTAAAAGGAAATAAATGTCTTGCGAAAGCTCAATATGTGAAATGGAATGAATCTGGATAAAATGAGACATTCGGACAAAAAGAATATAAGCTGTTTTGCATATCTGTTTGGTGATATTTTTACGCAAAAAAATAGCTATAACTCATTCCTTGGTGGAATAGTCAATCGCTGTTCTCTTGAAATAACATTTTACACTAAGTCGTATAAAAATTTATTGTTAAAAATTGTATTCGGTTCTTCATGAAAAACCATAGCAGAAACCACATGCTTGTTGTTTAATCTATTCACTCTTTAAGCATGTAATAATCAGTGGAAATTTAGGAATTTATAGATGACTTAAAATATATTAGACGAATGACTATATAAATTCTCCAATATTCTGAATTAAAGTTCTAACTAGTTTGACATCATTAAGTACATTATTTAAGCGAAATACGGTATTTGGCGTGATCGAGTTAACAATATATCATGGTATGATGAGGGGAGATATAAAAGTGAGGATCTAAGATGGCTAAAAAGCCTGATATGGTGTCAGCGAATTAACTTTGTCCAAATAAAAATATAATATCCCAGGAGTGTAAGATTGGCATTTTGCAGTAGACAGACTTTTATATGAAAGCATTCTCACCGACAGTGGTCTTTTTACAGTATGTAATGCAAAGAGAATGGAGCAAAAGCTCTGCTACTAAATTTTTTTAATCTTGGAATTTTATGAAGACAAAATTAAGGCAAAATATGCGAGATAATGTCAATGTAAACGACAGTTTATTATGTTCTAGTTAGTAGCCCTCGTAGTTTAACAATAATTTTAAAGAAATTCTTTCCGCTTCATAATTTCTGAGGACAAAATCATTACTCGCTTTGATAACATGATGCTTTTAATACTAAGTATTAGTGACAATAACTTCATTTTCAGTTAATGATAGGATGGAAATAATTGAAAGGATTGAATAAGCATTGTTTGGTGATGACACTGACACTAATGTCAATGTCAGTATTCTTATGGGGAGTCATTGTTGGAGCAGTTTTAATGCTTTTTGTCATTTATATATTACTGTTCAATCCTTTCGATAAAATCTCTCCTTCTGCATTTGTTGAGCAGTTTCAACCACTTCGCCTTCCAGAGGTAATTTTATTCTTTTTCAGCTTTTGAGGTAATAATGTGGTGCACATTGCTTTTCATTATTTAAAAATGTGATTTTCAGGAATTAAGACAATTCTTAAAGGAAGGGGATAATGAATGTCGAGCTTTTGAGTGGGAATCTTGCTTTAATTTAAGTCTTATTCTTCATTTTCTGTTTCAAGAACACAAGGATTCTCGTCGGTTACGAAGGTACTGTAATGCGTTCCTCGGCTCTTATAATAAGATTACATTTTTTTTTTTGCATCTTGCAGATGGATCCACAAAAAGCTGCAATTGGAACTTAGTGATCTCACCACTCGAAATACTGCCGGACGTCTCATACAGGTTTATTTCGACTCTGCAAGTGACTTTTAAGAGAATACAAATTAGATTTATCTTTTAGTGCTTATTATAATGTTTCGTCTTTCTTTATTGCTGTAGAAAGTATGCTTTCTTCAGCATGCTACTTCCATTACAGTTTTAACTGTTCGATAGTCAAAGAAATCATTTTCACAAGTCAAATAAATAATTTTTATCAGAAATTTGAAGTTTTTCTGATAAATTTTTTCTTATAAAAATTTGAAGTTTTTTTTTCATTCATGAAACTTGGAAAAATATATATAGATTTATACTGAGGAAATAATAGCTATTTTTAAAATAGCTATTTTTAAAGACAGGCTAAATCAGCTTTTCATACTATCATAGTTAGCTTATAATTTCTGGAAAATTTTCGAATTTTCCTTCTAGGATATCGTGTTAGGAACTTATCAATTGGCTGCAATTCCCCTGTAATCAAATCCGTACGTATGGAAGACTATAAATTGTCTCAGCATGACGATTTCGTAAGCTATCAGTCATTTTTTCTTAAATTTCATATTAGATATTGTGAGAGTGTAATGCAAAGTAATTGATGGATACATTGATCTGATTGAGGAGTTGCTGTCATAAATTCGTGCACGTGACATTTCAGTTGTTGAAATCAGATTATTCAGCGCTAAAGCGAAATTACATTTATCGAATTTTTTAAATAACAAATTTAGAAGAACATTTTCTTCTTTTTAGACACTAAAATTTTTTTTTCCAGACACTAAAATTGCTTGTCGATGTAGATTACAGCGGAGGTTTTCAATGTTCCGTTGATGTCAGTATGCTTTTTGGACGATTTGCGCAGCTTTCGATCAAAGTTTTCATTCATTTATTTGAATTTGGTTATTAGGAAGTATTTCGAAATAATTTTGATTATTGATCGACGAGATTTCATCCTAGTATTTTTTGTCATCCAAATTGTGTATTGCGAATCTGTCCATGATTAAATTTATTAACTGTATTTAGATTAATCGTCTTTCTGGCAAAATTCGATTGAAACTCACTCGTGAGCCTTTTACTCATTGGGTCTTCGCATTCGTTGATATGCCGACGCTAGAATTCCAGGTAAAATTTAGATTGCAATTTTAATGTTTCATATGTTTTATAATTTTAATTTTAATATTTCATACATTCTGCATAGTTTTTGTTCATGCGTTTTGCATAGAATATGTCTGCTTTTGCATGTGATAGTGTTAAGAACAAAATGATAAATGTATGAGAAACATCTCGAAACAGAGTGCTATTTGTAGGTTGACTCACAGTGGCAAGGCAAACAGGTGAAACATCTCATACCTATCATCACACAGAAATTTAGACGTATGATTCAGCGCAAGCATGTTTGGCCGAATTACAAGATTCGATATCGTCCTCTCTTTCCTAATCCTTTATATCAACCTTCCTCCATCTATAGGTAGTTTATATATTTTATAGTCAGCAGTTTGTCAAATGTAAATATCATAATCATAATAATACTTTTTCATGTATTTATTTAGAATTTTTCTTTGAGAAAAGAAATCTCGTACATAAGATAAGCAGTAATGATTAAACAGAATCTAACTTGGGATTTATACCTCAAAAGCTATAGGCTGAAAACTATTAAGCATTGCTCATTTAACAATAAGCGTAAAAAAAAAAAAAAAAAACAATTTAACGAAATGCATCATGAGTCTTAAGACCTCTTCTGCAAGCATCATCAACTATTTGTAAAAATTGCCGTTTTTTTCTTAGCAATAATATTTGTTACCAAAGTATTCACATGGCAAAATAATCTATTTCAGGTGCTTTCGAATATATTAAAACAACGGGTTGCTAGAAGTTACGGTTTTACAATGTACGAGACTGAATACTGCGTTGGTTAACAACGGAAATTCCGAGATTTTTTGTGTCGTATCTGTAGGTAAATGGTTTCATTCTTGGTTTCACTTTATCTATCTGTGATCACTAGATAAAATATGACAGTTCACAAAAGTTTTACATTTCCAATTACGAACTATTTGGAGTGTTTAATGATCCAGGAAAGTAACTTATGCCAACTTTTTGACAAAAAAGCTGAAATCAGATATGATATATGGTTATTAAGCAGATGATCGACCGCTAATGCAGGATGAAAGCCAAAGTTCAACGCGATGTATTACCGTACTATTAAATTTTAGTCGGCATAGTATCAGTGAGTCGATTGGATTGACATTTTCGAAAGTAAATTTGCTTTAGAAGTTTCGTTTTATGTATATATTTTTTGCCCAAATGTGGCTAGGAAGGAAATCGTAATTTTTTAAACTTTTCCAAATTCTAATTATAATTGATATTAACCAAAATATTATTCTTGTGGTATTGCTTATTTAAATTTTAGTATGTGTGTTCAGATATGTATTTTCTTTTTTCTTTAGTATTCATTTTTATTCCAAAAAGAATTGCCTTCATTTTTGTTGTCGTTATTACTCCATTATTTTCTGCAAAAATCGTAGTGAAGAGTAGTTCTACTGGATTTAACGTCTTATCTTTTCTCTTTTCTACTTTTGTTAATCATTTTCTTAGTTATGATATCTTTCATATCATATCGATGCTTACAGTATATCGTTTGGATATCCCATGTGCAACGTGATACGATATGTTCCACAGTTTTTTCATGCTTCGAGGTTCCAGTTTTTTCTGTATGATTGTTAGTAACAATATAAACCGTTTGAAGTTTCGGCCTGTTTGGCGACTTTTCAGTTTATTTTTTCTGTACTAGAATCATTTAAAACTGCTTCCTTTCACTTAATTTGGATTTGAAGCTATTACTCGTTACTATTCAGTATGATAGAGCTAAGTTTCCAATATCAAATTCAAGATCAATAGTTAGTAATGGTAAAACTACCCTGTTATATTTCGTTAAGGTTATTCTCAATGAGTGAATATATTAAACGTCGTTTGTCGATCAGCTTTAAATTTGCTGCTGGAACACTTTAACATTGTCAATCAGCTTCAACTTAATCCAATCTCATTTTTGTGCATAAAGTCGAGGAGAGAAATGATCATGCAGAGTTGTATCTCTTCTCAATGGGATTAGATTAGTTGTGAACAGATCGGTATAGATAGTAATACCGGTGGTAATATTCGTGCTTGCAGCCAGCTGAATATGTAACAGTTCAATTTCCTTTTTTTGTATAGCGTTTAATCAGTTTAAATAGCTGTTCAAAAGAAACTGATAATCTTCTGCAATTTTCATAGCTTTTGAATATTGAATAGTCGCGCTTATTTGGTTCGTTGTTGCATAATACTTACCGGAACCATCTTAGTATTATTCATATCTTCACTTTGCTTTCTGATTCTTTCCATGATTACTTTCATAAAGCTTTTTGAAAGTGCGTCAGACATGCTTTTTTCTTAATGAAGGCTGGTGTGTTTGGTTTTCTTCTTAGTCCACGTAAATTCATACATTAATCGAACCTCGCATATCACTTTTGCAAGTTTTACTCCTTTGTATCGAGTTGCGTACTTGTGCAGCGATATTGCTATTTTTACTTCTCTTAATTTTTGTTGAGCTTTCTAAATTATTATTAGAATCTAATTTCCATGCGACGTTATATTTATTGAAAACTACAGTGAATTTTTGATTTTTGAAATTTTCTCGGTAGGCTTTGAATAATTTTGTATTCATTTGATCTGATACTCTTTTTGCACAGCACATATTCGTTCCTTTTCAGCTCATTTCCAATACAGGAATTAGATCTGTGCAAGTTTCAACTGTAGAAAGCTTTTCTTCCGCTGAAAGATGTGGTTTTAAAGCAGGTATAGCATTAACTCTTTCCACAAAATTGTTTTATTTCATTTCTTATGATGCAGATGTACTAATTTAAGGTGACGTGGTTCTTGCAGTAAATAATGTTCCAGTTACTAATGAGCGTCAGCTAAGCAAACTGCTTTCTGGGACTTTCAGTGAATTGAATGTTTTAGTTGATCGGATGATTAATGAAAAAAGCAATGCATCATTCAGTACTCTAAATAATGACGGTAAATTTTTTTTTTTCACTTTTGTAATAGTTCTGTTATTAATTTAGAATAATATAGTAAAAATATTTTCAGTTCTTTGTAATTTATTGTATTACTTAATGCTAAAAAATCTTTTTTTTTTTTTTCAGAAATTTTACTGGAAGGGAGAAAGGTAGCAGGAAAACTTATCGAAATATATCCATCAGTTTATTTATTAATATGCTCATCTTATCATTAATCCTTAGAAAATTGTTCTTTGAAATATTTGAAAGCAAATGAAAATTAGCAAATTCGATTTGCACACCATGTTTCCGTTCGTGAAGAGTTTGACCGCTAGGTTTTAGGAGATGATTCAGCTTCTCTTGGTGATTTCGACGAGATCAGTTACCCTGAAATCTTCGAAAACGTGGCGAATAAAATTATGCAAATGAAAACACTAAAAAGAAGTACTTTCGGACATTTTCAGCAACAAATTTTTTTGATGTAATACAGATTATTACTGAAATTTTTGTGGCACAAATCATTTTTAGTTAACCGACGACGTAGTCTGAGTGCAACAGCAATTAGTTCAAATGTAACTTCAAGCGATTTTACGATCGGCGTTTTAAAAAATAGAAAAATGCATCTATGCACAAATGACGACCTTACCGATTTTTCGAAAATGTTGAAACATTCTAATCTGATGAAAATGGCACGAAGTAAAACTGAGGGTGGCTCTGTTTTAAAGAAGCATGTTCGTATTAGGCGCGTAAGGTAAGTAAAATTGTTTTGATTTTACAAAGCTCTTATCTCGCACCAATGGAAGATGTGGCTTTTATATAATAGTAAATACTAAAACAAGATTCATTCCTATTATTTATAGCGAAAAAAGAATTGGAGTAAATATTATGTTGGAGTTCGGGACTTTCGTAATTTTTTTTGGTTTTTGTTTTGTTTGTTTTTATTACCTTTTTTGTTTTTATTTTTTTGTTAATTTATGATGCACATTTAAAGATCTGAAGCTGAATTAACAGGGAGTAGTTATCGTAACAGCGAAAAGCTGGAGCCATTATTCATCACCAGTCTTGAAAATTTTCCTTGCGATGCACATAAGGTATCATATTAAAAGTTCATTTCATCCGGAATTTATTAGTATTTCAATTCTAACATTAATGTGATGATGTTCCTAGTTTAATCCATATTGTAGCCGAAGAATTTGATATAATAATTAGTATCGCAGAAGATGAGAAATATATGAGAACAACATATGTTTCTGTTGATTATCTCTCGTATTGAATTTTTAATCAGCAATGTCAGAAAACTAAAACAGCGCAAACGGATATGACTGAAGATTGTGTTGTGGTATCCGCGGAAGAGAAAACTGATAGTATTGGCAGTTTTAATACTGATATTTCTGCTGAAAACTACGGAAAGGATTTTCTGCAAAGTCCTTCTCGAAGACAACGATTTCAGGTAATGGTTGATTATGAATTCGTGAAAAATACTATAGTCAATTCATGTTAGTTGCTTATATAGTTTTAGGCTCGAGCAGCAGAAATGGCAGCAGCAGGGAAAGCTAAAATGTGCGGGTTTTGGTACCGGCACAAGAATAATGATTCTGGTGCTGAAATTGCACTAGATGCGTTATCTCAGCATGATATTGACCTGGTGAATTCTTCACCTCGTTTAGATATGTGTGTTCTTCAGGCGAACACTTTTTTTCTCAAATTTGAGAAATGTAAGGAGAATGACTAAACGTATGGATTTATATAAATTATTCACCTCGAAATAGTTAACCAAATTCAAGATACATTTCTGTTTAGTCATTACAAGGCGAACAAATTATTGCTAGTTTGGTGTGCGAAATTTAAGTATTGTATAGTTATGAATTCGATATTCATTTAGTTAGTTATATTTGACCTGCAACCGATCAACGATATTGCTATGATTGGGATGGCCCTATATGTTTGATGTTTCTTCAAGTTCTTGACGTTCAAAAATTTATAGATTGCAAATGACAGTTGCAAGAAAGATTTACAAAAGATTTTTTTAGACTCTTCCACATACTTCATTGCCCGCATCAAACTTAGAAAGGAGAAAAAGAAGTTCTGTCATTAAGACAAAAAGGTAAGTAAAATCGAATATTCCCCTTTTCTGTAGTTTTAATAACTGTTACAGTTTTATGCAAAGTTCATTCATCATATTTTCAGGCCAATTCCTCTGCAAAATGAGAAACGTGATGACATTCATGATTTGTCGAAAGCTCATACGAGAACACTGACTACAAAATCACTTGTGATGAACGAAGTTTGTTTTTAATTGAAAATTTTTTCATTAAGATTCTATAGCTTTTCGATATGCTAAGTAATAGAATTGGACATTATATATACTGCATGCTTCAACCTGTCATTCAAATCAATTGCAGGTTATTGTCTTTATTCATTAATGAATTTTGCCTAATTACTTAATAAGCTTCTAACACACATGTTTCGCCTTACTTTGGCTTTTCTAAGTTTGTCTTTCTCATGTCATAGCGAAGATCGAATTATATACGAGAATCATCCTCGATCTCGAAGGTGACGAATTTTTTCCGATTGTTCTTTGTAGCAGATGTTTTATACTGTTTCGATGAGACTATTTGTTTTATGACGTGAACTACTCAATTACTCAATGCAGCGTACAAATATTAAATGACAGTTTATTTTTTAATGTGTTAAGTGTTCTTCTCTTCTCTCTTTTCTCCTTTCTAAGTCTGATATAGGCAAGTCTATACATCGGCAGTCAGTCTAAGTCTGTACAATTCATCCATCGGAGGCTTATTTTGTGAACTACAAAACCATTTCCTCTTATTTAATCACAAATTGAGTTGCGAATATTTCCGCATTTATTGTTTGTATGAAGATGAAGATCTTCTTGTGGATATTGATCTTTAACTCGTAGGGTTTTTTCGGTCCAAATTTTTGGAAAATAATTTGGACAAATTTCCTGGCACTTAATATTTGTAAAGATTAAGGGCATATAATTGCTAACAGCTCGTTTTTTTGATTGGTAATAACGAAATATTCTAGTTGACATACGCGTATTTCATTGGGAACGCGAAGCTTTGAGCTGAGTAATTGTATATTTTCTAGTAAATGAACTTCATCAAAAGACTGTGAAATGCATATCAAAAAAAAGAAACAAAAAAAAAAAAAGCTGAGCAAACGAGAATGATGGGATACTATTAGATCGAAGCTTAAATTTTTTCTGGAAGATATTTTACATGTTAACGAAGACAAGGCGATCTGAATGCTGGCTATCAGTCGATGAGAGTAAACGGAGTATTTTTTTTTCGTAGATATCGTGATTTTTCGGAATGTAGTAATACTATCACCGATAGGTGTACATTGCTTAGAATAACAGAATAGTCTTTGATTTTATTGTTCAGTTTTAATAATAATGTTCCTTTACAGGATGTTCTTTGGGATCAGTCGCTATATTTTGAGCTTAATGCGGATACCTGCAAATATTTAAACATAACTGTGCGAGCGAGGCCATTAACTGTTAAAGCAGCAGATATCATCATTTCACAAGGCTGTCAAATCAAAAAGGACAATTCTCAAATGCTGGGATATGTTCGTTTTTAAATAGGACTGAAAGTCATCATAAGAATTACTGAGAATTTCCAATTTAATAAGTATTACAGTTTCATTTAATTGCAGACAAGTATTTATATACCGCAGGTACTAGATGACTGTCAACTTACTTTGTCCAATTGTCATCAAGAATTGTTCACCTTACGACCGCCATTTTGGTCTCCAACAAGGTTGTTTCGAATATTTTGATATTTCATTTGGATTCAGTCATGATAGTAGTAAGTGATGAGACATTGAATCTTGAAGAGTATTACTTCTCAACGATATTTTTTTGCACCGAATTTTTTTTTTTCTTTTTAAGACGAAAATTAACACCAAAAGCTACCGAGGAGAGCCATAGAGCTGGTTTTGATGAGCGTCTGTGTTATGGAGATATTCTTCTAAGTTTCCGTTATTTCCCTTCAGGTTTTCTAACGAATGAGAACAGATCAAGGTACTTTTCAATTGCTTTTAATTCTTCTCAAGAAGATTTATGTCTTTAACGTGAAGAAGAAATTTTAGAGCTGCTTTCACTGATAGAAACCTACTTTATGCATATGCTATTTTCAATTATGTTCAAGAATTTGGTTTTGAAATCTTCGAAATCTTTTTTAAATGAACTGTCTCACTATTCACAGATGTTTAGAAAAGATTTACGAAAATATATTTAATTTCGTAACTTGCCATGAACATTCTTATCGTTTTAGTATGGGAAGTGTTAAAGGCATAAAAAATATCACACAAATTAATAGAATGAATAGTTTTGAAGCATCATCAAAAACCAAACATAATTTCGAAACGATATTGTTGAGAGGTTTGTTTTCATTAATTATTTTCTAAAATCGGAGTTCTATTTGTGTTTTATTTATGTTTATTTCTTGCAGGTACAACAATCTGTGCAGTTTGTCGGGGAAAAGTGTGGCTAAAAATGGCTTCACATTGTACGAGTTGTTTAATGGTATGTCATAACAAATGTTTAGTTAAAGTTGAGACTGCTTGTTCTCAACATTCTTCCATTGACGACTCAACATATGAGGTAACATCTCTTTATTGAGAACATCTCTATTTATATAGCTGTTAAGAAAATGAATGACATCAAATGCCCAATCAAGTTAAGAACTTGTCATGAAAAATTCTTAAATTAAAGGACTTGTCGAGATCAGTAAATTTTGTTCGCTTGTGATCTTTAGGAATAAAATCTACGCAATAATGAATAGGGGGCCTATGCCAGTCATTTTTATATGAATTGTAAAAAAATAAAGTATAATTAAGTATAATCAAAGTAAAAGTGTAATCAAAACATTGAAGTTGGCCTAAACTTCAATATTATATAAAATACAATATTTTTATTTATTATTTATTCATATATAGGATACAGCTGAAAGTTGATGTCTAGAAAATCGAAACCAATTCATGCTCATGCTGTACATAGTAAATTTCGCATATTCCTTTTTTATAAAAATTACTGTATTCATATTTATTTGCATAATAAAAATAAATATCAGTTAAGCAAACAACATAGTTAGCGGTTTAATCAAAACAAAAAATGATCATTAACTATAACAATAACAAGGAAAATTGAACAAAACGGAGAGCAATATATAACTGTAACTCATGTTCAGAGAGGAATAATTTTTACTTATTATTCATTCGGTCCTACATAATATCGATAAGAGATCTATTAGATACGAAGAGACCGCTTAATTCTTTTCTAGAGTGCAGCATTTATTCCTCATTTTTCAGTTTTTCCTGAACACCGGTGTTCATTTTGCTTGCTGGCACTTTTTATAACTTTTTTTTCTCTTTTCTTCATTCGATTAGTTGATTGTTTTCGGTTTTGGATGTGCTGCACATAGACTCAAAGGAAGGATCCAATTTATCAGACGATATTGCGAAGAATGATCGTGTGGAAGTAGAATTCAACTTTCCTTCATCAAGTTATTTTTTTTGTATTGTACTTTTTCTCTTTCCTTGCAAAGAAATTTACCAATTAAAAGATTTATGATCGTTTTGGTTCTTCATTGAATAGTTCTTCAATGATTTTGCTAATTCGGAGAACATAACTTTAGATTTTACCAGAATTTGTCTGTCAAACATCATTTTTTGCTGGTATCTATTTCACGCCATTTTATATACACTTTGATTAACACGAAAAATAGTATTGCAATATTTTACATTAATTATAATATTACCTAATGTATAACGAGATAATTCGGTCAAAGATCTTATGAAGGTAAAATTAATATGATGGTTTCATTTGAAAATATAAATTCATGGGGGAAATGAGTACGTCTGCTTGCAGCTCTAATGATTGCTGAATTAGCTTGAATTTATCTAAATTAATATCGGATTAGCTCGTACTGAGCCGTAATTTTTTATTTTATGCATTACTAAAAAATATTTGTTTGAAGAATCTGAGGAGCGACTGTTGCCTCGACGACGTCGTATTGCAGTTAAAGTATCTGAGAAGCTTAGTTCAACATGGAGAAGTGTAGGACATAAAAGAGCGTCTTTTCATCAGTTAAAAGAAAATAAGAAAGGAACGACTGGTTAGTGATTTCATTTAGTTTAACGAGTAATATTTTGTTCTAATTTAATCTGAAGCTATAAATTTTAGGGGAAAAACCTGCAATTATTCAGATTGGGGCTGATGATGTGATACCAGTCGAGGTGAGCTTTAAATAAACTTTGGAAATGAAATCAACATAGCTCTGTGTTATTTATTCTGAGAGTTTAATATAATAACAAATTCCATCACTAATATATGTTTTCAAAAATAAATTTTTTAACAATGTATTCAGAGAGCAATACCGGACGTCTTTTCAATGTTGGAACTTTCGGAAAATTTAAGCCAGATGATGTACCAGCCAGGAAATGCATATAATGAACAGATGATAAATGCTGCCAAGGTAATTGGTAAAGATATGTTCTCTGATCTAGATCTTATCAAAAGAAAAGCGAAAATAAATGAAGATGTAAGTTTTTTTCTGACTGTCATCCTTTATAATTACAAAAAGTTTTTTATAAAAAATCTGGACAAATATGCGTTCTGAATATGACTGCACATCGTTACTAGCATTAGAGATTTGCAGTGATTGAATTATAACTGTCACTTTAAGATCAAAATAAATTATGGAGTTATGCACATCCACTTAATTTACCGTTATTCTGTTAATAAATGTTAAATAATATAGTGTGTCATTTATTTTGTACTGCTTTATCTACGAAATCAAATAATTTAATCTACAGATGGAGAAAATTCGAATCATTATTCAACAAACAACTGCTGAACGCTTGAATGTAATGAAGAATAGGAAAGGTATCCAAAGCTGTGGTTCTCAGAATTTTGCAGTGTTAGAGGACAGGCTACAAGCTCTCGCAGTTCTCATGCTGCATTATTGTGCAGCTTTGCAGGTATTCCTCTACTGTATATACGTTTTTAATGTTATCAGGTTTTCTTTCTCAACAGCGGAATTTCAGAATTGTATTGATCTAGAAGAAAGCTGTGATCATCAGTACAAAAACAGGAATATAGCTGATGTTACATCGAGTAGTACTGATGCCTTCTCCAACGTTAAGGAATCAGAGTGCATTGTTGATGAATTTATTACTGCTGATTCTTCTAATAAGTTCCAGAAATCATAGAATTTCTGAATGTTTCGTTCATTCATATCTTATTTCATTTTTTTCTATGTGAATTAAAAAAGTTTAGAACTGACGTTCGCGAAAGAAGATATAACAAGAATTTTCCTTTTTTTTAATACTGAATAGGGTGTTTTCACTTCATATTTTAGCTCTGATGATCGGTTCTTGAAAATAGGCCTTATAAAAGGTACTGTTTTTCACTTATGTGTACTTGCTTCTTTACAAGATAAAGACCAATTTGAGACTATATATTACTGCTAAATTTTTCCTGAGCAGCCTAAAGCCACTGATATATTTCTGTAAATTTTATCGCTTAACGACAAAATAATATATTTGGTTCGGAAAATTTTGATGTATTGCCATATGTCGCTATATTGTAGCCTTGTTTCCCAAAATTATAATTGTTCTAGCATAATTTCGCGTAGCAAGACATTGTTTTGGATTATAGTCTATAAAATTCAAATTTTAAGTGATACATGGGAAATGTGTGTGATTAGTCAAAGCGTTGCAAAGGAATCCATAAACTCGAATATTCGTTGAAAATCCTAAATCCATTGGCTGGTATATTTAAATTTTTACGTTGAAATATGAAAAGTTCTGATTCCGATAATTGTATTTTCATTACGAAATGAAGTTAAAAAATGCCTATATTTAGGACGAGCACCAGTTCCAATTGTTTAATTTTTTTTTGTGATTTCTTTCAATTTTTCAATAATTTACAAACTTCCCCTTACTTGACGGTCTTCTTTTTTGGTTTATTTTTCTATATTTTTCTCTAAATGAAAGGTTTTTTCATTGTAATATGGATCATTTAATAATCCTTTTCAAAAGAAATAGAGAGATAAATGCTAAGGTTTCAAGATGTAATTTTAGCTCTTATCTTTCTATTTCTTTCGTCATACCTCATTTCTAGTTGTTCATTATTCTGGTACACAAATGCATTAAAATTTGTTCTGGGTGATTTTTGGAAAGGTGATAAAGAAGTAAATTTTAATACATATTTGTTTTACTGCTGTCTCATTTTATATAAAGCGAAACTTGTTGATACTTACTAAACTCTTGACGCTTACTGCTTTTAAGGTTTTCTGATGTATTTATATGAATGGAAATGACTGTTTTGGAGGTTAATTGAGGATATAGATGACTGCGGGTTAACTATCAAATTTCGAACATCAATTTGAACAGAAATCAGCTAAAATCAACGGATTGATTTCTGAAATTTGTAAATATTTCTTGATAGTTTTGTTATCATGTTAGCTGCAAACAGCAGTCATCCGTCATTGTTGTGGCACTATCTTTTATTGGCGATGTTTGTTTAAATCATTTCGCATTAGCAGATGTTTAGCCACTTTTACATGAAGTTTGGTACTGGTCGAAAGCGATTTCGATTAGATCAATTTTTGTTTTTTTCTCATTTTCTTTAAATGCATTTTATTTTAATTAAGATGTGTGCAAGACAAGTGTTAATCAGTGTTGTTGGTCTATGGATGAATGAAGCTGCTATCATTGAAATTATTTTTCTTAACGAAAAAGAGATCATGTTTTCACATTCTCAGTATAATTTTCACTATGCATCTTCTTTGAACGAGGAAATGAGAATTATGAATTCAAGAAAGATTGGTCATTAAATTGTAATTGTCTTTAAAAGCAATTTGATGGTCTTTCTATGTGGAGTTTATTTTTCTCTCGTAAATTTTGGCAGTTTTTTTCGAAACGCTGCATACTTTATTTTGAAAATGTTATCGATTTTTCTGTCAGTTAGTTGCTGTTAAAAAAATCTTAATAGTTTGCTTTTTTTCAATATCAAATGGCAGTAATAATACTGAGGACTAAAATCTGTGATAAAATTTGAGGTGATTTTTAAAACAACATTTACCAAGATAATGCGATATGATGTATTTTTTATGCTTGGGTTTGATAATTTTTTTGAAACATGGTATCGAAATAGAGGGCACCACATGAAAGATTTGATTGAGATTATTGGTTCGAGGGGATTGGGAAATTTTGAAAACCAATCGCGAAATATATTGCAATAGCTAGGAAGTCTGTAATTATGAAAAACTCCTAGAAACATAAATAGTGTTGCTTGATTTTTGTCGATTAGAAAAGACGAGAAATGGCGGAGACTAAATTAAGAAACTTCATGAAATGCACTAGCAGCATCGTAAATTTTGAAAATCGCGAACTGATAGGCATCGAAAAATGTGCCATCATCAACTAGGATTCGGAATTTTTTTGTATATTTGGGGGAAATATGTTGCATGCTATGTTTCTTGAAGTAATCATTAAGATTTTGCAGCGATTTAATTGTATTATAATAATTATTTCATAGATGCACAATGAGCTAAAAAAAAATTTCTGTAAAGCAGTTTCTTGTCTAACTGGAAATTCTCTAAAATTTTTTCGTTTAATTCTCAAAATCAATCTGAAGGTATGACAGAACAAACAAAATTAAGCAGATCAAAGGTATATCCAAAATAATGCATTTCAAGTCACCAAATAGGTGTTATAGTTATACATTCCTTAAGTTCGTTTTGGTGTTTTCCTATATAGCCAGGAAACCCGAAGAAATCGCGTGATTCACAAATGATATTCAGATTTAAGAATTGGTTTTTCGCAGTCATCAACTGATGTTAAACTTAATTCATGTCATATTTCATTGTTTGTATGCTGTTTGCTACCAACAAATGTAACTAAATGTGTGAATAATGGACTCCCTTTTTTCCGATCGGTTGCACCCTTTCCTATATGACATGGTATACTTTTGATTATCCCATATATGTCTAGATAGTTTTATTTTATCTCATGTTACCTCAGACGATTACTCCTTCTATATTCTGCCCAGCGAAGAGCATATAGAAGTTACTAGTCGAAGAGTCAGTGGTAAAAATGATCGGTCTACAGTCGAGCTTTCACAACCAATACAGCCGAAATCTTTCCCGTCCTTCCGAAGAACAACTCGAAAAAAAAGCGACTAACATCTGATTCAATAAATCTTTCCAAATATAACTGTCATGGGAAACATCAGTTCTCTCATCTACATCAAAGAAGGTTTTTTTGTTTTTTCACGATAGGTCTTAGTATTTCCAAAATTCTTTCAAATCATTTATTTTACTCTTCAAGACACTATATCAGTTATATGAAAGCGAAAATGACGTAGTTTTTAGAATATACTAACATATTTTGTATGTCAAATTGTCATGATTCAGTTATCCTATGCTGTGTGGCAATTCTTTTATTATTACTGGATAGATTCCAATTTTTCCAGCTTACGAACTCCTTGTCACTCAAAATAAAGCAAATAATATTGTGATCAATTATTATTACGAATTAGAACCAGTAAAAAAAATTATTTTCGATGCGCATGATATTGAAAATACTTTCTTTTTCATAGTCTGCAAATTCAAATAGCAGCGCCGAAATCACTGTCCCAAACTTCACGATAATGTAGTATAATAAGGGAAAAGTTGACATATAATATCAGATGACATTAACAGCGATAGCTAAAACAATGTAAACAATAGACAATCATTTTTCATGAAACAGTGGAGGTGGACAACTTCATTGCTTGTTCATTTCACACTCCTGGTTTAAAAAAAAAAAAAAAAAAAAACGCACGGGTTATAAATGAACTTTGTATTGAAATATACGCCGTAGTTTTGGTAATGGAAATATGAATAGAAAACTCGATCTGCTACAAATTTTCCACCTGTCTACTGTATGTTCTGGTTAATTTTTTTGAAATTTAGTTGTAATTTATGAAAGTTCATCAGCATAGACCCTGATTCTTCCTTCAAAACTTACGGCATAGTCTGAATAGTTCATTTTGCAAAAACAACATGCAAAAAAAGTGTGCACATATGATAAACAGATAACTACGTTCTGTCAATTAACTTAGTCTTAAAATATAATAGTCATGCAAAGAACGAATTTGAAAAGATTCAAAAACTAGAAGAGGCAATTGAATGTTTCTTAAGAAAAGCATCTAACGTGCACAATAAAAGTAAACAGTTGCCTACCACAGAAAAGCAAGTTTATGAAATGCAGAAGTTATCATACAACATTTCATCTATCTAATTGTTACATCGCATGTAATCCAATTTACTCATACTTTATGTTGATCTAATTTTATAATAGATAGCTACTTATGCTGCTTAGCAGCAGCTAAATTCTTTCTATTGGCTCAATAACAGAAATACTTTTTTTTAACAAAGAGAAATCATATCAGTTTTTGACATTTCATTCTCATGGAACTTAATTTGTTTCAAAAATTTAAAAAATTTCATTCGGAAATTTTTTGTTACATGTGTTTTTGGAGTCGAGGACATTGTACTCCACTATCTGAAATAGCACTCAATGAAGAAGTATATATAGCTGCTTTAAAATTTGAAAGTTCTGACATTTTAAGATGTCAAAATATGTCACATGGTCGTTACAAAGGAATCTTAAAAATCTAGCGCGTAAGGAGTTCCACTCATTCCATTTTTGAACAAGGTCTTTTAAATGAAATGAAAATTATTTTATGATTTCTCAGCTTTTAATTCTTCCTAAAACTATGACCAATCGGGAACCAGAAAAGCGGCCTTCCTAAGTCTCGTTAATGACAATGCGTGTTAAGGAAACAATTTTCATGGAAAAATTTTGCAATATTTTAATAGTAACATATGATTCTATGTTCCTGTCATTCTAAATGAAGCTATTCATAGGACTTTAGCCAAACTCTGTTTATATTGATATGATGAATATGGAGACAATTTTACATTTGTTGTCGCTAGCAATCGTTCTTTCTGTTAACTTGGGGATGAGATTCTGTCGTCATTTTTTGAACGTGACCTTCGCAGATTGATTTTTGGATTTTCGATAAAGTAGTTTTGGACAACTAATTTTAATTAATAGAAATTTAATAACACTGAATATGTTTTTAAGTGTGAAAAATTTCTTAATTTTACAATGAATATATTGACTGAGATTGCACGGACAGATTGATATTCTGATTGCTCGCGAAAATTAAATACATTGACTCAAAAAATCCACAATGCATAAACAAGATTTTAGGTCATTGGCAAAGACAACTTTCTCGTTTAAGCAAGG
This sequence comes from Dirofilaria repens, assembly GCA_008729115.1. Lineage (NCBI taxonomy): Eukaryota > Metazoa > Nematoda > Chromadorea > Rhabditida > Onchocercidae > Dirofilaria > Dirofilaria repens. The sequence continues at coordinate 1,400,059 of SNRZ01000006.1, read as the reverse complement.
ATCCTGAAATTCTTCACTAAATTTCCAGGTTCTCCTAATTTAGTTTGTAATGCTTGAAATACTTCATACCAAGAAATGTTTCAGAATGAAGGCCTGCCTGCAATCGATGAAGAAATCCATGCATTGAAAAAACATGATTGTTGTGGAATAGCTTTGTTTAAAATTTATGAACAAATGTAGTGATGCTAGCTAGACAACGATTTTTTCTTGGTAGTGATAAAATTTGAAATGGATGATTTCTTCTCTTTCGTTCTCACAGGTTTTTTTCAATTTCTTGTTTCACGCACATGGGAATGAATCTCAAACTTGGGAATCTAGACTTTTATTACGATAATTCCGACAACACATCAACAAATGCAACAATTATCAACGAGACAACAAAACAATTCCAATGACGATAACCCACGGAAAAGGAACGACCAAATGCACGATATGCGCATCCAACTGAACCTTATTGAAGTACATCTTTCGAAATGGCTTCTGCGCTGATGATCTTCTCTGATAGAGCCCTTTTTTAGAACTCATAGACAATAAATGGATAATTTTAGCTTACATTTTACATTACACAGTAAATTAGCACATGCAACATATAACCTAGTTTTTAAATCCAGACAAAGGAATTACTAAGTTTTGCTTCTCTTCGCGATTTTAGAGAGATATCGGATAATTCGTAGATAGTTTCTTACGATTGCAGTCTTCGAATATTGAAACGAACTTCAACTGTTTGACCATCAATTTTAAGGTTTAGTTTTTGCTTGCGTTTTCATTATTGCCATCAATCGCCAGTCATCTGTATTAATAATGCTTCCTAAAAAAACCACTAACACAAGATTTTTTAAAACTTACGTATTTTATTTTCTCAGAATCATGAGATACGATTCTATTCGATCCGACTGTACTTTTATTGTTAAAACCTTTTTTTGTGAAATTTTTTTTTTTGATAACTGATGTGTGGCAGTTCTTCTCATAGCCTAATATCCCTAACTTATTTCATATTTTGAATACTTTTCTAAATTATGTCCCCAGTACTTATGTCCTCGAAAAGAATGTAAATGCGTTTCACTCGTGATTTTTTTCGCCAAATCATGCGACAATGCTTTTTAAATCATAATCATCAAAACCAAGCTCTTCAATTAATAGCTTCGACCTAAAGGAGTTTGAGTTGACTAATTGCAACAAACTTAACCAAAAACTAAATGCAGCAATTTTAGAGCTGATGAAGAAGTCATCAATAATTCGAAATCCCACTAGAGTTATCGCTTGAAGCGAAATTAATATATGAAATGGAGATAATGTTGAACTTATATTTCCCGCCTAATTATATAAACATATATTATATATTTAAGACAATTTTCATGCCTCTTTCATACCAACAAAATTTTGGCAATTCACTTTTTTAAGATTACTGTTCAAAGATCAGCTATATATATATACGTACTATGCCCAAGACCAGACGGACGTAATGTGGTTAAATGCTAAAAATACGTTCGAAGCTGAAATGTACTCCAAAACTGGAAATGTACCACATTCCCTCTTATTTCTTCACACTATAAACACCTAGATCTGAATCATAAAATTTGTATCTGCAGAAAACGTAGGAGTATCTCGGAAATTTATGAAAAACCGAATTAAATTCACCTTAAGACTAACTAATCTTTGACCATCAAATCAATCTATTCCCATTCGTCGCATTAAAAGAAGGTCAACCAAAATTCTCGCCAAAAGTTGTTGCATTCAAATAATAAAGCAGTGTCTTGTTGCTCACTGTTCAATTCAGAATATGTGGGATTCTCAATTACTGCTTCTATACACTCGTAAGCTCGAATATAAATGATGATTTAAATGATTTGATATTACTAACAAAAATATGTTACGAAACACAACATATCTAAGATACTTGAGGCACAATTTCTATCCCACCGCTTAACCTAACATGATTCTAGAATACCTAATTTTTCTTTTCTTCCGGAGTCGACACCTCATTCCCTCCCTTCTTACAAGTTGAATATGTCACCTTCCTGGTTAATCATCTTCAAAACTGAATAACTTGCAGAGTGCTCCTATGCACATTTAATGACCAGACAAACCCATGCCTTAATGTGCACGCAGCGTATTCTACTTGATTGTAATGTTAAGTTCATAGATGCTATCAAAATTTATGATGCCAGAAAGCTACCGAAAACTGCTTCAAATAACATTTCACCAACCGAAAGAAAAACATATCTCAGGAATCCAAAACAAACGAAATAAATATACAGCTTTTTTCAAATACTAACAAGATATTGAAAAATGCAACAACATCCACACTTTACCTATTTCCACTCAAATAAACTTATATCTTTCCCTCCAATACACAAACAGCACTTTAGTACACAAGCGTAATTTTACTCATACTCCCAAAAACTGGAAGCTTTGTTTACCCAATCTTTCGAATTTATTAACAAGCAGCTAAAGTTTAAATTCCAGTTAAAAGGACTGCACCATAAATGCTGAGAGATTATAGTTGAGGATTGGATTTTACAACAGCACAAGCAAAATAAGAAATCTTATAAAGAAGGAAATTATTAGTATCAATTACTTCAAGACAAGTATTTACATGTTGACTCAAGATATATTACTCACAAAAACAATACAAAGCATCAAAATGTTCAGCAATCAAAAAAACATAAATGCATTTAATGACTGCTCTATGAAAGCAACAAATGATGAAAAGTTTGAGCACCTGATTATAAGATATAATTCTCAGGGTTCAGACTACCATTTAAAATGTCTTTGCTGGAGTTATCAAAACGCTTGCTAGATGAAACATATTCAATAAACAAAAATGAGACGAGGCCAACAATTACCGTCCTTTGCTCGCAATGCATGATATTATTATACAACTTATATTTTAAAAAATTACACGAGAAAACCTGCACTATTACTTCTCACCCCACTTTCGCTGTCCTAACTTTATAAAAGGATTTCCTTTTCAAAAAAAAAACAAACAAAAAAAGACAAAACTAAATCCCGCCCTACATTATAAAACATGTAGTTATCGGAACTCAATATTTCGACAAAACTGTAAATGACGATTGAGAAGAAATATAAGAACGAAACGTAATTGTCTTAATTACTTAACGCCTGATCATACACATGCATTTAAAGAAGTGCAAACAACAGTGATAGCAGTTTTTATAAATTTTGCAGACAGATCACTGCCTACTTTTACCAAATATTGACAACTCGTTTCAAATCTTAAGATAACACAAACCAAGAAAATTCGTAAATTTTAAAACATTATTTAACATCGAATTTTACTTCGAGACCCAAATGTCACAATTTTCGCTACAACAAAGTATCATACATTGAACAAAATAATCACTAGAACGTTGGCACTTACTAATATATGATACAGCGAGTGACTAGAGCGCAACAACGAAAAACAAAAACAAAAGCGTGTTACGTAGACTATAACTGGAAAATCAACCGTCCAATTAAAAACGAGAAATGCAAATTTGCATCATTGCTTCCATATTATTCGATAGATTCTCACTTTCAACATTGTAAACAGTATAAAAATTAACGTTATCAACGTAGAAATAGGACAGAATTGATTTCATTAATTTCAATTTTTTTTTTCAAAAAAACACACTGCAATTTGAATGAAATTGTAATTTGAATATGGTAAACCACACGACAGTACAAATTAATCAAATGAACAAATGATGACCTCATCTGACGCAAGACAGGGAGATATGAAATCCGAATAAAATCTCAATCCCTGCCATTTATAAATTGTTCGAATCCTCTTCGAAAATATATCAGGTGCCTTTGACACTTGAGTTCAACATTTTAGCCTAACGATAATCAGAAGAACAGCTGAAACGTTCGGCTCACTACTAAGTTCACCTATATGTCTACCATATTCAAAAACTATTAAGTCAACCAATCATAAAAGTTTCTTTATTAAAGACCAGCACTTTATTTTTCTTTAGTACTTCTTTCTCATCGCTATTAAAACATGAAGAAATTAATTCACAATGTTCTTAAATGCACTAATTGTTGCGCAAGACCAAGGTCAGCATTAAACGCGCTCTGCTTCAGAATAATAAGAATATATGACAATGATCAAGGTTTTGATATTATTCCCATCATAAAAATCGTAATAAAGGAAAATTTCAAGATTTACATCTGGAACAACATGTTAGTAGAAACCAGCATAAAAATACCAAATGCTGGCACTGAATGAAATATGTAGTTTCGCAGGATGATGAATTAAGATTGTAAGAGAAACATCCTCCACTCAAAATTCATTTTTGATTTAAATTTACAAAAAGTGATAGTACGACAGCTCCTAATCGTTGCCATCGGAAAGACGAATTTTTGAAGAATCTATTCAGCTACCGCAAACTGCGGCTAAACAATAATGTACTTAGTCTCATCAGATATGCGGTAACTTTGGAACTGAAATATATTATTTAAATATCAAATTAAAGTCCGAAACAAAAATTACCAACATGATTGTTCCATAAGAAAGCAGACCAGAAATGCCTTTTTTAGCTTTAGAAGTTAAAATACAAAATTATCAAAAATTAATCAATATGCATATGCAAAAAAAACAAACCAAGGGAAGTATCGGTGCTAGTTTCCATGGAAATAAAATTAATACAACACTCTGGAGGTCTAGGCAATCTCCTTCGCAGCCAAGGATGCTTCAAAGCCTGTTGGGGAGTTAATCGCATATCTGGGTCCCAATCCAGACACCGTCTCAGAAAATCAATGAACAGATCATCACCCTAAAACAACCACCATACCAGCATGAAGTTTCAGATAAACTTCACAAAACATTTTCCAATTACTCTTTTTAACACTACATATATTTGGAGAGATGCCTGATTTTTCAACGCAGTGTTCCAAGACCGACTTCCTGGAGGACCTCTCGGTTTACCGCGCTTCGATCGTCCTCCAGAAACGGCTACAGTCCCATCTGACATTGTAGTTATGGTGCAGTACCGCGGAAAACCTCTCGAAGAAATGAAATTACGTGTTCTTTTGGCATTTTCAGTGACTTTAAGAGGTGGCACACCGAGTAATTCAATTATTAATGCCAACTGAAAAGAAACAGTTCAGAATAAGTGAAAGCTATATTGTGGTAAGCTTTGTGGCAAGATGTGTGTGTGCGAGGCTTTAGACAACAAATATCCCAATTCTTTTAAATACAGATCTCACATGAAAAAACTGCAGAAATTAAGAAAAAACCTGGTCACTTTCATCTTCTCCAGGTAAGAGTGGATACCCAGTAAGCAGCTCAGCTAGTATACATCCAAATGACCACATATCGATAGGCATCCCGTATTTTCCACCCATAATTACTGCAACACATTCCATTCTAAGTCTATGTTAGGTAACAAACAAAAGTTGCCTAGAATGCTTCCTCTCAGTACCTTACCTTCTGGAGCTCTATAAAACCTCGACTGGATGTAAGTATATACTCGTTGATCATCAAAACATGAGGAACCAAAATCAATAACCTAAAAACGGATATTTTGAATAAATTGAAACAATCCACAGAGTGATTTCTTCATAAAAATATTAAAGAATTTCACTAGATAATTAATAAATTACAAAACAAGTGAAATGAAAAACCTTGATGCCACTTCTGCCCTGTTGTTTTAACAAAACATTCTCTGGCTTCAAATCACAGTGAATAAGTCGGTTACGATTAAGCAAATCAAGACACTGCAGCATCGAATGAGCGAATTTTCGAACGAGCTAAAAGAGTGCTTTGACAAACACAACAGCAAATTCTAGAAATGTTACAAAACTTTCTTGTCCAGATTATTGAACTTTAGAGCTAAATATAAATGCATCTTAAGAAGTATTCATGACTTATAGAATTTGCTACAGGAACGAAGATTTTAGCGGATTTAAGAGATATTCAATTCAATCCATAACTGCATTTATGAAATCTTACAATGAACGAGAATGAAAATACATTCCATAAAAAAAGCTAAGTCACAACTAGTGAAAATTTGTTCTAAGTGAGAGGTAATTAAAACAGAAATTTCCAGTTTATTAGTGATAATTTTGTGAAATATTTACATTAGTTACATCCAATGTACTAAGCGGCACTGGCTTAAAAAGAACATATACCTGCAAGCTAAATCCCTGGAATTTGTTCTTCTTGATAAGTTCATAGAGATTAATGCTTAAAAGTTCGAAAGTAATGCATTTGTGATTTCGAAAATTAAAGTGATCTAGCATGTGGATGATATTATAAGTCCCTTCTGTGTCTTGTCTTCGCAAATGATCCTAAAAAAATTGTACAAATATCACAGAATAATCTCAATAGTTTAAATCCTTAAGAATGAGTGAATTATTTTAAAATTAAATCATTTAGCAAACGATTAGCTTTTATATAGAGATGAGAGAACAAAATAATAAAAGTGATTTATAAAATATAAACAGACTTACGAGGATTCGTATTTCTTCTTCTGCTTGGCGATGAAAACGCTTTTCATTACGGACTAATTTCAACGCAACATACTGCTGATGTTTGTGATCGTAAGCTCTTATTACCTGGAAATATATCTTGATGGACTAAAAATCATTCTACAGATATTAATTCCTTTTCATATGATATACATCTTAATAAAACTGAATCCACACATTTCAGAAGTCACTGAAATCTTGAACAAAGTGTGGAACAAATTGTAATAATAATGGCAATAATAAAAATACAAACCTGACCAAAGCTTCCCTTACCAATAACTTTTAATACTTCGTAACGATATGCGATGTGATCATGAGCAACAAGAATGTAACTTCCCATGTCATCATCATAACCGCAATTATTTTGAGAACTGACGTTACTAGTTCGCTTTTTCGCTTGAGATCCAACGAAATAAACACGAGGATAATTATAAATTTCTGAGATTTCGAAAGGCGTGAGCTTACTTCCAAAAGTTCGTATGGCATCTTCGGGATGATATCCCTGTAATGTACGTAGTGCTTTTTTATTATTTTGCAACGGATGATTACTTATATATCAATTTAAAAGTGTATCTTCAGCATAAAGACCTACACGTTTCATTCAGACAATTCTGTTACTTTTATTATCTTCGTATTGTTTGCTATTGCATTAAGGAAGAAACACTTCAGACGAAAAACAAGAACTAACTTTAATTCATTACATTATTGTCAATGCGTAAATAACTGTATTTATTTATCAAATCATCCAAACACGGGACAAATATTTTGAAGATATTAGAAAAATACCTTATTTCCATTGCTGGCATTTGGATTTGTTGTTCCATTCGAGTTACCTCCAGCACTACCACCTGAAGATGATGTGTGAGACCTGCAAATCCGTGCAGTTTTTCTATATCTATATAGCGACCTCACTGAACAAAAGAACATAAGTGTACTAAAATTCACCAGAAGTACCTCAAAGACTCATCCGATGGACTTTTAGCGATGTGCTGTCGTAATTCTTCGACGCCTTGTCCAACTGTAGAAATTGCAGAGACGGATGATGATAGATGTTTCGAAGCGGACGACACGCCAGATGACGTTGAGGAGCCGCCACCTTAAAATTTTTCATGTAAAAATAATATTTTAGAAAAAGTCGCATATAACATTTCCAGTATTAATGTAACTGGATAAGATGAATCTGCTTGTACATCAACAAATCGTAACACAGATTTATTTCCACTTAGTCATTAAGTAAAAACATGTATTACCCTAAAAATCAAGGAAAAAACATTGCAGCATGAGTTCTCGAAACATTAGTAAAATTTGCATTCAATGAAAATATACCAATTGCACTGCTACTCGTTGCAGATGGAATTGTTGCTGATTCAACGGCACCACCACGGGCAAGCACTTCGATCATAGTCTGAATACGCAATGTTGGCAGAACATCGATACCAACGACGTTAGGTTGATAATTTCGAACGATGCCTGGTTTCTGAGGTTGTACCTTTTACAATGTGTCTCATGCACTGCAAATGTAGAAGCGTTGTGAAAACAATAACGTTACCAAAACATAAGAAGAACCATGGATATGAGGTTAATTCAACACAAATCATAAGAGAGTTGAATCCGTCGACAAATCCGTAACACAGATTTATTTCCACTTGGTCATTAAGTAAAAACATGTATTACCCTAAAAACCAAGAAAAAAGATTTCTGGTGATGGCACTGCTGTAAAATTATAACAGAACAACATTATCAAAACTACTTATGTCCACTGCCAAAAAATAAGAAAAATTTCAACACAAAAATACATTTTGTTGCATTAGGATTAGCGCAATTTCCTTTGATTAAAAAAAATTTAAGCACATAGAGTCTTATTTCTGAAATTTTAAAGAATAATGTCAACTGACGATGGAAAATTGATTACAGGCTTTAGGCGTTTTCCTCTCTCTCGTTACGACACTTTATTGCTTTGACAACTATTTCCTCTATCCTACCGGCAAGCGAGAATGGAATACTTGCTGTTGGTAGGGCCAATACTGACGGTGGATTTCTGGCGCAATAACTTCTATATTTGGGCCTCGCTTCAGCGCCAGGCGAATACTGCAGTAAAAACGCCTCTCTCGAGACCCCTCGCTTTTTGCTGAAAAGCAATGAAGACTAAAATCACGTGTTTCCGAACATGAAGAGTTCGCATATTAAGAAAATTCAGCATTGCGCTTACGCTGTCAATCAGAAGAAAAATATTTTTGAAGAAATTTCAGTATAAGTTGATTTGGTAATTTGATGTAGTTGAAGCAATGACAAAAAAGAAAAACTATTACCGACGACCGAAAATAATGACATTTCTATTAAAGCTATGATAGCAGTATTGGAAGACGCTAGAGAAATTCGAATAATTTGGACATGTCAGATCTGAAAGATAGTTTTACTGCAAAACAGCTTCCCAGAGAGATGAAGGAGGAAAACAAGCACAAATACAAATTAGAACTTGTTAAGATTAAATCATTCCAACTGAGCAGTCAAAGACACGAACAACTGGCAGCAGTACCAATGTATAACCAACTAGAATTATAGACTACTGCCTTTCAAAAAAAAATTTGCATGAAACTATACCATCCGCTCGTCTTATGCTCCCCATCACTTGTCCTTGTATTTCAGCACTGCACAATTTGAAGAAACACTCACAAGTCGCCAATGCACGACACAGACAGTGAGACCACACCGACATGCACAGACAAACAAGGCAGAGATACACATATACATATACGTACACATATATACACACACAAACGCACACACACACACACACATATATATATCCTAACGAGGACAGGTTATCCTAGCCAAACGGACAGTAATCGAGGTATTCATTAACAGAGATTGGAACAAACTGCTAGAATATAGCAATGCTTAGAGGTGTAGTTTGAACCATGTAATGAGATGAGTGTCAGAGATAGATCACATCGCTTTAAAGCAGCTGAATTTGCGTATACAGCAACAATTCACAAATGGACATGCTGTATAGGTCGCCATATAGATCACACAAACAACTCAACAACCTTGGCTGAGAAAGTCAAACAGTACCGTCAACACCGTCCATCCTTCCCCTCTCAATCCTCTTTTTCACTGGAGAATCTATATTGCACTCTCGCTGCTACAACAACAGCTATTGAACGAACTGCTGCGTATAATTATAATTCACTCTATTAGAATAATGGGTGGATGCATCTGTATCCGCATCTGCACCAACACCAATACTAGCCACTACGATCATGACCACGAACATCACTTATCACCGCTATCAATATTATCATTATTACCATCAAGAAATCCCTACATCCTATATTGCACTAAACATTTTCTTGTCGTCACAAAACATTCTGCGGACGGCTGTTAAACATGGGACCAAATTGTCTTTCCTAAGTTATGGTCAAAATATTTCCAAAACTTCCTTCATGTAATACAGGTCAACATCCATTATATTACTATACTTGACAAGTTCACTTTGCTTCTTTTATCAGACCAATTTTTTTTCCAAAGTATATGAATAGTACTGAAGCAAAACATTCATTTTTGGCAGGTATTTTACCCATCTAAATTATTCCACTCTACGATTAATTCGAAATCAGCAAACCAACCCAAGGTTTTTAGGTTTTTCCAAACAAACTGATGTCTTAAAAAAAAGCACAAAGCTCCGAACTTTGTTAAAAAACAGATTTGGTACAAAATAAAAGTTTTACTGATTGAAGAGCAAGATATTTAATATTTGCTATCGGCAAATGCAAAATAAGCTTGTGTACATATCTTCATTATATATATTTATATATAAAACATGTGGATGAATGCATGATTTAATTTTGCACTAGCGATTTGCTAATAATTAAGTGTATATTTTCATAAAATTAACACCAGCTTTAAGGAATTCTGAAATATTAATCGAATAAAGACCATTATAAAGTATCAGTAATTATAAAAAATTCCACTGAATACTTCACGCCTAACTTTTAAATATACAGGAAGCAGCAAAGATGAATCGAAAGAATATATTAACTTTTATATAATAACTGGGAAAACAATTAAAAATTTTCTTAATCAACTGAATTCTCCCAGTCACGACAATTTTCGTTGTTCCAGTAACTCTTTTGTCACAATCTCTTTGAATTTCAGCCAGTATAAAGAAACACAGCAATTAAAATTATTTTATGTTTCTTCACTTGAAACTAAAAGTCATGCTGACAATTTATCTCGGGTAAATTACGGTTGACTAATAACTACCTAGTAAATGTAACCATTTGATTAGCGTTTATGAAATGAAGTATTTCGTACAGTTTTGATGAAATATGCCTAACATACCAAAACATGTACCAAGAGATTCTAATCATTATACTTTAGCTCAGAAAAATTCAATACTACCTAAATGACTGATAGTAGATCTTGCTATCCTTCCAGTAATGCTAAATCACTAGCACTAGCACTAGCATATCTCGGTTCATTGAGATGAAATATTTCTTGATTGACAATGCGTGACAGCATTCTGAATTTCCTGACAATCCACAAGCAACGACACTTCAATTTTCTATTGATTTAATACCTATTTACACCGGAAGCATTAAGACACTGGCGAAAATTTTAAACTGATAAGAAACTGTTTCGTTTTATTGGATTTGATGAACTTCACCATCCATTTCTAGTTAATCTCACCGCGTATATCATCCATATACAAACTGTTACTGTGATGATAAGCTGCATTTCCGAAGTTAAACTGAAGATGTATGAGTAATGTCCAGTATTTAATAAAAAGAAGCGTAAATTCAGGCGCAATTATACTAATGACAGCATGAACAAATTCCACATGATACAATTTAAAATCTTTCAGGATTTATCTTGTTTGTTAAGAAAGTAATAAAACAAAACAAAAAAAAGTAAATAAATTTTTGAAGAAAACGGAACTGCGCAAAATTTGTTCTTTAAAGAAAAACTGTAAACGAACATAGTTTTCCGGAAAAATTAACTAGATAAAATTCAAAGTTTCACAAAACAATGATAACCCACTCTGCAATTCTGAGCTGTTTTCAAATGGAAAAAACAAGCCCTCTCATTACACTAAATATTAAATCACCTTTAAAATGTCAATATTCATTCACTTATTTAAATGCAATCCCAATCTTCGAAGAAACTGTGGAACGAAAAACGATATGGAAACATCCAAAAAAAATTGATCCTAGGAAAAAAAAAACTGATCCTAAAACAAATACCAAATGGAAACCAATGAATAAATGCCTGCCGTGTCACGATACAATAATGAAGAATATTTGGAGCATTTAAATGATTTGGATAAGAAAATTCATAAGGTCAGTAGTTCAATTTATTCAAACATCCGTTCTACTCAAGCTAATTCATTTAGTATTGCAAACTTACTCCTCATTAGTTCAAATTCAGGATTTCCAGTCCAATCATGATAGCGCAATTCCTTTGTCTACTGCACGCATGTGAATTATTAAGCCAATTAATTTTCAAAAAACAATTTTTGGAAAAAAAGGAATATTGATACAGTCTAAAACAGTCCCATGTAAGACTGTCAAATGATTTCAAAATAAAAAATGTACAACTCCTTGATGGGGAAAACGGCGATCATGACGTACAGAAAAATCACAAAATTTGCAGAGGCTCGAGTAGCATCGAAAGAATACCCCGTTGCATATTATATTATCATCCGTAGCATCAAATAAATGCGTATCGAAATGGAGGTTCTCGCATAAGCGTGCGATGCTGTCTCTGAAACTCATTTTCAACAACAAAACTATTGCAGAAGACACTTGTGGTGGGCCTTATGGGCTACGAAAAAGATGGATAAAGGAGAGGACAAAGTGGATTAAGAGTAAGACGCAGCTTCTCATTCCTCTTCCTCTTTTTCATCGAAATAGGAGCAGAGAAACAAAAAGGAATTGAGGACGAAAAAGACGGGGAGACAACTACTGCTTTGTCTTAAATAAAGAAGGGATGGACATTGGTGGACATTGCATATCAGCATCAACCGTTTACCAAAGACAGGAGGGAGAGAATGATAGAAAAGGTCAAAGCTGACAGGATGATGATAGATTTGATAAGTCAAGCAGGTACTGTCATGTCACTCTACACATCACGTGCTGCATCACTTCTTTCTAGTTTACAGACACAAAAGTAATCTTTGTCTCACGATTACCAGCTTAGACCAGTGACAGTTTGACCGTTCTCACTGATCTTTTACCTTTTAGTACATTCTCCAATAACTTTTCATTTTTTGGAAGTTAGTCTACTGTTCAACAGCCCCATATGTACTTAAAATGAAAAAAAGGGTATCAACATCTCAGTCCATTAGTCATTAATGCTCTTCATATATTTTAGATCAAATTATCACAATATTCTAGAGACAAGCAACTCAGACTTAAGATATCGCTGAAAAAAAAATTAAACTGCTTATGAAGTTACTTTCCAATAAATTTTTCTTTTCTAGAATCAGAGTGATTGCTATATTTTTAAACAGGATGAAATGTCTGAATTAGATTCACTATCAAATTATTTCTGGCGGAAAATCGGAAAACCTCCGTAAGTAAACGTTTTGCAAATCTTCTGATACGGAAAGCAAAATAAGTCCATGTCCTTTGTCCTAGATTGCGAATTCCAAATCTGTGGTGGTCCAGAAACAGAGGAATGATGAGATTTAGGCTATATATCATTCGCATGCTATGAATGCTTGTATGCATTTATAAAAGGTGTTTAGACGAAACTTATAAAAGGAAATGATAAGAGATTATGCAGAGGTTATAGTATTACTCGCATTTTACCGACCATAGAAAATCTTTCAACGAATGAAAATAAACAGAACACATAGAGGCAGTTTTCGTCCTCAATTTTCTTCATTAACGAATAAAGTAAATCATTAAACTTAGCGCAGTAGGAAGATGCTTGTGGAACCTTAGGTCGTTAACATGTAAAACGAAACAAAGCTGCATCGCCAGACGGTCACGCTGCCCAGCTGTTGAGCGGCGATTATCTGTAAGAAATAGAGCTGGACAATAAGCTAAGCGACGATGGAAATGAGATGCGGCTTGTGTGAGAGGTGTAGTAGAAGAGAAAGAGAAAGGAGTAGGAAGGATAGTACGAGGCAACGAATAGCAGCAATATGAAGGGGGTGCACGTAATAAGAGCAATAAGGACATCCAGGAAAAATGATGACGTTGCTTGGCAACAAGCTGAAATGCTTTCTTGAAATGGCTTATCTCGTCTCATCGTAAGGGAAGCTATGCAGAAAAAAATGTAGAGAGGGTGATGGAACAGTTTGAATTACTGAATGAATGGAAAGAAAAGGTAGGGTGTCATGCATCTCAGTAGTTTTGAGTTTGATCTCTCTAGAAATCGGATTCCATCCCTACCACTTTGAATTGTTCGAAAAATCTAGTGAGTGAATTTACGCGGTCCACGAATATTACATATATGTATCAAAAGAGGAAATATTATATGAAAGGAGAAGCTGAGATTATAATAGGCAAACCAAAAAGTAGAAACTAAAGAGTGAAATATGAAAACAAAAAGATGAAACAAATACTCGAAAGCATGTTTCTCCATCAACATTTCAATTTTAGACCACAGAAAAGGATAAAACCAGCGGAACATCTCGCCCCGGATCACTATTTAACTTTCACTTTCCCTTCTGTTTAATATACCAGGCGTGATTCACGAATCAAATCTGAAGTCAGTATTATATTTAACTGATATAAATGTTACAGTCAAGATTGAAACACGTTCAATACTTTCTTCATACGTTTACTAATCAAACGAATTACAACTTTAAGAAATCCTTTTCAGGAACAGATTTTGATTATTTCGCTACATTTATATTGTCAGAAAAAACCGAAGGAGAAAACAGTGATTTCTGTGTTGGGTTCACCACGCATGGGTATAACGTGTACATGGTTTTTTTCTGTATTATGTAAGATATAAGCTCAAATTGTATGCTTGGTCTATAAGCTATACCTACACCCAAACAAAGCTTCTGTCTCTTATAATCACAATGTACCATTAATTGCCACCTACCAAAAAGGGGTCCAAAACTATATCCTGTATACTGGAAGGATTGATTGCAAGAGATCAGTTAGATCTATCAAACGGACGTCTTTTATTATTTCTTTTTTACTATCAAAATTATTTACCTACTTGCCTTATTAAAAAGACCTTTTTTATTCGCTATATCATAATCACGGTATTGTATAACTTGTTAATTCAACTATTTAATAAATACTTTTTGTCTGATCCCCTACGACAATTAATAAACAAGACAAAACTTTTCCTACAGCACTGTTCATTTCACGTCTTTTAACATCGAGATCATTGGAGACATGTAAGATCTGGGACTTGAGAAGTTTTTTTTATAACATCCATTTATTAACTACTTAAAAATTTAAATTAAAAATACGTTTAAAAAAATCTGATTTAATATTCAAAACTTTTCAGAAGCAATTTGAAGTAAACGGAATGAATGTGAGGAAGTTCCATAGATATAAACATTTGTGTGAAGTGTATAATCAGAAAAGAAACTAAACTCTATAAGTGGGATATTTTTTCTTTTTGAGCTAATTTATAGGACTGTTCTAATTAATCTTTTAGTCGTATGTAGTATAAAGATATAATTTCGGAACTATTCTGTTAATTTAATGATTTGATGCAGTGATTTGGAGATAAAAATACAAAAATAAAGTAGATCTGCTCACGAACCCGTCTGAAGGAGCTTAGGATTATTTTTGTGACTCTACTATAAATAAATCATAAACCACCAAGAATATTTAGTTCATCAGTGAACGCGTTTTCAGGTGACAAAACAATTGCATTGTATGTTAGCTTTAATCCTGACATCAGCTTCTGCAAGAGACGAGAATCTAAATGATTTTACATAATTCACTCAGTGGTCATAATGTTGATCGTTAATTTAAAGATGAAAATTTCTCTTTGGAGCAGAGAAAATACATTTTCATTTGATTCATAATAATTTGATTTATAATAACATAAATCAAAAGATACATTAGAATCGCCTTACAATGTTGCCCAAAAGCGAATTTTTTTGATATATCACACATCTCGAGTATCTGATAAGCATATCTAAAATATTTCCATTACTGCGCATGTGCATGAAATCCTACATTTTTCTATTAGCATAATATCTTTAGGAACTTAACTTCTAAAACTGGAAATGGATAAATGATAAGCAATGAAATATTAAAAGGTGGAGTTCGAGATAACCTGCATGAAGAATTTATAAACAAAAGAAAGAACTGTGGGAAAAAAAATTTGCTACAGCATATTACCTTTATTTTAGGCGTTTTTTATTGATTTATTGTCTACGTTTTTTGTAGTCTGTTCCAAGATAAAAAAACGGAAACATTGTTACATAACATGATTCAAGTTAAAAACCATTTAAGACTTATTAAATACACAATAAACTATGAAATTTCTGGGGAAAAAAAATTCATAAATCTTCTAAAAAAAACGTTGCGAGTTCTAACTGCTTTTATTGATTGATAGGTGGATAAGTGAAAGCGCAGATGAATAGGCCAATCTAAATGTGAATAAATGTTACTGATATTTGTATTCCACTTAAGAACATTTCCATATAACAAAGGATGTAAAACAGTAGCTTATCCAAAAAACTAATTAAATATCATTAATTTAACTGCAAAAAAAATGTGACATACACATTTACACATCAAACAAGCATATAGAAAAATGACTTGCAATTAGTTCACAGTGTAGCTTGATACTTATAAACGGGTAGGACGACTTTTTTCAAAAATAAAATGAATGGTAACTTACAATTCAACGTGCTAATTTTCTTAATGACTTAGTGTCTATAATTTCCTTTCCTGTTCTCCTAAGACAAGTAATTAGCAGTTTTATATCTTTTACCGAAAATGGAAGAATAAAAACTCTTATTTATCAAATGCATTTGCAAATACAATATGGTAAACAATGATTAAAAAACAATTATAAAAGAATGAAACTGGAAAGATCATTTATTAATTACAGTTCAAAATAGTCGATTAAATGAACAATCCTTCTTAACATGCAAAAAGTAAAAGTACATGTTGCTCAAGAAATTCACTTCAATGCTTACTATTGGATAAGAATCAAACGGATAAATCAAACAATGTGTGGACAATGACGGCGATGTTAAGAACTAAAGTCATAGTTTCCTTTTAATTATCGACCATCGATCTGTTGCTGTTTCCTTGTTGTTTCTGTATTGTGTTTCTGTGAATGACCAGTGACACAAAAATGTTACCTTGAATGATTGCAGAGGGTTGCACACATACGAATGCATCATACAAATACGCAGAGGAGCTATGATAAATGTGGCGGTGGCATCCGTTCCACAGCGATTTCAAAGGTGGCATCCGTTCCACAGCGATTTCAAATTTAATCATTTTCCGAATAGTATGTGGCCGTAGATCACCAATATAATTGGATTCAATTTCGTTGATAAAAATTATTGATGAATGCAATTCACTCCGTCCCGATCTTGGTCTGTAGAATATTCACTATTATTGAATTTGACAGTAACTCATTTCGCTGGCGAAAAGGAAATACTTAAAATTATCAGTAAATAACCCAAATCGTTGTGATCCATTCCACAATGAAGTACAAGTGGAATTCTTTATAGAATCGAATAAAATCCTTTGCATCCCGAGAGCAGTTCAAAAAGCAGTGTAATCGATAAAGCAATTCAACAACCTCAAAGACGTAAATTTTCGAAGGACAGCTTCAGGGCAGAAATCAGTTGCTTAAATAGTAAGTAAATCAGGAATAAACATTAAGCATATCATTATATCCATAGTCTGCCTTTATTCGACGATATTCGCATTTTAGATGAATTTACATGCGTTTCAAGGTAGGATAAAATTTAATTCCATACTCAATCATTCCAAAAAATCTAATTACATCTTTTAATTGAAACCTTCCAAAATTCTTTTTGATTAGAGGTTTTCGCTGAAAACTTGACTTTTTTAAATTTTGCTTAAAACAAAACTTGTTCAACTTTAGCTTCAAAAGAGTAAGAAAATTACCCTCCTAACGTTCTCAATATTCCGGTTTATTTCTGCTCAAAAACAATTCCATAAGATCTGCTCCATCTTGAAAAATGTTACAATATGAGGCAATACTACAGCAATGACGATTTAAGAAGAAACTTTCCAACTCGCATTTACCGTGTTGGTGCGATCATGTCAAAGTCAACATGAAGCCAGAAGTGGACAATTCCGTCTGTGTGTTACTGTTCTTTGCTAGAAATTTCGAAGCGTATAAATCTCTAAGACAATGATATCTTTCCTGTTTGCAACAGGATAATCAACGGGAATTAGGCTGCAGTTTGAAAAAAAATTTTGCTATCTAAATTTGTTTTCTCAACGACAAGCAATGAATCCGAAAGAGAATAGCGAAAAGAAAACGATCGAATGATAGTTTACAATGAAATGAGGATTTATCTGATAAAGATAGTGGACCATGCAGCATTCGTCCTTGTGTATTTACTTAAATCGTGTTCTTGACGCGAAAGTCGATACAAACGAATAGTTATGATAAAGGTTTATTTGCTCACGGAAGATTTATTTTTCGTACATGTTATAAGACAAATAATTACGCGAGTCTAGGCTGTTATTCACTGTTCTATATCGAAGGACTACTCGAATTTTCTTTGAGAATTTTATTCGACCTATTAAGGTTTACTGTCGTCATGACCGTACTGCTTGTACTGATAGTTTGTTTGAGAGTTTCTTCTCCCGATGAGAGTTCCTGTTCGTTCTACCATATGTTAATCTTTAACACGTGCAGAAAAAGATTCTAATGAAGGTGTCGCCGATTTTTTTTTTAACCGTGCCAAAAACTGAGAGTTCTTTTGCCTTTCAATGGCAGCACTCAAACTTGGGTAATTAAATCTTTATTACGATAAATTTGACACATATCAACAAACACAGCAATTACAAGATCAATAATATCAATTCAATGATTTCAATAATACAATTTAATGACGGTAACATACTTGAAGGAAAAGATTAAATAAATGCCCGCTGTAAATGTCCGATCGCCTCGTTGAAGAACATTCCTTCTAATGGTTTGGTGTTGTAGACCCGTTTTTTTGTTAGGTGACGTGTCCTGGTACGGGTGAATATGAAGAATAAGGGATTTGTTCGGGTATGGAAATTACAGCTTAATAGACAAAGGGTGAATCATTTTTAGCTTACATTGTACATTATACAGTCAATACACACGCACAACATATACCCATTAATGTGGAATCGAAGACAAAGGAATCACTTGTCTTCGCCATTTTCCATTTCTCCTCGCGAATTCAGCGACAGGAGGTTTCCTTGGTAGATTTGAATTTCTTCAAAATACTGAAATTTATTTCCGTTACCTAGTAGTCTGATTATGACGAGTTGAAAACTCCAAGAAATGAAATTTGATTATGCATTTCTACTAATTATTAGAATGTGAACCGCAAGGAAAAACTGTTACAGCTTGTTCAGCTTGAAACTGTTGTAAAATATGTCATACCCAACGTAGGAATAAGGTAGAAAATAAATTTTTAAATATATTCCGGTAGAATAAAAATATCACAAGCTTTTCAAAACGGCGTTCACTTGAATAGCAAACAACCACTCGTTTTTTCACGTACTCGGCGTGGAAATTATAGCGTTATGTAGTGATTAAGAACAAAAATGGCATGTAGTGTCAACTTTTTACCATAATGACCTAATTCTGCTTATTGATCAAAGCGAGCAGTGAAATTATTAGCAATTATTTTCCTGAAATCATTAGAAATACGAAAAAGCAGTAGGTACATAACAGTTTTTCATTTTTTTTTTCGTCTTCGTATTGCACAGTGATGAGTTAATTCGCCTAAATTTATCTTTGAAAGATTTTCATAATCTGAAAGTATGACATGCTGCTAAAAATGTTGTCTCATTTTTTTCCATTTTATTGGTCAATATTGAAAATGATATAATGGTTAAAGAAACGCGATAATCAGGCTGTTTGTAGAACTTTCTACCATGGCAGATCAGTAAGATAATCTATATCTTGGCTTCGAGGAAATCACTGTTATATAGTACATTCGACTGCTGCAACTGCTAACATGCAACTTTTTTATAACAATAAAGAAATTTTTCACTCTGGCGCTGTTAATCATCATTGCATCCTTTATGATTCAACCGATAAATCTAATCTAGTATTCCATTTTCACACTGATTTCTCAGGTACACTGGCTTGGAAAGAACACTTGAAAACATGCTGTGAGATATCGTTATGCAGCAATCACAAAATTATCGATTACATTCTTGAATTTTCAATTCGACCTAATTGAAGTCCATGAGAGCTTTTCTTTTGAATTAGATATTCCAACTTACAATCTCCTAATTTTTTTATCGGTTCGATACCATTCGAGTGGTACTGCAGCCATAAGACATGCGCAAAAGTTCTTCGAATTCCTGAATTACTGAAACAGTACAGCATTCAAATGATAAAGAACTGCAAGAACAGTATTCGGAAAACCGAGATGAACGATAATCTCAACAATATTTTCTGAAATGTTATATGTTTTCCAAGTGTTTTATAACAAGCTATCCAACCTTGAAAACGAAGATTTTAAAGCATGCTCAGAGAAATCGAGAAAATAAGTACACCTTTTTCGGGAAGTTATCAATTACAAATATTCTGTCGTGCTCCCTTTAATTTTCTGGACAGAAATGAAAATTTGCTCTTATTCGTACGAAATGGTAATCTTAGTCATCTAATGGAAAATGTGAAAGTGAGGGACAAGAGAAATCGATTCGGGAAGACATACATAATTCCTACTAAAAGCCAAAAACCAGAAGTACATCCAGCATTAAGGTCCAAATCGATTCTTTGTCCTTAAGCTGATCGGTGAATAGACTGTCAGTCCACAGTGGCTTTGTATCCAATATAAAGCTGTTGTAACTTATTATCCCCTGGACATCCAGTTCCAACTGGTCAGACAAAAGATCCGGGTTTTCTGAGTTAATTAGTGTATCATTCCACATTCCTAAGTTACTGGCGTACCGGGAAAGAACCCTCTTCCGGTTTCTTCATTTCTCACGTGCAAATGAAGTCACTTCTACTAGTATGTAGTTTATGAATGATGATTTTGGACGTTTATAATTTCGCTTCTCGAGGAGCATATTAAGTTTCCTATTTATGATTAAAAAAGTCGTTGCTGCTTTTTATCTCTTCGGGTCCTCTCATTCTCAGGAATTTAGAACACGACATCTTCTTATGATTGTGCAACACGTCCACCGCAATTTTATTCAGAAAAGATTAGAACATATTTTATGTATAGCCTGTATTAACACACATGAAGAGGAAGTTACTCTTCCTCCGAAAATTTTCGGTTTTCTGCTTTTTTCCTTTTTGCTAACTGCTGAGTGTATCCTTGAGATGATGAAGTCCAAGGTATCGTGATAGAGATATTTGGAGCGATAGCAGCCAAAGAATACTATTCTCCTTCCCTTATCCGCCTTATTTCACACAAGTTCACAGCTTCCTGAAAAGTTTCTCAACTTATCTATTGTTAATTAACTGGGTATGCACAATTAATTTCTCTGTCCTACAACTGAACCAGATGAGCCCGCATTATGGAAAATTCACATTTGGTAATTCTATTCCTGAGTATTCCAGAAATGGCCCTCAATTCGTAAACTTTCAGAAAAAATTGGGTAGATTAAATTGGGTGGGTAAACAAGTAGTGGGTTTTCTGTCATCTTTTATTAAAATTCATATAGAGACGAATAAGGTTTTAGATGTTACAACTAAAAGACTTTGTATAGTGAATTGCTTCGATGGCTTTTTTTGCGAATTAAGATGAGCAAAACTGTGGAAACTGTTTACTGAACTTGTTTGTTTGGTAATGAAATAATAACCAAAATCAGTGGCATGATGCACATATGAAACGACAAATAGTACACTACTGGAAGCACGATTGTTAAATTATGACTGCATTCATTTTACAGAGATGGTTTTGCATCAAACATCATTCAGTGCATGCACCCTTTCATCAGTTCGTTTTTTCACAGATCACACACATCCTGCATGTTTTTCCTTTTTTGAAAATGATTGGATCCAATTTCAAGATTAGTTGCTTAAATTGCTGAATTATTCTTGCTCGGTAGTGTTTTCTTTGTTATCTTTTGTCTGTGCATATTTCTTTTTTAATATTTATTGAAATGATAAGATGCATTGCAAAAATATTCAAACATTGTTAACATTATATCTATTCATTTCTACGTATACACTTTTTTTCCTGGTTGCATATTCTGAGTTGACAGACCTTTTATACAAAAGAGTATGTCGCAAGGGAGTAATCGTTAAGAAAATTCCTCTGTATGTTAACTGTGGATGATTCAAATTCCTGTATTCTGCGGAATAGAATTGAATGGAGGGAAGAAATATATTGGCGGGATTATTGTGACCAGGCTTTTAATGGCTTCAATAATAATAAGGAACTTATTTTTGTGTGGTAGTGTTGATTATAGTTCTTAATACATTAACCATTACATAGATGGTACATAATCTTTCCTTTTTTCTTTCTTCACATTACTGATGACTTGATCGAATCAGTAATAAAGTTTGTTGCATTCACTTTCAGCCTCTCATGGTTTTCACTCTATCCTATTAATACAGTTCCTTAAACGAGAGAAATAAGTATGACTTCCTAAAATACACTATTTGATGAAAATTTAATGTTTTCTCTTATTGTATTTTTATTTTCCGAAGCAGTGTATAGAAATACTATAAAAGGGAAGGGAGATCCGAAGTACTATTGGAAAAAATCTTCATTGAAAAGATCATATCATGAAAGTACATCGACATCTAGTATGATTTCGCTATGTAATTTTATATTGTAATAAATGATAAATAAAACTTCAGATATGGTCTTTTGTCATTTGTACCGAATTGTAAAATTTGTATCGGATTTTCTTTTAGTGTCGAAGGAAAAATTGAATCAACGTTTTCCGAAATGTGTGGAATTTTTGCATATTTAAACTTTTTAATACCAAGAAAACGGAGCGAAATAATTGATATACTGCTCAAAGGTTTACACAGGATGGAATATCGTGGATATGATTCTGCAGGTACAGATGCTAAATATAAGATATCTCGAACTCTTCAACCTCAAGCCTAAATTTTTACAAAAAAATGCTTCATATAAGATCGTTGTCAAAAAAATTCCTCCAACGTGTTTATTGTGCAATGATGCATTACAAAGTGAGCAATAAATGTTAAAATCCCATAGCGTTTAATTTATATAAATTCGATTAAATAAATATTTTAGGGCTTGCTGTAGATGATGAAGCGGATAACGCAAAAATTGGTTCGAAAATAACTCTTTTGAAGAAAGTTGGTAAAGTCAGCGTACTTGAAGACTACATAAAGAGTATGTTCAAGGTTAAATAATGGAATAATTTAGTCCAAAAAGTCGGTGTTTCTTTGATGATCATAGTATATCTTGCTATATGATTTATAATGCATATTTGGAACTTTGAATTGGTATTTAGAGTGTCATGTTTGCAATAATGATATTGTCTACGAAACACACTGTGGTATCGCACACACGAGATGGGCTACACACGGTTCTCCCACGGATGTCAATTCTCACCCGCAAAGATCAAATGCTCAGAATGGTATGTTTTAATTATATGGCTCATGTTCAATCTTAAGCTTAGTATTTATTAAAAAGCTTTAATTTCTGTTGGAATAGTCGTCATTTTAACTGTATCTCCGAAGTTATTGCAGAATTTCTGGTTGTCCACAATGGTATTATAACAAACTACCGCGAAGTTAAGGAATATCTGATGAAAAAGGGTAATGAATTTGAGTCGGAAACTGATACCGAAGTGATTGTGAAATTGATTCAACATATTACAAACAAATGTGAAGGAGCTAGTTTCCGTCAACTTGTTGAGGCTACCATTCAACATCTTGTTAGTAATTAAAACTTATTTCGCTTTTCATAATAAAAGCTGCAGTCGCTTGTGTATTTCTTTTATTTTAAAGAGGAAGCAAGTTCGTTATTTTCATATTCATTGGTTCGTTGCTTCCATTTTTTTATTCAGTAATCCAGTTTGAACTGCAAGGTTCTTGGCAGTTTGCTAGCAAAGCTTCATATGTGCCTAAATTTTTTATTGTAAAATTAGTAAGACACTTACATTTTAGGAAGGTGCATTTGCACTAGCATTTAAAAGCAATCGTTTTCCTGGCCAGCTTGTAGCAACACGACGTGGTAGTCCTCTTCTTATTGGAATTAAAACTACAGGAAGGCTGTCTACTAATCATTTTCCAGTATTTTTTAGTAAAGGTAGTTTTGAATTGTTTTTTAGAACTCAGTTTTTGATTCATAGCAACTGAAAAGGCCAGCTTTCAACTTCTGTCAGTTTTATTTTTTAATTCCAGCTCTTGAGATATTCAAAAAATTTTATCATTCATATGCGAAAAATTTTTCAGCTCGTCGCTTCATATCTTCCGAATACGCCAATGAATCGTATATGGAACCATCAACGGTTATTGAAACAGGATTCAAGACAAGCACGCCCATCAGAGGAGGGGAAGGTTCTTCGTTTCCGTAAACATACGTGAAAGCTATTGTTTGCTTAATTAACTTCTGTTTATGCTGAATGTTAACTCGTAAAAGTGGTTTCCAGCACTCAGTGAGGCAGCATTTCAAATTTTTGACTATAAAGAAGCGGAATATTTTGTTGCATCTGATGCAAGGTAATCCTCTGAATAATTCATTCATTTCATGCTGTTTTATAAAATCATACTTTTGTTAGGTATAACGAAATAGAGTTGAAATATTGCAGTAGTTGTGTAACTCATTTACTTTATGACTCTAATTTTAATTTTGAAGTTGGAAGCTTCGAATCGAAGCGGAATTATCTTTTATTAGCCAGTTATATCCGTTGTTTAGCGCAATTGTTGAACATACAAAGCAAGTCATCTTTCTGGAAGATGATGATGTAGCTGTGATCGAAAATGGATGTTAGTTTCATGCACTTTGTATTCGAGCGAAGTCATTATTTCCATTAATTGTTACTTTTAACTATCAGGGCTATGAAATTAGGATTTCAGGAATAAATTCTTAATTCTAGAGAAAATATCAGTTTGGTTTTCGAGCATGAAAACTCAACGTGAATTTTCAGCATTATCAATACATCGCGTAAAACGTGGAGATGAAATTCCGCAAACACGTGAGGTTCAGAATTTGACACTAGAGTTGCAGCAAATAATGATGGGTGATTTCAAAACATTCATGCAAAAGGAAATTTATGAACAGCCGGATTCCATCGTAAATACTATGCGAGGTCGTATACTTGATGATGGTACTGTTGTTCTTGGCGGTATAAAGGTCTGCTTCTTTTTCAAAGTGGTGCTAGTATATTATGCGTGTCATTATTTTTCGATTAATCATTATGGATTTAAATTCCATTTTCCGCGCTATAATATAATATGTGAAAAAAGCGATGTTGTAAGTTTTCGATTAGAGAAAAAAAGAAATTAGTTTATTCTACCAAAATATTTTTTGATTTTTGTATTTTTTCGTTTTCTATTATTCAGAATATGACTCAACCACTGAGCATTAATGGTAAATGAATTATTGAATAGAAATGGAAAGTTTAAATGTTTAATGAGGAAATTGGTAAATATGATCTATGCATCTTTTGATCATTTACTGAGTTTGGCTTCTGGTAGCGCCATTGCTAGGAGAGATTTTACAATGGGAAGTCCGGATGGTCAAGTTGGTATTTCATAAATGTTCAGTACTGTTATAAATGTTATCCAAAGAAAGATGATGTTGGTATTTCAGGACTATTTATTGGACATTAAGCGATGCAGGCGACTAATCTTAATAGCATGCGGCAGTTCGTACCACTCGGCCCTTGCAGTAATTTTTTTTTAGTAAACAGATCAGACTTATCACTCGCTTGCTATCACATGTATAAATCACTGTTTTTTGAATTCATGAATTTGGAGTTTAAAAACTTATAGTGCCGACAAATCATGGAAGAGTTAACAGAACTTCCAGTGGTACTGGAACTGGCCAGCGACTTTTTGGACCGTGAAACACCGATATTTCGTGACGATGTTTGCTTTTTCATATCTCAGAGTGGTGAAACAGCAGATACTCTTAGCGCTTTGAGGTACTACAAATGATAGACAATTTTTAGTTTCCTTGCAAATTGATTTTCTGTTTTCAATTAGAATCTTCGGGAAATTTTTGTTAGTCTTTTATGATCAATTATGAAATTTCAATGGGTTTTTTAGATATTGCAAGCCGCGAGGAGCACTGACAATAGGTATTACAAACACAGTTGGAAGCAGCATTTGTCGTGAGACACACTGTGGAGTTCACATCAATGCTGGTCCTGAAGTTGGTGTCGCGTCAACTAAAGTACGTATAAATTGATCGTGCAAATAAAAGTCGAACATTTTAAAACAAAATTATGGATTGGCTGATTACAGGCGTATACTTCCCAAATTTTATCGCTGGTAATGTTCGCGTTAACAATGAGCGACGACCGCATTTCGATGCGCAAGCGTCGTAAGGATATTATTAACGGATTACGACAATTACCAGGTTATATTTTTTTGGCAAGTTATTAAAAGATAAAGATTTTATTAATCATGTTTTTACATTATTGTAATTTTCCATGCATGGTTTATTTAACTTAACCTGATCTTTCCCTCAGATAGCTTTTCGGTTGAATGCCTTGTTCATTTCTGTCAGTATATAAAAAAATATGGTTCCTAGCAGTCTGGCGTGAATGCATCTCCACTGTTTCCATGCTTCGTTAAACTGCAGTCAACGTCACTGCGAAGCTAAAATCTTGAGGAAAAAACGAAGGGAATGATTTCCTTGCAGACTTGATCCGAGAAGTTTTGAAATTGGATAATGAGGTACTTGCAATAGCGAAAAAAATCTACAAGGAGCGGTCACTTTTGATAATGGGTCGTGGATATAATTTCGCTACTTGTCTTGAAGGTGCACTGAAAATCAAAGTATGTGTTATGAGAGATATTTTCCAATTAGAGCCGAAAATTTGCATTAATTCTGTTGATTTTCTTTGGATTAGTAGAAATTTGTAGGAATTGTCATATATGCACTGTGAAGGAATAATGAGTGGCGAATTGAAACACGGCCCGCTTGCAATGGTTGATAAGAATCGTAGCATCGTTATGGTCATGTGCAGCGATAATGTTTACAATGTAATTGCAATTTATGCTTATGGGAAGCTTTTATTACGAAATTACTATGTCGAGGAAATGCGTTCGGAAATGTTTATCCACAGTAGTAATTTTTTATTTCCTGACATGATTTGGCTAATTTAGAAATCAATCAACGCTTTGCAACAAGTACTTGCTCGGGACGGTGATCCTATCATTATTGCCGACTTCGATGTACCAGAAAATGATCTGAAAGATAGGCATTCGGTGCTTCGTGTTCCGAAAACAGTCGACTGCATTCAAAACATCCTTACTGTTATTCCTCTGCAATTGCTTAGCTACCATGTTGCTGAATTAAAGGGACTAAACGTGAGTTCTGTTAAAAGATATCTTAGTCTCTTTATCTGCATTTGTGAATCCTCACTTCTAGTAGGACTGAATTCATCAATTGTGCATAATCCATGGTAGTTATTTGCATTCAGATAAAAGCTCTTTTCAGGTTGATCGACCACGCAATTTAGCTAAATCAGTTACTGTTGAGTAAGAGGCCCAAAAAATGCAAACTCCAGGCAGTGGAATAAATCGAATTTTTTTTACAGTTTTAGCTAACGAGAAATTTTCTAGTATTCGTCTTCGACTGTAAGTCGCTGCATATCGTCAATCAAAAACCAACATCTTCGTCACTCCTACACCCATTAGTTGAAATTTTGGCTAGAAAACGTCATAAGCGCTTACATTCTTTAACCATCCTGCCTCTATCTCGGATTTGATTTGTTTCTTCATCGTTCATTCTCGGTTATATATATATATATATGATAATTCTTTCCCTTATCAACTCGAATTTTTATAATGACTCTTACGCCATTCTATGCCAAAACTTCACACCCTCCTTCAGTATTAATTTGTTTTTTTGTCCCATATTTTCTCTGTTTTTTTGGATTTATTCAGTTGAACCAAATAAATTATTTAGTACTAATGTTTTTCGATGAAATCGTATTATTTCTGAATAACTCTTCGCTAACTGGCCTTAGGATAACTAACTGGTTTAATGGATTGAGCATAATGTAGCGCTACCTTCTATATGTATACTCTTTGCATGCATAGACAACGAGCTTATTAAAACAGCCATTGGACTTATTTTCCCAGCAAGAAAAAAATTTCATTATTGCAGTAATCGTTCAACTCTTAAAGAATGAAATAAACTGGTTAAATTACGAAATCAATACAAATCATAAACGAAAGCACTTACATTAAAATGCACCCTTTAGAACACAAATTTACGAACGATGAAAATTAACATGTATAAGGGTCCGACATTTATTCAGAATTGATTTAGAAATCCTAAATAAAAGTGCTTTGGTCATTATCCTTTGCTCCTTGAAACAAGTCACATTAGAATATGATTTTGTAGCCTAAATTGGGCTCTAGAAGGCCACAAGCATCTCAAACATTCACAATACGTGTAATCGGAAGAATAAGGATTTTCGTTGTTTGATTTTCTACAATACTTACCGTTTCTGACTTTTTGCTACTGAAAGATATGAATTTTTTAAGCTTTCTCTGCGAATGACAGTACGGTTATGGCTTACTCTGTCACGAATGGAACTTCTCATAAAATAGGCGTTCGTCCGAAACACACTACTACTACTACTAATGCTTTACTCGAAGAACTTAATCTCGACAAAGAATTAAATATGACTGGGTAGGTTTAGATCGCTCTGGCTATGTAAAAATGGTGGGTTTCAAAACAGGACTATCAGAAAAGAAAGTGGCGACTGCTTTTAGCTATAATAAAATCCAACTTAGGAACAAAGACAAATGTCACTACGTAATCTAAAAATGCTTTCAAAATTCATGAAATTCACTAATCTTTACAGGAAAACAAAGAGATCTTAAAAGGTTATGCAACACTTATTAAAAAAACAAGCTTCTATATACCAAAATTCTAATAGCTTATGTTATTTAATGCCTAATCATATAAGAGTATCTTAATAATTTACTGATTCCATCAAAATATTAGTACTCAACATCAGACGCACTATCTGAAACTGAAAAATCTAAAATAAAAAAAGAAAAATCAGTAAAACTGAAGATATATAAACGCTACTCAAAGTAAGTAAAGGAAGTCAAGAAATGAGGATAAGGGTGTCATGCAGAATAAATATCAGCGAAGTTATCAATCGTCGGAGTCACACAAATCGATTACTTCACTGGGAGCAAATGAATTTTGTTCCTTCCCTGTCTTATCTGAAACAAATTTATTTTAAAGATTCATTAAAAACTGTTAATTCGAAAAACAAGAATTGAACTGCAAAATAATTAATTGAAAAAACTGACATCTGGACAAGTCATAAACTGTGCCACGAGCGTCATAAACATCACCACGCAATGATCGAATGAAAACCCCAGTCGGTAAAGTGACAAGCCAGCACCTCTCATGCAATGCAACTTTCCCCTTTCGTCCGGGAGCAGTTAAGCATGGAAGCTCCATTTCTACAAGAACAGAAAAAAATCATCAGAAGAAGCAAAGTTGCAAAAACCAAGCCAGAAAATCATTGTCATTTCTTTATTCAAACACGAGAGCATACCTCTATCAGTGATAATTTGTACAGCATTTCCGTTAGGGTGCTGGTTTGACATGGCAGTGGATTCCTGATTATGCCAATTTCCCACGGCACGTTCAAGAATCATTGCCATTGGTGTTGGTCTAAGCGGCATTGGACTGTGCATTTGTTGCCTAAAGACCAAATTTATTATTCTAAACCCATTATTATAGCAAATTCTAATAAAAAAACTTGAAATTTTAAAAATATGAAAGTTTACGATGCTGAATGCCACATTCTTGGGAATGGCATTCGTGGGCCCTCGAATTCATTACCACGACCACCACTACGCAGCGTCCAATCATAATCAAAATCTCCACTTTTGTAGATTTGTTTTTCTCGTTCATAAAGCATTCTGGCTTCGAACTTCTCTTCCTCGCTTAACCGATCTTCTCTTTCCATTAACATACTTTCGTGCAAGAATGGAATCTGATAAAGACCAAAATCATAAATTTGATGGAGGACGAATAGTCAAACACTATCCATTAATTCAGAAATGAAAATAATTGAAATTTTGTTAGAATGAAGAACGAATTTTACTTGAGAAAACATTTTTGAGTGAGACAGAGCCGTCATCCAAAGCAAAGCGTCGTCAATCTGCCAAGTAGTTATGTTCCATTCTTCTGTAGCTAGATCAAGTGATTCCTGAAGTGATTCCTCACATATTGATATCAGGTGCAAAACGAATATCTTCAAACAATCATGAATAAACCCAACACTACTTATGTCCATAATTTTCAGTTACACTTTGATTAAATCTAAAACACTGCGCACCATCTATTCGTAATGTATAAAATCTTACATCGTAGACAAGAAGCTGTTCCAATTCACGCTTCGTGATATCAATGTCCATCTGCTTATCGTCCACAACTCGCTCTACAAATGTAAAGTATATTTAAAAGCAAGTTAAAAAAATTAAAAATAATCACAATTAAATGTTCAATTTACGTTGCAATCCACTCTTTCCAATTTGACGACTGAAAATGGCCCTCTCCATACTATTGTCTGTAATCAAACGGTACACATATGTACGCCTTTTTTGACCATATCTGTATATGCGACATACGGCTTGTGCGTCGTGACAAGGATTCCAAGAAGCATCAAAAATAATAACACGACTTGCAGAAACCTTTAAAAAATCATGTTTTTGATGCAAACAGATAAAAATAAAACTTACAATGGCATAATTCATATGATAATAGAAACAGTCTCATTTGAAGCATATAGCAAAAAAAAAAAAATTAACGATAAAAGCTCCAGAAAAAAATAATTATGGAGTTTACAAGATTTATTCCAAGTGAGCCAGCTCGAGTTGATATGAGAAAAAGAAAAACATTAGAATCTTGATTGAAGCGAGTTATTAATCTTTCTCGTTCTGTGGCAGCAGTTGATCCATCAAAACCTGAAATATATCTTCTCTGTGAGTTAAGCATTTTCAATGGAAAACTGCGCTTTTCAAATGTTATTAACAAGACGCATCTAATCATCATTTCGATTTTAAGTAACACAAAACCAACGATAGTAATTCGTATTCTTTTTCCAGCGAAGTTTTTCGTTACCAATAGTCACACAGCTTGATGTTTCAAGAAAGCGTTCAATCTGGTTGAGAGTAAGCAGACTCTGACTAAAATCATGAGAATGAAACTGGAACAAGCATTCAAACCTAAACTTACCCAGTCATACTTAATTCCTTTATCGAGATTAAGCTCTTCTGCCAAAAAAATTAGGGAAAATCTTTTAGTAGAAAAAAAAATTCAATTTTGTTAAAATTAAATTTTGTTAAATAACATTCTAAAAATACCTAAAAAGTAACACTTTTTCACCATTCATTACAGCTTGCTCAATGATAGTTAACGACACTACCATTTTATAACCATTTTCCAAAACACCAGATTTATATCCTTGAAGAGCAAATGTAGCCTAAAGCAACAAATTTATGGTAAAAATAAGAAGGAGAAAAGAGATTATCCTTACTCAAGTTATCAAACTGTGATGAACTAATTAAAAGATTCAATACTGCCTTCACAAATTCAGATTCTGTACATAGCCCGAGCGATCTAAACTTACCCAGTCATATTTAATTCCTTTGTCGAGATTAAGCTCTTCGAGTAAAGCATTAGTAATACTAGTGTGTTTCGAACGAACGCCTATTTTATGAGAAGTTCCATTTGTGACAGAGTGAGCCATAATGCTGTCATTCGCAGAGAAAGCTTAAAAAATTCATATCTTTCAGTAGCAAAAAGTCAGAAACGGTAAGTATTGTAGAAAATTAACGAAAATATGTCAAATTTCCTTTTAACACAAACAAACATGAAATTTTAGTGTAGAAACCAATCGGTAAAAACATACATGGCGATATTTGAGATGTCTCTTCCGCTGCTAGACATACATCCCCAGTATCTTGCAAAATTGTATCGAAATCATCAGCAGAAAATTTCTCGTCAAAAAAAGATCTGTTGTCATAATTGAAGCTATCTAAAGAAGATTGCAATGTTGTCGGGTCGTTTAATACGGTAGGCAACGTTGACGAATCAATTAAAGCCAGCGATAAAGCTGAATCTGAAGTATTTTTGGATTTATCTCAATGAACATCAAAGAATATATTTGACTACAAAAGTTTCAAATGAAAAATGTTTTACCCGTTAAATCATCTGCAACTTCAGTAGTTTCGAGTTGCGTATTTCTTTCACTGATTTCACTCTCACATTCAGTCTTTCTTTTTTGGAAAATTTCATACAAGATGTCCGGATGATTCCAAATCTTTAATGAACATACTATTACGCAATCAATCTTTTTGGAATTTTAGGTTGATGCACGAAATTTTCAGAAAATATAATCAAAAATGAGAAAACTATAAAAGCAAAATTCAAGTGAGACAGATAAACCTTTGAACAAACAGCGAATGCTTTAAGTGGATTGAAGATTGCAGTTCCGTTAACGCTAATCTCATTCTGCGCATATTGCAAAAATGCTCGATAAAGCATTCTTTGAATCGGACTTTTACGAAGCAATAGAACGAATTCGTAACTCGGTGGAAGGATATTTTTTAACAAATGATGTGTTCTCCTGTAATTTTGCATTTTTCCTCTATATGTTGAAGAACAGATGCATTTATAAAAATGAAAAGGATAAAATGTTCGCAATTTGAATTGGTACCGTTGTACAAATCCTTTCAATAATTCAACCAGGACATGAGTACGCTGACGAGCGATTTTGAGATCTGACGGCGTAGAATCAATACAAAGCCCATTCTTTATTGGCTTTTCAAACATAACACTGAATTCTTTCTTCGAACCCAAATAATGAGGTCTTACAAAATCCACCATGCAATAATATTCCATTAAATTGTTTTGCAAGGGATAACCCGTTAACACAATCCGACGCCTAAAAAAATACCTTATATCGATCTGGAAAACAAGATAGCGAATTAGATTTACAAGTACTCTAGTACTTACCTACTAGCCAATAAATTATAATATGGTGAAAAATAAATTATATAAAAGTGTAAAGAATAAATCAATAAATTATATTTAATTAATCAGTTCTTATTAGCAAGCTTCTGCACATTGTGTATATCGATGTCAATATCAACAGAAAATGCAATGAGCAACATATTTATTTACTAACAATCTGCGAAGCGATTTTTCAAATTGAAGCTATTCTTAAAAAAAAAGAATTAAGATATGGAAAAAATTTTAATAACTTGATTTATTTTTCTCATATATCTCATTTTCCCTCTTTCAAAGAAAAAGTACTTAGTTGATAATTTCAATCTCGCTTAGTGATATGTTACTTATCTTCTTTCACAAATATTTCGTAGATACCTTGTCTTTATAGCACTTAAAGCTGCTGCTATGCCTGTTCTTTCATTTTTTATACGATGACCTTCATCACAGACGACCAAATCAGGACCAGGATCCAATAAAGCTTCCCTGGCTGCTGCAAAAACGCAATATAACTAGTTGGCATCTCATCAGCAGTTATAAATAACATTGCAAAAAAAAACCTTACAAACGCCTACCACTTAGAGCTATTGCATCCAATTCTTCCTTTTCCAAATCAACTATTTCTTCTACTTTTTTATTGTGTTTTCCGGGAATTCGTTTTTTCGGCTTTATTTGTACCAATAAACGAAACATATCATAACCAATTAATAGAATTCCTCCTTTTGTATGCCATTTTTCTGAACACCAATAGAATTCATTAAAATCTATATGTAGTTCTCATTCTCCCCACGAAAAAAAAAAGAAAGGAATCGCTGAAATCAACACTGCCAACACTACAACCTTTTAATTTTTATAAGCTAAAAAAAGAAAAAACTCATACCACACTAAATACTTCCACTTCCCAAGCAGTTACTTTGCAGCACTTCCATGTTCCTTCACAGATTTACTCCTTACCAGTTACTGTGTCGCTGATGTTTTCTTCAACATTTCATAACCGAAAACTAATTTTTATATCATTATAGATTTCAATACAACAAAACTGTCCTACATCCTCTAATACCGATTAACATTGCTTAAAATATTTAAAAACAAACGTATTAATTCTGCGCGCTGTTCATTTGTTTTCACTGCATCACTCAGAAGCCAAACTACAAATGGACGTATATTTCCTCCTGCTTCAGTGATTTTACTGAAAAAAGTTTTGTAGAAGCTGTGGAAAAAAATAATCTAAAAATCATCAACATAAACTGAAAATTAGACTAATAAATTTTGTCAATAATGACTTCCACATACAGCGTCTAAATGCTCATTCATTACTTCGGTTATCCATCTCGTTTGAGCAAATA
This sequence comes from Dirofilaria repens, assembly GCA_008729115.1. Taxonomy (NCBI): domain Eukaryota; kingdom Metazoa; phylum Nematoda; class Chromadorea; order Rhabditida; family Onchocercidae; genus Dirofilaria; species Dirofilaria repens. The sequence goes on along the minus strand of SNRZ01000006.1, from coordinate 1,365,943 downwards.
AGAAATTGCTAAATATCACTTAATTCTCAAGTTTTGACTATAAGAGATATGAATTCGTTGAAATAATATCTTTTATATATCAATATTTTACAATAAACAACAGTAAAAAATAAATCGGTCCATGTAAATTACAATTCAACACAAATTTAGGTAATAAAAAGCGATCCAGCAAAATAGGACAAAACAGTAACAATGCCAATGATTTATTAATCTCCAACTAAAAAATAAGGAAGAGATGTTAGTGTAATGAAACAGAACAAGAGCTATAAAGAATGACTGAATTTTAAATCAATCAAAACAAAACAAAAAAAAAAAAAAAAAAAAAAAAAAAAGGAATGAGGAATATCAAATAAGACTGAAGAAGAAAATAAGGAATACAATCAAAAAAAAAAAAAAGTTTTTAGAATCAGTAGAAAGTAATGAAGGAGAAAGCAATGAGAAGAACTCACTCAGGCAACCATTTTTCAAACTCAGAGTACCAATTCTGTATCGTATTTACCGGCACAATGATTAATACTTTTTTTGCGTTAGTCGTGCGAACAAAAATGTCCGTGAATGCAATTATCTGAAAAAAATTTCTGTTTTTATATTATTTATCAAAATTTGCAGTTTTTCAGACCAAAATAATTACCTGAATCGTTTTTCCTAATCCCATTGCATGTGCCAAAATGCATCCAAAACCAGGTGATTTCGCATAATCTTTCATATTTTCGATGATATTTCCATACCTATAGTTTTGGAATGTATAAAAGAAAATAGGAAGGAAAGATCTGTCGAATTAAACCAAAATCTTTAATTAATGGTTGGTTGTCCCCAATTTTTTTTTTCCTATAGAAAAAAACCTTGCTTCCTCCTCATTCTTTGCAACTATAGAAGACAAAGATGAAAATTCATTTCTATAATAAAAAAATAAAAATAAAAAAACTCTAATCAAATAAAAAACTAACATAAATCGTATGCCTCCTAGCTGATGCGGCTGAAGCACATCATTCAGATGAAAAGGGACATAGACATCAGGTTCATCAGATGCTTTTCCGGGGTTCACAAGCAGTCGGCCTCCCATTAAATTCTTACTTTCGAGTTCTTCCTCCGTAAGCAGTTTTTTACACAGTCTTTCACGTTCAACACGATGCAGTTCATCAGTTACGTCATCATGCAGTACCTACAGTTTTACAATTAAAAATTTTCTATAAACGCTAAATTAACAACCTGAAAAAAAAGTGATCAAGACAACAAACCCTATATAACGGTGATCGTCGGCGTAATGGCAATGGCTGAATTAGATCTGAAAAATCTTCACTTGAGAAAACTTTAGCGACAAATTGTTTAAAAAGAGATAAGTAATATATAACAATTCACACCAAGTTTATAGCAAATTTTAATGATCATTACTTCGGAACAGTTACCTCTACTTCTTTCTGAAGTTCTATAATATAAATAGGAATGAAAAAAAACGATAACTCCGATCCTTATAACAACCTTTCACCATCATTCATAAAATAAAATAACGTATTGTGATAAAAAATTAAGTGATGTTAATTTCAGCTACGCAAGTCCAGTCAAAAAAAACTGCACATGCAAATTCTATTGTAAAAAATAAAAAATAAGTAGTAGAAGATTCAAGACCAACCAAGTGGACGACAGTCGATATTGGAATCCTCATCGCTACTTAGTTCTATTATATCATCATTTACAAAAGACGTTGAGGGCTTCACATCAGACAAAGACGAAGTTTTCAAGTGCTTGGATACTGGTTCCAATTTCACAAACGGATGTCTATCAGCACTTAATTTTCCCTTGCACTGTGATTCTACTAAGTTACCGACTTCCGATTCGTATATTTTAGATAGACGTCCCAAGCGTTCTCTTTCTCTTCTCTGTGCTTCAGCTGCATCAGATGACACCTTTATTTCATCGAAATCTGTTCTAAAATGCAAACAGAGTGATATGCTCCATCTCTCATGATGACACAAAATATTTAAACGGTTAGAAATTGCTCATTTGAAAATCACAACGGTTATTTTAAATACACTCGATTGTATGAACCATAAAAATTGCGGAGAAATTCTGATAAAAATAACAAATGAATGAAAGAACCTGATGTGTTTCCTCTTGTTAGAACGTGTTTGGTAGGTAAGTTAAAGAAAGAAGTTCATCGGCATTGTTATTAGTTAAAGAGATAAGTTCATTGGTATGGTTATTTTTAGTCAGTGACTCTATTGGATTCTCGTCTTTGACCAGCTTTATTTCAAGCTTCGTTTTCACTACATTTTCTTCCATTCGACCTGTAATATATGCTTGTTAAACTAGAAGTTTAGCCTATCTGAAGATCAACTTAGTGATATTATCGAATCTTTTTGCATTCCAGAAATTTCATAATTTCAACTTCCTAGAAGTTTCTCATACCGAGAGAAATGTAAGAATCAGAAGTGAAACCTAGAAATACAACTGAATAACAAAAACCACAAATCCACCACTAACTTCCGCTGAAGCATCACACTTCACTTCGTTACAAAGTCCACAGTACAAAGGATCCCTTTTCAAGATTTGCATCAAAGTTGCAGCTAAATTGTCATTATTAATATTGTTATTTTAAAATGAACGATATCCATTAAATATAGTAAATTGTATTGCAGCGACAGTCAATTTTCCTATAAAGTATGCGAGGTGCAGATGTGATGAGAAATGATACGTTTTGAAGCGTTTGACAGGAATTGCAGGTCGAACGAATGGTTGGCTTATGAATTTTGTTCATCTCCGTCTGTCGTATTTCAACTTTAATTGTCGACTGTTTCCTAGCGACATGAAGTTATTACTCAAAGGCGAACTGCTAGATGAAAAAAGCTGGAAGAAGCTAGCGATGCACACGAGATGCTCCTTGTGTCATTGTCGTGGTTGGAAACTAATGTGTGATAGTGAAAATCCATACGTGATAACTAATGCTTTTCTTGATGATGTTCTGTTTTCGACACCTTGTGAAAGATGCAAACACTCGCTTGGTTTGTTTGAAATTTGTCTTAATAACAAAAGATTTACCGATTTATCAGTTCGCACAGCTTCTAATCTTAACTTTTCGTGAAATGAAATTAGTGCAATGGATGTGCGGATGGCATGGTTAGGCTACTATATTATTGTATCGATATGTAGTTGCATGTTCACTGAGAGACGGACTAACGAAATATCTAAAATACTGCAAAGCATGGACAAAATTTCACAAAACTATTTTTGAGAACTTCTTGAATTGTCTTATCACTTATTACTTTGCAGGAAGACATTTAGACAGGTTACGGGAAAAGAAAACAGTGATGTTAGAAAGCTATTGTTGGTGATGTCAGACGCGGAGAAAATGCAGGAAAGACTCGCAGGAGACGAACCTTATGAAATTCTGCAAGTACGTAGACTAAATTTGATGTCTTCTTAGTTTTATAATTCCTTTTATGACCGAAATGATCCGAATATTTTTCCAATAAATTGTTTAGCTCAATGAAGCGTAATGAATATTTCCTTGGCAAAATTTGCTGATTATTTAGTGAATGTTAATATTTGCAGATCGTTCAGCAAACTCAGAAAGCTCTAACGAAAGTAATTAGCAACGACAGTTGTGGAGAATTAATTGCATGTTCATTTGGCTTTCCACCATTTGAGCCTATGTCAATTGAAGACATTGTTTCGAATTTCGTTATAAAAAAAAGTAGTGGGAAGCAGAAGTAATATTATAACGTGTTTATTAGGTCCTATCAAAAAATAAAATTTTTGTACTAATTTGTCTAGTAGAACAGTTGTGTGTCTACCGCATTTCCTTTTCCCCCAACACTTCTTCTGCAAGTTTCGGTTTATCAGGTTTCAGAGAAGGTGAACAGAAAATATTATTATTTTATAAAAAATTTTAGAACAAATTCTTTTTAGGATTTTACTTATGTTTTTATCTATTTTGAGACGATTTCAACTTGTTTTTCATCAAAACAGTATAAAGCAATTTCAGGGAGCTGGAAAATGCTGTAGAAATAGCATCAACTTTTTTACGTGCATTAAATGACTGGAACATACCATCTATAAGATTAATGCAAGAAAAATGTAAGAAAACGTTTAATTTAGTAAAACTATTGAAAACAATTATGCTTCTCTTGAACTTGTTGTAATTCATTTCGATTTTGTCATACTGATGAGAACCAGGAAGATTTATTAACAGAAAGGACAAATAAGACAAATGGTTTTTCTCTGCTGCATTCAAATGTGCTCAGTATTGAAAAATTGCTTAAATTATTATTGACTAATCTGTGAAATTTTAGTGTCATTCACGAATTTGTTATCTTATCGTATCATTTATGCAAGATGGTTGCGGTTCTGTTCTTTACCCAAGAAGCACAGATCACTTCGGCCACACTGTGTTATTAAAATATTTGGTCGCAAATTTTTAATCACTTTACTTCCATTCTTTGTAATTAGCGTGAAAGAGCGTACTAGTTATGTGGATGATCAGGTTTGTTTTAATGAATTTTTCATCGCTAAATCGAAAGGCAAAGAGTTTTTATACCTGCAATTAATACATTCTTGCTTTTTTTTTGTTATTTGTCAATCATACTTTTAATCATTGTCTTTTACAGATCATTGGAAAACTAGTTGATTTTGCATCCGACCTAAGAAAAAATTTAATTTATTATGACTCATTCACAGACCCTTCGTTATTACTTACTTTCCCGGAGGGAGTTCCTTATCCTAATTTCCAACGAGGATATTCCGTTTGGGCTTCCGAGTCACATCTAGATATAACCACAGATGTTTTTGGAGCAGATTTGTCCGTTCGAGGTTATTTTTTTCAACACAATGTTATTTTAATTTTAATATGGATTTTTCATTAAGTTATGCTAATAAAATAAATGTTGTGTTAAATGTTATAGAGACATGTGTTCAGTGTTAGTTGAATTTCATGTGGATTCCACCTTCTTCTCACATTTGATTTTTTTCGGTATTTTAGCATCTAAAGAATCAAATTCAAGCATGCTTCTTGAAATGAGATGCGATATTGACGAGTTGTTAATGGCACGATTTATTGCTCGTATGGAATTAACGTATAGAGTATCGAAACCTCTGCTGCATAAAATGGATGCTTTTGAAATAGACGTTGCTAGAAGTGAAGTATCACGATTGGAGGTGATGTTTGACTTATTTTTCGATCCGCTACAATTTCTTTTTTTTTATTTTTGTGTACTGATACTTGAATTGCAATATTTAATTTCAGGAATGTAATGGTATCATTTCTTTCCATGTTATTTCAAATAATTTTGATACGGATCAGAACCGTCAAAAGGTAACATGGTTATTACAGCTGCAGTGTTTGTTTAGTACACAATTGCCTCGCATGCCTAAAGAGTATATTACTAGACTTGTTTTCGACAATCGTCACAAAAATTTGGTCATCGTCAAAAAAGGTTGCTTGCTATATTGTTAACAATTTTACATTAAAAATGATTTGGACGTTACATCTTTTTTGCTCTTATTTTGATGTTGTTTTGTCATAGATACTTCTGATAATTTGATTCAATTTTCAGAGCGGGGTGTGATCGGAGGTATTTGCTTCAGACAATTTCCAGCACAAGGATTTATCGAAATCGTATTTTGTGCTGTAACTGCAAATGAACAGGTTATTTCAATGTTGAATAATATCTTTGGCTTTTTGGTAACAAAGAAGTCGAATTTTTAGGTGAAAGGTTATGGAACTCGTTTGATGAATCACTTGAAAGATTATCATGTGGAAGCGTGTCATATATATCACTTCTTGACATATGCGGATGAATTTGCTGTTGGCTACTTCAAGAAACAGGGCTTTTCCGAAAAAATAGCTCTGGACAAGAAACAGTATCATGGTTACATCAAAGACTATGAAGGAGCAACGTTAATGGGTTGCCAGTTACATCCATGGTATGCGCTAATCATTATAGCAATATTTCAAAACTAATATATTTTACTGAAAGTATCAATTATTAAAAAAAGGAGAATTGACTCTTAGAACAAATCATTTAATTATATATAATTTTCAGGATAGTTTACACAAATTTTGCGGTGTGCTTAAGACGTCTTTACAACCTTTATCAAAATGCCGTGAAAGAAAGTTTTTCCGAGGAAGAGAAAAAGTGTCCAGGAATTGAAAACGTTTTTCAGTGGCATGGTGTAGTTTTTATGTGTTTTGTATTTAGTTTATGCTTTCGACTTTTAAATAGCGGAGTATAACTTATCATCGCTTTACTGATGTACTGCTTTGTCATCATTGTGATTTGGATTTTAACACAATGTGTTCATTAATATCAATATTTAGCTTTGTCCAACGCATTATAATCTCCAAAAATTTGAAAAAATAAGGTTATAAAATATTCCACAACATTGTATACTAACTCTATACATTCAAAAATAATTTTTAGAAGGATCATTAGTTCCATATGCGGAGCTGCCCGGGTTAGAACAATGTGGAGATGAGTTAGTGCCGCATGAAGAACTTGAGCACAAAATTCGAAGCATTCTTCATAAACTGAAAGTTGACAAATCTTCGTGGCCATTTTTAAAACCAGTAAATGCACAAGAAGTTCCAGAATATTACGGTTACATTAAATTTCCTACTGATTTGAAAACGATGAATGAGCGCTGTAGAGCGAAGTATTATGTGCATGTAAGTCTTCTATTTCATTAATTATAAAATTGGGAGCTTGTCGCTATGTCTTATCATTTTACACTAAATTATAATACGTGTTTTACCTCAAAATTCGACAATAAAATAGTTTTGTAATTTTCGTTTACAGGAAAGACTGTTCGTTGCCGATCTTCGAAGATTATTTAGCAACTGTTTCAAGTTCAACGCACCTAAAACATTATATTATAAAGCAGGATATAATTTGGCAGAAATTGCCCGGAAGTTATGTCAGAAGGCATTTCCGTATTTGGATATATATCCAGAACTTCCTGATACAAAACCCGAAATGTAGAGCTAACACTATTTATTCGTTCCTGTTCCTTATGCGTGATATTTTTTTGTTATGTTTCCAATTCCATGTTATAATTCACGTATTACAACATCACCAGAAGCGCTAACCATCGCTTACTATTATAAATTGACATGCGAAAATCAACTTTATATTTCATTATGTTTTGAAGTACTTTTTAGAATACTAAGAACAGTGCTGGGTAGTGGATAAGACAGTCAGTAAAATAGCTTAATTTAAAAAGCTGAAACCGTTTTAATAAACTAAATTATTCATTATTTGAAATTTCGGAAGAAATTATGTTTTATTCTTGTGAAAATCTGGTTGATTCATACATATCATTTGTAATGATGTTAGCATGAATATAACAAATGTATGCGAGTTATGCAAAATTTCTGATTGCTTTTGTAAAATTTGTTTTGGCTAATGAAAGTCAGTTTCTCAGGCACTTCTATAAAATTGAACGGAGAATAAGATGAAAAATATGTTGCTCCTAAATATTTTAATCAAATGTGTGCTCAATTTGCTTTATCGGAACGATTGATTATCGGACAAACTTGTTTGGTTTAACGTGTTTATTATCTTGACACACTCTATCCTTTGTCTTCATTTTAAATTATCTACTGAAAGAATTTATGAATAGCGATCTCGTCATATGTATATATTTCCATGATTTACTTATAGCTTTTTTGTATATGTTGTTCATGGTGTTATTCTGCACTTATTATTTTGAACTGCTTCCCATTAATTTCTTATTACGTTTTATAGCAGATGTTTCTATTTCTTTCATACTTATTCTTTATTGAATTCCTTATTCATCTTCTAGAGTTGATTGTCACAAAATTTTTTCGTCGTCTCTGTAAAATGGGTTAAGATGATGATAGCAAATCACTTTGCAACACGTGAAGAATTTTCTAGAAAATGAACGGCTTTTTGAACATTTCTTCTCTTTTGATCCACTGAAGAAAGTTTGGCTTACGATATAAAATGACCTTTCTTATTGGTGATTTTGCCGAAGTGACATATGTAGCTAATTAGGTCCCGTAGAAAGAAAATATTTTTTGATTTGAACACTTACGGCATTTATACTGGAAACACTGATCTAATATTGCGCTCATATTTATATTTTTGTTACTGTTTATTGAAAACATGCAGTGTATGTTTCAAATAAGAGAGAAAGTGATAACATTTATCTGGAAACGAATGAAAAAATTATGTCTAAAAATTGAAAAGCATTTTACTAAATAAGTCAATAAAAGTAAAATCATATAGGGTAGCGGTTGGTTAGAGAAATTTGTAAATATCCAATAATCAAAATTGAGATTTGTCATTGCGCTTATATGGTCTGGAACTTGGGTACTAGATAAACACAACATAATGTCTCTCCACTGAAAATGCCGGGTGGTCACGGTATTTTCTCGTTTTCTGTGTTTTGGTAATGTTAACGCTGAGAAACTTTCGGTATCTTGCATCAATCTTGAGTTATATTTCCAATATTAAGCTGAAAAGGTCAAATTTGTTGGTATCGTCTAAATGAGTAGATAAGGAAAAGGGATGGAAAGCGAGAAAAAACAGTGACTAGAGTCGTCAAGCTTTATTTTAAGCCTCTTAATTCCAAGGGCTTATTGTAATAATCTCAACGAAATTATTGCGCGGTGTGTGACTGACGCATGCTTTGTAATATACATAAGTCGTTTTAGCGAGCTTATACATACCAATTTCTAACCAGTTTTTTCATTGGCATTTGTTTAGAGATGAACTCTCCAAACGTACTTTTTAATCATTAAATTTTGTCGCAGACTGCAGGCACATGTATACAGTTACAAAAATCTCTACCATAAGTATATAAATTACAAAGATGTCTACCATAAGTATATAAATATGCATAAATGTTAAAAAAGTATTAAAAATCATTCCTTAATCAAAAACGAGGAAACAAAATGGATCTTATCATAAGCTCTCCGTTAATGCAATCTAGAATAAAAAATTACTAAATTCTGACCATTTTATTGCTAGCAATGAAATTTTGTACTAATAAAAATTGAATGCTGTACTTTCTAAATATTGTATTTATGAAATTAATTATTTTCAATCGCTTCATTCGATAGCAGATTGTTGATTCTAAATAAATTAAAAGTACAACCATTTTAGCTAAAATGTTATAATTATTTATCAAAAAATGAATGATTAAATTACACTGTCATCAATGTCTTACAACACACCAGTATTCCGTAATTATTTTGGAAAATTTATGAATTCGGCTGCGCAATATTTTATGACAAAACATCTAATAAGGTGATTAGAATTCCTTGTCACGTTATCTTTTTGGCAACAATTTCAGTCTCTCATGTAATACAATACATGTATCTCGCTATCTTATCTGAAACTCCGACAATAATTTATAGCTTTTATATCTGCATATTTGAGATGGAAATGAATATCATTGCTGAAATTTGTCCATCACATGAGAATACGATTATTAAATGGATTTTCGAATATTAAAATATTTCAAGTATTAAATGAATTTTTCGAACTTCAAAATGCTTTCGTTGTGCAATACAATTCACATTTTTTGACTATTGTATCAAAAATATTCAGAAATAAAAAAGTTGTTTTCGTTAAACGTTAAAATTCATTTAAGTTCTTGACATTTATTTGTTTGATGTACTAAAATGATACGATTGGTGAATTTTAAAAGTTTATATATCCAAAATGTTCCATGTTCGCAAGTTTGTTCTTCGAAAATCATGATTCGCTCTGGTTCTCTCATCATTATTTCCAAAATACAAGTTATATGTATTTTTGCAATTCATTTATGACTGTTTACTGAATCGTCGATTTACTTAACTTTAAGACAATTTACAAAACTCAAAAATAGATTATATAAGATGAAGTCATATTGTAAATTTGGCTACTCAAGTCATATGAAATAAACTGTACACGGTGGAAGTAATTTATGGACACGAAAGAATTTATCATGTATTATAACAATTTATGCAATTTATTCATCTTCTATATGACTTTATTTATGGCTTTACATCCATGCTCGTTTTAACGAACATAATATATTTTCTAAGATATGATTTTCTTTAATTTTCTTAGCAGGGCATTATCAAGAATCTTTAGTTTTGCCTGTTCTCTTTGCTATTATAAATTAATCTGCTCACCTTATCGCAATTAGGAAGTCGTTTTTACAGATTTCGCCAAGTTCTTTTGACAAGTTGCAAAATTATCGTTGCTAGTTTTGCTGAATACCAGTTACACATATTGCAAATATGTAACGCTCCCACTATTAGCATTATTAGAGCAAGAGTAATGCATTTGCTAATAATTGTAGTTAAGAAGGTCTCTAATTATAATAACTAGACATTTCAATATTTTCTTATAATTTTGCAACCATGTTGCTAAAGTTAAAGTTAATTGCACTTTTTTAGAAAATGTTTTGCAATCCGAGAAGAATTATTTGCTTTCAAATTTCAAATCACAAATTGTATTATATTTTTATTTTATGATAAATAAAACTGATCACTTTTGGAAATCTGATGAGAACATTTAAAAAACTTTGCAGCTTATTGCTTCCACTTGAAAAAGTTGTAACGATGATTCGTCATAGCGTACAAATTCAATAAAAATAAACTTTTTTCTTTTCATATTGAGTTGAATCACTAACTATTATCAACCGAGAACTTTTAGGTCAGGAGCTACCTCTTTCTTTTTTTTCTTTCTACTGTTCCATATAATCTTCATGTTTTCACTTGTATCCCAACTGATCAAACTCGTAAGTATGTATTTTTTACAATAAATTTATCAAAAGCTAAACCAGAAGAAATGAATAGAAATAATCAAATGAAATGCGGATACGAAGTTATTTACCAGTCACCATCACATCGGTAATCACCATGAACAAAAGCTCGCTCAACAAACGGTAAAACCGAGATTTTCTTTGTCAGTGATTCGATGATATCATGAGTGATCTTGAGTGGCAAGTCATCATCCAATACAATATGTACTTCCACCGTGGCCAACGAACCAGTGTGATATACCATAACATGATCCAAACATTTAATGTGCTCATCGTGCTCCACACAGATCCGAATGATGCGTGACAGATTCTCCTGATCACCGCGTTTACCCACCAACATTGGGATATTGTGTATTGCATTAAAAAACCATGACGATGCCACAAATGTGCTGCAGTAAGCTTGTTTGGCACTCTTATATAAAAGAAGATGAAATATTATCGCAAAGTAATGGTAGCCTTATCGGAAGGTGAAGGAGAAGTGACTATAAACAACCAAAAATTATTGGAGGATAGAATTCGACAACTAATCAAAAGAGAAATATGAAGTCCAAGAATTACATTAAAAGTGAATAATATTTTTTTACCAGACACAAATGGCTCCAATTGGGTCCGCATAAAGCCAGTATTTGTCACCGATAAAAGCACTAATCAGTGCAACTGTACTTGTTATGATATCATTTCGCTGATCCATCGCTAATGTCTGAAAATAATAAGTATTGCTGATTATATCAGTCATAGTTACTTTATCAGCCACTCGGATACAACTCTTGATAAATACCAACAGATGTGATTCGTTTCTCAGAAAGTTTATTTCTGTTTTCAATTGTTAAAGTATAATAATAGTGAAAGAAATTTATTTGCTTAAAATATTTACATACTGAAAGGAATAATCTTTCGTATATATATATATATATATATAGCAAGGAAAGATATGAATTGTTATGATTTGATCATTATTGCTAATTATTTGCTTCTTTCTCTTTTTTGATAAAGGGAAAGAAAATAATGCGATGAATGAATCAGTGAGTAAATTAATATGTAATGAATCATTCTTTTGACCGTTGATATGTCCATTTAAAAAAAGAAACAAAACAAACCCGTGAACCGGGTGTACCATGTTTGTAACAAAATATCATCAACAGTACTTTTATGGTGCAAGCAGTAACTAATATACAAATGGTAGGTGCGCTTGCATTCGGATATATCTGCAAATGATACTTTTTCAAAGATTGCGAATATTTCAGTAGTCATAATGTTGATTGAAAATGAGCTATCAGCTGACAAATTCATATAAATAAAAACTCAAATATTCAGAAGTAGGAAATTTTTAGATTAGTATTGAAATTAAAATTAATATTTTTAAAGCTTCTTAGTTATCGAGCAAATTGCATTGTCACTCTTAACATCTTTTCATTATTTATCAAATGAAGCATATCTTACACTTTTATTGATTATCGATTCAACTGATTGAATAATCATCATAATGTTGGCGACACCCATAATAACGGAACAAATGAGAACAATGATAAGTTCTAAGCGTGCTCGTCCTCGTGGATAATTGAATGTATCCGTATTATTGATAGCCCAAGTACTAATATAAATTAATATTCCACTAATGCAATCCACTGCCGAATCGAGAAAAGTGCTAAGTTAAGCAAATTGTTAGCTATTTTCATAAAATTTTCCAATTTTTTAGAATTAAAAAAGTATTACATAAATGACAAACCAATAAAAGATTTCTAGAAAATTTTGAAATTGAAAAATTTTTAAATTTTTTGAAAAGTACACCTAATAATTGAAAGAGAACCGGACAATAGAGAAGCAACTCCATTGGCAAACAACAAAATGATATTCGTTACAAAAGTTATTCCTGCCAAAATACTAGTTGTGTTTTGCTTTCTTTGCGCTGCATCATTTGTTGTTTTCACTGCATTTTCAGGTAAAAAATCTGTGAAGAGTTGCTGGTCATGACGATACAAGGATTGCAGACGTTCCTGATGTTCGTTGTACTATAATTTTTATAAATTAGAGTACGGTTGGTGCAGTGGTCTTAGGCTCAAAATATAAATTGATGATTTTTAAATAATATTCCTCTATTTCATTATTTATGTTAAAATTCACATATAAACAAAACCAGAGATAACACACTTTTTCAGAAAAATGTATCAAACACTGCGGTTATTCCTACATTTCCTGATAGTTCCGCAATAGGCACTTTAAAGAGATAGATATTAATCAGTTAATAAAAGCGAAATGAAATTAGATGGAAATATATAACCTTACGAAGAAGTTTTTTGTGTTGTCGTTTTTTCCAGAACGAAATATTAACTTTGCAAGGCTGATTTGTTACTATATATTTAGTTGGGAATTCTCCCGAATAAGTATTAATGCATCCACACTCGTTTCCAAGCAAAGTTTTTCTTTCTTCCTGTTTCATTTACCACTAATTAACTGGAATTTGCAGGCATATCTTTTTTCTCAAAGTGGAAGCAGTGTAAAACCTCGAAGTTGAAAATTAAAATATTTTTTTTTGTCAAAAAATGAAGCATTTTAACACTTGAAGAAAGTGATAAAATTTTTTCAATGTTTCCACTAAAACATTCTTGTACCTCTGTCATAACTATCTTTTAACTTTCATGCACAAAAAAAACAATCGTTATTGTTGAACAGAAAAACTTTCAATAAAAAATAGTTTTTGTTGAAACATGAGAAGACGTAAAAGTGTTTTTCATATCCCCAAAGATCGAATTTCGATTTAAATATTTCGTACTAGATTGTCTAATCAAAATTTCAATTTCCTGAAATTTGCAACCTTTTCATTCAGACTAACAAAGAGTAAGTGCAATATCCGTAGAATGCTTAATTATTGAGAAGTAATTTATGGAAAATAGAAGGAAGTGTCAGCTTCTGATGATAAATAAGTAGAGTGATAAGAATGTCGCCGCAGTCACTGATTTATCATTTTACAATGTGATAATACTTTGACTACTAAATTTTGTAGATGCAAAGCATACAAGGCATTGCTTTGCAACTGCGCAATCAGTGGCTCGTGAGAAGTATCGATTCGAAAAAAAATTGTGTTAAAACAAACAATTCACCGACTATCTTTAAGGGAATGATATTAATTGAAAGTTAGAGGAAGAGAAGACTATTAACTGCTTATCATATTGATGTGATTTGCTTTAGTTCAACTCTTCAAATATATATCATTTTATAGTACTAACTACAACAATAGAATAACTTGACCACATATAGTAGTTGTGCAACTACCAATGAATAAAAATTACTGATTTAACAATTAATAAAATGATTAACCTATTAGAGTTCAACATGACTGTATGGATCATGACACATAACATCCTAAAACAGATGACATGCGTATATAACTGCAACTGACAAAATTTCGGAAAAAACGAAATTTATACATGAATTAGAGCATCACAGAGAGAGCATCAATACTGATCTCGGTGAATACAGGATTTCTGAAATTGTTAACGGCATTTAACTTTATGAACTACAGAAACAGCGAATACAGGATTTCTGAAATTGTTAGTGGCATTTAACTTTATGAACTACAGAAACTTACAAAACAAAAAATGTCATCGAAAATTCTTTCAAAAGAAAGGTTTAAAAAATGAAAAGAGAAGTATATTACAGCCCAGAATGAAATCTCTACGAATCTGAAATTTTCATTAAACCTGGAAATCAACTGAACCCTGGGCTAGATTTCCTAACAAAAAATAAAGCAAATATAAAAAGTATGAGTGCTAAACAAAAAAAAATCAATCAAAGTTTAAGATATTAATTAGAGAAACGAACTGAGACATGAGAAAAGTGAGCCACATTTCATTAATTCCGTTGTGCATCCTACAAACTTTAATTACTTGCACTAAAAAAGGCAAACAGTAAGTTCATCTCATTATTCATGCATGGTAAATCAGTGACGGAGCGCAGTTACATGAGACACATGAAAGCTCGGATGAATTAGAATAAAACGATATAGTCACTTAGAATCAACAGATGTTGAACTGCATAGAGGCACAGTAGTAATAATAGTAATAATACTTCGATTGGTAGCAGAAATACCTAGTCCAATATCGTAGAATTTGAGAAAACATATATAAGCGATCACGACAAAAAAATGAAAAACAAAGAAGAATAATTCTACGGAGAACTGTACTTTAGGAAATCATCAGCTAGTCTTAGGCATAAAAAAAAGATAATAACGCTGAAATATCAAAATCCAAATCTAAAATAACTGTTCTGCTATGCAGATAGTGAATTTAACAATAATACTTTTCCTAACGGCACAAAATATTTCAACTATTAAGGGACAGGTATAAAGAGACAACAGCATGAAGAAAAAATCCAATATCCGCAAAACGACTGGTAAAAAATCATATAATTATTTCTACTATTCCTAGATTAAAAATTAGTGGAATAAGAATTAAGACCTGACACACAAGAAAAATTTTCGTGGAAGTGACTGAAGTTAAGCATAAAAATAGTTATAAATCATAATATTGCGCAATAATGATATTGAAATGTGACAATGAAGATATTTCAAAAGGCATTTTAAAACACTCTGAAATTTTAGATCGAGTAAAGAATAACAACAGATGACAGTAAATACTTGAAGTAGATATAATCATCACTTCCTCTGTATTTTGAAGATAGCTATGACAATATTAAAATAAAATACATGAACTATAATTCAGTTTTTCTTAACAAAGAATAACGACTTCCCGAAGGTTTCAGTTCCTTGAAAACAGAAGGAGGAGGTGTTGCAAACGACGCGGCAGCCGGTATTTTTATCTTATTTCCAGCAAACGTATCAAGTTTTTTCAAAGCCAACTTTTGAAAATCTATCATTTCCTGATCCATTTTTTCATGAAACTCTTTGTGCAATTTTCCAGAATGCAGGTTTAAAACAAACTGAAATAGAAGCTTTTGACTTAGTTAGAAATGCAGATTTAGATAAACGTGCAAATCCAAAAAAAATGAGATTAAAAATAATTGGTGATTACACGATAAAAAATATTCATTAAAATCTCAAGGAAAGCAGTACTCTACTGGAATAGTCCTAAAATATAATACTGCAATTTCAACGGATATAAATGAGATATACCTGCCGAAGCTTTCCAGGAACGTATAATTCATTCATATCGTCAAACAAAAACATATGTTGAAACGAATCAATAGCTAAAACCGGCAAATCATTTTCAGTTTTACCTAAATGTTTTAACGGATGTGCGAATTTATGACCATCTGCGAGTAAAGCATTGATTGCATTTTTCTGATCATAAAGTTCACGCACTACCTGCAAATCGAAACAACTTATTCACAGAAAATAGTAGCTCAAAGATTATAAACCTGGATTATAAACCAATTTTATTCAAACTTACAGTGTTCTAGGAGCCCAAAATTTTTTCATCTGTCAAAAAAAATATGATGAGATACAATTTACCAATTCAGCAAACTTTTTGTCGCCTTCCTTGTCTCCAGGATTTCTGAAGAAAAGCAAGAATGGTAGGCCTTCTTCCGTCAGCTCTTCAACATTTTCAAACGTGACTTCACGTACGAGTGGAATACACTTATCTGTAAGCCATTGCTTTACATAGTTGTAGTCCGTAAAATTGCCGGTGAACTGCAATAAACTTCAGTGCATAGAATACTTCAGAATTTACATTACATTCAAAATAGCTTTACAAACTCAAAGATGTGATCCAGATAATTGCTCATTACGAAATAGTGTTGAAAGCAATTATTATAATCTCACTAAAAAAAAAAAAAAAAATTACCAACTTTCTGTTCATCTTCAGTATCTGGATCACGGAAATACATCATGCCCCCATCCATAGCTTTGAAGTTTTTGTCAATACCAACCCAAAATGCACAATCTTCGCGTAAAACAGTAGCAATCCTCTAGAAATCCCAAGATGCAAATCATAAAATTTCTCATAAAGTATATAAGAAGTAACCTTCAAATGACAACGCAACCTGGAAGCTTCGATATTCATCGCTATTTTTATGTGCAAAATAGGCAATCACATTTCTCTTGGACTTGTCCATTTGCTGTTCCAGATCTTTTTTACTAGCAAAATCTTGTATGCTGGATGATAGCTGACGTTTAACAAACTCTGTGAGTGCTTCAACTGAGCGTGCAGACCTGCCAAATAAGTAGAATGAATTTTTCCCCAGGAAATCAAAGAATTTCGAAGAACTCTTATCCACAAACATGCAAATAGTATTGAGTAATATAATGGAAATACCTGTATTCTTTATTCGCTAATTCTCCGTTGATAAAAACTTTCATTGTTGGATATTTATTAACAGAATACTTATCAGCAATTTTTGCCTATAAACAATCTTAGCTTAACAAAAAAAGTGAACATTCCTACCACAAAGAGTTCTTTTCATCGATATAAAGAAACACGTCAGTTAACTTCATCCGGCAAAATTTTACTTGTTCGACGCTATCCACAAAGGCCCAAATTACATTTGGCTGTAGGGTTCTCTTGTGCAAATATTGCAGCAGCTTCCTCAAAAATTGGTTTAAGTCGCCGACTAAATGGGCACCAGTCAGCACAAAACGCAACAAATACAACCTAAAACAACACTAGGAAATATTAATCATCAACGATGATTGTATTACTTAAATATAAGTAATTTAAAGCAAGTAAGAGATATTCTTTTCCTTTTTTTTGCAATTTTTTCCCATGATTTCATTCATGGATGAAATTTTTTGTGCTCTAAATGCCCATATTGACAAATTTGTTAGCATTCACAATCACCGGCATACTATTCAACAATTTCCAATACTACAGTTCAATGATTCGTTCTAAATAATAAATTTCTGAGATTTAAGTTAATGGGTATGAGAAAAACATATAAAAGATCAAAATACTGCATCATAAAACTGAACAGAAACAACAACTCATTTTATGAATCCAATTCAATTTCCAAAGTTAATCAAAAATAACAATCACATCGGTATTCCCGAATCAATTTTAAACAAGCAGAAAAAGATGCGCAAAATAAAATCCACGTCATGTTTAGTGTTAATTATTCTTTCAACCACATTCAGTAATACATCTAACATAGAGTTATCAGAATTTATAATGGAAGCTGCTTTTTTCAGTGACAAAACTTATCGCCAATCGATATTATTTGCTTAAGAAACTATCGTTCTTTTTATCACATAATTAGTTTCTACATTTTTTTTTAAATGATTAAAATGAGATCTTAGATCTATAATGCTACTAAATTTGAAAATTTTTAAAGAAATTACAAAATTTCATACCTGAGCATTCTTGATGATATTATCGTGATTATCCATATCCAACCAAATAACATTCGTGAATATAGCTGGCAAAGATAAAATTATTAGTAACAAACAATAACTCCTGATTATCATTTTACGCACAGACGATTTTTGTTACCTAAAAATTATTCTTACTTAAATTCCGATAAACTGCTCTTTCAACCAAATTTTCTTTTTCAATAGCAAAAGCAAACAATGAATTGACTAAAATTGGAAGTCAATAATTTTCATCTTGAAAAATTTTTCATTTTCTACTAATCCCACTAAATCATTTCTGTTTCCATCAGTTCTTAAACAAATGAGGAATATTAAAGTTCGTTCAATTTAAAAATGAAATTTATCTAAGTATTTCTTGTGAACACTAAAAAAAAATATAACATACGGATTATGCAAAAACAGTGCTGATGTCTCTAAAGCACGTTCCTTTTCCGTAGTTGATATCGTTTTTTTTTTTCTGTGCCTGGAAACCAGAACCTTTTAAAAAAAACCCTCGCAAATTATCATCTCATGTTGCTCCCGACCCATCCTTCACTGCAGCATTCTTCGTAACTTCTAGGAGCTCCGACTTTGGAAAGCTAAGAAGGCCTGCGACTCAACGCATCGTCCATCTGTCTTTTAAGGTTCTGTCCACTTCAGCCACTGAATTGCCTTTCACCATTCACAACACACTCTAAAAGAGTGCTCTCATAGAAGTTATTACACACCCTGTCCTCTACAAATTTTTGTGCTATTTTCATGGTATCATTTCATGAAGAAATGGTTTTTCTATTTTTCGGATATATTTTATTTAATTTATTATTTAATAATGCGGACAGTCATTATGTGAAAAAAGATTCAAGCTGAATCAGATCCAATCGGACTGGATTATAAATTGGTTATATACAAATAAGTGAAAACAGCATGGTATATTTAAAAAAAAAATTTAAATATTTGAAAAATATTAAATAATTAAATATTTAAAATATGCAAAGTTCCAGCGACAGATGTTATTTAATACTTTCAAAAAACGCGAACTTTCCATCCTTTGGATGTGACATCTTCAATTTATTGTGTTATGGAAGAGAGGAATGAAGCGAGTAAAACAGACTACGAAAAAGAAAGTCCGCTCTTCTTGTTGAATGGAATAAATATATAATGATAAACTGTACATTTTGTTTATTCTACATTCGGTTTTGACCCGACAGAATACGAGAAAAAAGTAATTTGAAAAGGCTGATTACTTATTGGATGATCTTATATCAAACTAAGCTACATAACCCAATTATTCTACCACAATTTTGTTCGATTATATTTGCTAAATTCAATATTTCAGCTTCCTCAAAATAATTTACAATTACTTGTAGGGCAAGTGGCAACTCTTCATTGGAAACTCCATCAAGAATGGAAATGGCAAGTAGGCCAGCTAAGCTTGCTAGTACGATAAAAATATCCTTAATGCACATAATTAGCGAGTCTGGTTTTTCATTTATGCCAAAAGTCTCTGTCGGCTTTTTCCGAACAAATATGTAAAAAACATTTCCCAATATACAAGAAATTATTGCAAGGGAAGGTAAACTGATTGTCTTTAGTGATAAGCAAGGAGCATCATTCATAAAGCAGACTTGTAGAGATATGGTACAACTTCCAAGTACTGATAGGTTTATCTCTCCAGTAATCTATATATAGCATGGCTATGCAATTTTTTGCTTATTCCACTGCAATAAACAAAGAGTTGAATGCTGATTATCCAAGAAATTTGGCTAAGTCTGTCACTGTAGAAAGTTCATTCAGCATTAGCTATAACACAACACTTTTATACCCACCAAATGTCTTGCAATAAGTAAACTTCCCTGACGATACTTTTGAATAGGTTCAAAGGCTCTAATAAGTAGAAGGGTAATACTGTTTAGATCAAATAGTGAACCCTACTAGTTCTAGAGAGTCAACTACCCACAGGAAATTCGTACTGATATGTGCTTAGCACTAAACTCCAGTTTTCTTTACCATCTGCTTCGTTAAAGAACAAAAATGCTTATTTGCTACTATAGTAGGGTTACCAAATACTGGGAAGTCTACACTGATTAACAGCATCGTAGGAAGAAAAATCGCAGTTATTATTTCAAAAGTACAAACAACTAGAATACAAACAAAGAATATTAAAATACGTAGTGAAACGCAAATTATCTTTTCAGTAGGAACAAAACTTAAAAAAGCTCTAGTTAGATCTATATGGTCAGCAATCAAGGATGGTTAATTATTCTGTTGCTCATTGATGTAAAGAATTATTTTAAAAGTATAAAGAGAATCAAAATCATGCTTTAATTACACTTGATAAGAACATAAACGGCATAATGTAACGTTTCACTTTTTCAGTTGCATCTTAAAAATGTGACTTCAAAGGAAATATTATATGAAATTGAAATTTATCTTGAGCTAATTATTATGTTCTACCTAAGAAACCGTGACAATACTTCGGATATAAATCAAACATGCATGATAAATGAAAAGAATGTTACATCGCTTAGAAGTGTTCTGCATTCGTTGTATATGACTACAACATTCTAATTTTGAAAGACAGGGTATGATTCGACTTAAAATAACAAAAAATTATTTTAATCGTGATTAACAAGTTCATTGGTATTGTTGGTTAGAGTGTCGCATGACAATTCCACATTCTCGTAATTCATTTCAGCCTTTTAAATCGTTTCACTAAATCATTCACTGTCATTCACTGCTTTATAATGCATCCCCTTTTCCACCGTTTCAAAAGGTTTTTGCAATAGTTGCTATTTAGACGCATTCTTTCATAATAGATTAACAAGCAATGAATGTTTTAACTGAATACAGTGAATGGGATGCCTTTTGGAGTTTTGAGTAACCTACATTTACATATCATCAGAAAACGTTGTTCGTATTGAATGCTTAAGTAATTTCATGCTATTGATAGTTATATTTTCATCGTTCTGTTACAACTTGAAATAAATGTTGCATTTTAAAATAAACAACGAAATTTTTCTTTTTTTTGTATATGACTACTACTGTCAGCAGGGTTTTCAGATTTCATTCAAAGATTCTAAGTATCTTGCGAGAGGTATTAGTCAAATAGTATTGACAGTGAGCTTTGCTTTTTTGGGGCATAGTTGGCAAGACTCTAGTATCTGCATACGATAAATGACTTAATGGTTATCCTAGACAAATCCAATAATAGAAGTCTTCATAAAAAATGGCTTTACTGTCCATCCTGTATGCTAACAATCAGTTAGTATCCTGCATTCCAGAATAAACTTACCGACTTCGCCAAAAATTTAAGATGAACATCCCAAAAAAGACATAAAGTAGAGAGAATAAGAAAAATACAGAAAGTGATTTATACATATCAATTTTGGGGTAGAAAAAAGACAGAGGAGAGATGAATAATTGGAGTGTATCTTTTCCGACACACATTGACTACTGTTCACCGTGTAGGCTATCAATGATTTATGATAGCATGGCAAATATTATTCGGTTAATGGTAACAAGTAGTACTGCTCACTGATGAGTGACATATTCGAAAGAAAAGGGAAATTGCTTGACTGGCATTCAAAAAAAAAAAAAAAGAAAAAATGATAAATTCAAAAAGCCTTCACTAACAAAGCGATCTTTATAATATATTGTATATGGCATTTGTATTTACCAGACAACAAGCAATAGTAAAAGGATAATTAAGTTATCAACACTGAATTCCGAAACGGTCAAAATTTCTCGTTATTACTGAAATACGCAATCTAACGAAACCCATAGATACAGTACGCAATCTTGAATGTTCATCGAGTCGTGTCGAAATATTATTGCTAAACTGCAAACTTCCACCGACAAAGTACTGCATCATTTCTTCACGTAAATCACCTTTCGGCCTCCATGTATAACATTTCATCTGTACTTAATTCATTTCAATACTTAAGCTACTTTATTTAATGAAAACCGAACAAATTAATCAAGTCCTTAATTATAGTGAACTGATTTTGAAAAATTGAAATTTATAGACATTTGTAAATGCCTTGATTGGCACTGCAAATAACATGATTTTTCATTCTATGTCACCAAAAAGATTACCTGATGCTCACCAGGTGAAGCTGGCAAATATATGGATCCGTAACCGTACAATGCTTGCCGACCAAATTCGTCGTAATGCCAAATTTGTAGATTAATTGAAGGCCATCCTGAGCTTAGGCAATATTTCAAATAAAATCCTTATTTTTATAATCAAGTTCTAGGCTACGAAGGACTGCAAATGTTAGACATAGTTGGAGAACAAAAAAGCCTTAGTAAAGGAGATTTCGAACTTCAAGATGGTTCGTCAAATAATTTCCATTTTATCGTAATGTTAAGCTGACCTTGTATGGTTTTAGTGACAAGATGTATATCCAATGGATGCGAAAAGAATGCGAATTCTCCGTATTCAGATAAGTCAGTCTGAGTTTGACCTTTGCTTACTCCCTGTATTACTCGCCATCCACCACCTTAACATGATTTTAATCTGTTGTGTACAACTCACTGGCAAAATAGATGAAGCGCAAAGTTTAAAAGAATAATCATTTTGGTAGACACTTTTTTGAAAATATTGAAGACTGTCCATCAACTCTTCTCTAAAAAGGAACAAATGCCAAGAGTGACTTACCAAATCCGAGTTCCCATCGACAAAAAAGACGTTGTTCAGGAAAACCAGCTGCACTTTCAATTTCTCCGATAATATGTACCTCAGCCATTCACACCTGATGCAACATCTCGTCCTGATTTTCCTTCAACTTTTATCAACGACAACTGCGTTGCCATGGAGACGCTAACAAGCTGCCACTTTCCTCCTATTTATCCTACCTTTGCTATGAAAACAGTTATGATTTCTTATGTTTCATCCTTGATGCCACATTTCCTTGTAACGTTCCCATTTGTGAACAACTAATTCCTATTCCAGTCAATTTCTTAACATTCGTTATAGATGCTCAATTTTTCAAGTTCAAGAATATATTATGATCATTTAATTTTCATTCTTGACATTACATCCCCATAAACAAGATATTATGCAAAATACGAGCTCAATCCTTTAAAGTGCATTTTATTTATGTTTATTTTTTATTTATTTTTTTATAAAATAACACGATATTATTATAACTGAATACCAAAGGATACTGAAAACATTTACTGGAACAAACTATTGCTGTTAACAATAAAAACATAACTAAAGTAACAACGAAGATTATATATATGTGCTTTTCAGAACTGAAGTGGTCTCAAGGAATCATCAACAAATAAAAACGATAATCTATAAAGAATTACTCAGCACATTTTATCCATCCAGATAATAAAAGCGATCCATCAATAATTTACTAGACAGTAGTGACAGTGCTTTTTTTTGCTTCAGTTAAACCATCACTAGCATTGCTTCCAGCGAGTAGCGACGCTATACCGCCATTCATGAACAAATTCAAATACAGTTGTGCTTCAGGGAGGCCATGAGCGCCACCCTCTACAGTTGTCCTATTTCCGAGTGTATTAAGCGAGCCTAAACTCCTAAAACAATAGTAAATGAAACATTTGAAATATTTCATGGAAAAAGAAATACATTCAAATTTAGAAATACATACCATTTCGTCAGCATGCATCACTTTTAAAGGGTACCTGGTCGTCGTTATTAAGTGGAATAATAATAAATCGTCATTAACGAAAGCAAAGAAAGACATAAATTTATTATGAAAGATTAGCAGTAAGCAAAAAATGCTAAACATGTCACATCGTTATTAAGCAAACAACTTCTCATCGAGTGAAACAGTGAGAGCAATCATCGCAGAAAGTAAAATCTTTAGGATAGAATGTTTGTCCTAGCAATAATTTTTTACGGTATGTTTCGCCCAGTAGTATTTGAAAGAAAGCAATCATTTAATTGGACTGCAGAAAATGATGCATATATATTATGCAAGTGACAAGTCAGAAATATAAGGAGGTAATTTAAGATAGTGATCTATTTTTGAAGTTCGATTACACTGTAGCAAGCATCATATTAAAAACTTGCATAAATAACCTAGCACAAATAACATAGAAGGGATGGAAATAACATCGCATGTCGTCTCTACATTACTAGTTTCTGATTGGGTAAATCTTATTATTGGATATGGTATTTTTCCCTTGTTTAACATGCACTTATTTACTAAACTGTGCTCTGACGAACTGATACATTTCGAAAGTTCAATGCTTTCGTTTTTCTTTGATCGAAAAGCTAAATTCTCAATGCACCTGCAATAGTTGACATGATCCCTGTATAAGGCTACTTACCAAAACGTTATCCTTTTTTCTCATTTAATTGTATTGTTGATTTCAAGATCCATCTTGAAATTTCAAAACATTTCAGTCAGCTTTTAAAATATTTTTACCGTTCTCTTTCCACAAATGTCGTAAGATCGAATGTGTTGATCGCAATATCATCCGGAATATGATTCAGTGAGTATTCATTTAAAAAATGAAAACTTCTGTTTTGTTCTACAAAAAAATCTCGCAAATTCGATGTTGCTGCGTTTGGTTGCATTTCTGCATATATCGTTGTTGCCAATGTTTTGTCAGTGTTAAATCGTGGAACCATCTGAGATGTTAAAAATGTGCAACGATTCAAGTGAATGAAGAATTTTTGACAGAAATATTTCGCTCGAATCAATAAAAAAATCAAATGAATTCAAAATCCAAAACTAATAAATACATCATTTGATGGAAATGGGAGATTCTGACATATATCAGTAGATGCAGAACAATTTGCCGGTAAAATGATCGTTTCGGGAATCGAGGGCGCGAAAGCTAATCTAAATAAATTTCTAAAGTTAGAGTAACAATTGCTTTTTGCAAAATGCCATGAAAAAAGAAACAGAAAAATAAACTTAGATGAACTGGCGCTTAAACAAGAGGGCACATCATTGATAACCGTACTTCTTCCAGTATCTTGATCGCTGACCTGTTTATGCTCTTAAAAAAATATTTGATAAAATCATTAAAGAAATACAATCAATATATGTCAACGATAGTGTAGCTAGATAAAGGAACGATTAATATCGTGATCTCCTTTTATTGTACTCATATATATAATGATTTGTGGAAACTAAATTAAGCAATCGAAGGAAGTATTAGTAATTAATTAGGAGTTAGGTACCTGACTTAGAAATGATAAAAATCAAACCAGAAGAAATTAAAATTTTGTCAGTACAAATTGCGATATCCTTATTATAATCGTTTGACTGTTCATGATTATATGGTTTAATCGGAATATGCTCGTATACTTTGTCATAGACATTAATTGAACTTTCTGAATGGATGCGTTGATTAGAAACATCTCTGGAAGCGAAAGTATCTCTGCTGTTTTAAGCCATTTTAAAAATCAAAGCTATTAATGGTGTAATGCAAAAAACTTTTTAGTTTAGTTTATGTTAATACTGCATATACTTCATTTCATTAATGTCAATTTTTGTGAACCAGCAGTCAACTGCACTCAACTAATATTAGTCAACTGTCAAAAAAAATAATGATATTATTGATGAAGTAAAAAACTAGAAATAAAGTTCCTTCCGGAAAACCATGTGAGAAATGGGTAAAACGAATCTGAAAAAATCAATAAATATTCATAACATACTTGATTTGATCGAATAGATTAGTATCAGCAAAGAGAGCTGTGAACGATTTGTTTACCGTTCCTGTACTTTGTGAATTTCTTATGAAGTCAACTGGCAAGTATTCATACGTCAAATCAGGATTATCGCTTAATTGTCGATTTACATTCGACATCATTGAAAGCTGTTTTGATGAAGGTTTTAGAACTGACTGCAATCAAAAATAGGTGCTCCACACAAAATTGTGCAGTCATAGGATATTCTCAAAAAATTATAAAACATGAACAACGTGATACTGGGAAGTGGTTGAAATATTAATATTGCTTTTCAAACTTCAGTTATGATTTAATCTCAAATTAAATTTCTACATAAATCCTGTGAATTCTTGAATTGTCGCTAGGACGGATTTTCATAGCATTTGGTGAAGAAGAGATAACATGCAAATTGATTGCAGACTTAGTTTAGATCATATCTGTTTCGATTTAAAGCATTATCAAAATCAAACCCTGTTTTTACAAAAGAAATAAGATCCTATGCTCTAAATAATGCAATCATCATTTGCAATTTAAGAGAAGTGTAATCTTTGGAAGTGGAAATGAAAACGACAGTGGTGTTTTTGTTGTTTAAAAAATGTTTCGGAAGTAATGCTTAAGTTCGATTGATCAATACATGTGAATAAATTAGAAGTGGATTTTGTGATTCTGTTTTTCTGTGGAATGTGTTGACCTTTTCTCGGATATTTCTTGAAATTCGGTACTGATATTGCACGCTTGAAATTGCAAATCCTGTGGTCTTTGTTAAAAAGAAAAAAAATTTCATAAAATGGAAAATATCACAAAGTAGTGATATCGTTCAACATTGCAGATCAACGAGTTGTTTTCCAGTGATACTTAATAAAACATCAAAATATAGCATATAATTCTATCTCAGAGATAACAGCGGCACCAAATTGAAGTGATTTAGGGAAAATTACGAATGCTCATTAATTATGTGCATTGGAATACGCATTACAGATTATTTTATATATGTTCAAGAAAAATTACCCCTTTGCTGATCCTTTTTGAATGGACGATATCCATGTAATCCTTTTCCCATTTCTGAAGAGCAGATGAGTCTAATCTATAAATTGCTGAAAACGAACACTTCAATGGGGCCGAAAATGTTTGGTCAAGTAAGGTTGAATTGTCTCTATCAGCAACCTGAAATTTAGATGTTTCTCAATTTATAGCAAGCAGATAAATTAGGGTACAGAGTTAACATAATAATTGAGCATAAATAGAACGAGTACCTCGATTTTGACCAGTTTAGTGCGGCTTTTTCTGAATGCCATCGAAGTAACAGCGCAACCTGAGAATGATGCAAGAAACTGCATCGCTGTCCCCACTACTTGCATATACAACGCCCATCCAAAATACTGCTAAAAATCAGAACAAATTTTAATTATCACGAATCTTTAAAAAAAAAATCTTCAAATAAATAAATTAAATCTTTAACAAAAAACTGAAAACAATTCAAATGCCCTAGGCATCTAATTTTAAAAACATTACTCCAGCCAAAAGTTAAAGACAACAGAACTAAACCAATTCAAATTCTCAGGAAAGTTCAAAGCTGCAATTAAAAAAAAAAATGAAGTTTCATAACATGGAGCGTATTTTGAAAAGGAAATATTCTAAATTGTTAATTTACACTAGGAGGTAAGAATCCCCAAACTTAATAAGCTTTCGAATCCCAACATTTGAAAAATGCAAAGTCCTTCCAATTCCAGAATAGAAATTCCCAAAGGAATCGCATTTTTACTGGTCCTTAACAAGACCAACAAACAAGGACGTGGGTATGATATTACCATTTAAATTACTATCTATAACGTTACACAAACCATTTTCAGAACCGGGATTCAACAGCACAGAAATTTCTCATCCTTTGAATGAGATCCTTTCTGTTGGGGAAAGAAATTTTCATCATCAAATGGTTCACAATTACTAGTAGTCGTACTCTCTAATTATGGTGTATCAACAAGTAGCATAACCACCACGCCATACGAGCTCCCAATTACAAAAAGATAAAATTGTGACGAATAGATTTTTATGCTTCACTAAACATCATTTAACTTGAGAGATTTGCCAAATGGAAAATAAAGAGTTATCATAATGTATAAGCATAATGTCTGAAGTCCTTCATTTAAGGTATGCGCCAGAATATGCGTTACAGAGTACTGATATTTGAAGCTGGCCCAGCAGTTCACAATATCATTTTTCTGTAATAGTGGTCTATTCCGTATTGTCAGTGGAACATTGTAACCAGTGAAAATTAATCAGTAACTGTGTTTATATTCGTCTGACGAATTACCTACGAAGAATTCTAAAACTATACATACCAATCTGATTCATAATTAAAACAACCTGATAGATGCCATCTTCTTCTTTAATAATTTTGTTGTCCTGATAGTTGGCCCAGATGTAGAATATTAATAAGCCCATAAGCGAGAGTAAGGCTATAAGAGTAAGTTATGATTCAGAGGCAAAGATTTTATTCGAGGTTGGACTTATTATCTACACTCTGCTAGTGCTATAATTACAAATTTTCTTTCAAAAAATTCATTCATAATCCATCTGCTGAAATTTGGAAGAGGCTTGAAAGAATCAGACTGAAGTAAGTTCTAAAGTATATGCCGACCAGCAACAGTGACAAGAACTGCTGCAGCACAAATAAGGGTGCGGTGACAAAAAGAGCAAACTGAAAGCAATAATGCTGCACTTGCTGTTAGTGCTGCAAATCCAAGAGCAACTAGTGATGCTATTTTCCAACCTGAAATGAACTAAAACATTATTTTGTATGAGCGAAAAAGTAGGAAAAGAACGATTTTTAAAAATTCAGAATGTGATAAGGACATTTAACAAACCCAACAGTAAATGTTGGTTGGCGTCATCCTGCAAGCGATTCTCATCATGATTATGATCATAGAGATCTTCAGTATCGATATAATAGTCGAATTTGTATACACACAGTAATGATGTGAGAAAGAATTGATCAAATGGCGACTGCTGCCTATTCAGCCTATAATTTTTATATAGACCAAAAAAAAAAAAATTTCGATAAGGGAAAACTGGTCCTACATTTCACACGTATGAAAAGAGTTGAATCGGGAGGAACTTGTTGCTTTAATCTTTACACAAGCAAAATCCTAAAGAAAAACGTAATCTTTTTTCAACCTTTCATAAAATACAGTTACATTTTTAATTCTCGCTTTTATTGAAATTATACCAACCTATACAGAGTTTCGTAATACTCACGGCTCCTACCATAATCATGAGAATAATCGCGTTTACAATCAAGCCATAATCCATGGTGATGCTCTGTGCGTCCATTCTACAATAAATGTAAATATTAGTAATAAGAGTTCAATTAATAATAAGCATAAAAAGAATGAAATAAATAGGATAAAGTAGCGGAATAATGAAAAAAAAAAGTCAATATATACCAAAAGTTGCAGAAATATAATTAAATTCGCAAAAGAAAGATCGGATCATACTATGTTACTGAAATTCGAAAAAAAAAAATTAATCGGACCCCGAACTTACTTCAAGATACACATACTGCCAGCTTGGACTTATTAGAGCGATACAGCCGAAAACATAAGCAATTAATTCAAGTAAGAAAAATATCGATAAAGCTGTTTTCTGGCCACACCTATTTTGACTTTCTTCCACAGTACTCATTGATTGTAGCTTGAATTTCGGCTAGCTTATTGCTTTATCTTCTTGCATCCTGAAGTATTATAACTCATAATAATTTATCTTACCAACTACGAGAAATATATGCGAGTTCAACGAGCAAAATTGTTCCTTCTACTATTTGAGGATTGAAAGGTATAACTTTGTGGAATGCTCTGGTACCATGACAAAACTAAGTTTTCGAGTCTAAGGATCTTTCTAGTGCAATTTAAATCAGTACGGCTATAATTCTGAGCACAAGGAATAACAGTTAATGATTTTAAAAATACTGCAAAGAAATTAATAACTAAAACTAGACCAAAGCGATAAGTAGTGATGTCACTGGTGGATTGCACCTATCTCATTAAAAATCGATATAATTAGAGAAGATGAAAAGAAAGAATAAAATGGATGAAAAGAAAACATAAATGAATGCCAATGGCAAGAGAACTATGTTTAACTCATGAAACTCATTAAAGGAAAACTGAAGAACTTCGAAAATTATTTTGGAGATGAATTACTGAATATTGCTTTTCTTAACACAGTTTTTGATTTTTATTATTGAAAGACAACAACAGATGTTGACAATTCATTTAAACAACCACTTATACATCAACTGCCATTAGCGAAATTTTAAGTCGCAACTTTAATGTGATATAGGATTAACCTTCTCCTGCAATAATCATTTAAATTTTCTGTTATTTTAAATTTTCATAAGCAGCGAAAAATGGTTCGACTTTCTCAAAAAATATTTCTTAATTTTTCTTTTTCGTCAAGCAATAAGGTGTGATGTGTCTCAGACAATTAATAACAAGCATGATGAAATTGGTATCAAAAAATCATATAAAAAGAATGACTTGCAAGGAATCGATAATTTGCAGAATAATAGAAAATGTGAGATTGGGAGAGCAGTAAATAAATCATAATTAAAGAAGAATTTAGACAGATTGAAGACAGTGACGTAGTTGAAAAACATAATATTATAATTCAAAAACATCTTTTTTCGGCAAAATAGAAATTCAACTGATTACTCTAAGGGCCACTATAAAACAAAAAAAAAAAAAAAAAAAAAAAAAAAGAAAAGTAATTGGTAATACAAAATTGGCGAAAAAACTTTGATTAACATATTTGTTTACTTTCTCAGAGCAAATATAACGAATTGATGCCCAATCACAAATGATGACTGATATTGTCACTTTCAGCAAGAAATAATTCACAGATTAAATTGTTATCGCAATTGAAATCGATCATTCAATTCGATGTGTAGTGCTGACCTACGTCCAACTAGATGCGTTTATATGCATGCATCTATGTATGTACATGTGCGTGCTTTTTGTGTCCACATCCTTGGTCATAAACTCTGTACACAAGAATTTACAAACATGATAGTAAGCGCTACGATTCTAAATTAATCAGAGATCATGCAGTGCAGGCCTTACGCATCTCAACGATCGAAATGTCCAGTGTCCTCAGAGCAGTCAGTTTTTATGTGACTTAAAACTGTAAACTTTTTGTGCTACTTCAAATTTTTATGAAATCATTTACAGATTACTTATCATCAGTTCATTATTTGAGGATGAAAGTAAAAGTTTTAAGTTATAAAAAGAAGAAATGTTTTGCATAAGCAAGAAAGCAAAAGTCAAAAATTTCACAACTTCTTCTGTTCTTCTTTGTTGCAATATTGTTCTAATTTTTCTTCCCATATACAAATATGTAAACTATAAAGACAAGGACTTAAAAAAGAAAGATTCCGTGCATAACATGGAGCAACGGAGAAATAAGGCAAGCTAAAACGATAATATTATACGGCGTATGTCTGTCCCCCAAAGGAAAGACTATTATGGTCATCACCACTCCTATCTGAAACTTTTGAAAACTGGTTTCAATCAATTGACCGTGAAAGTCATTCTAAAGCAGATTGTATCAATGTCTTTTCTGAATCATCATTTGAACATTTTTCGAAAATTTCATATTTATGAAAAATCAAATATTATCCTATGCAAAAATCAATAAATTTAATGATTTAGAGGCGTGTGTGGGTTTTTCTTTCTGAAAAGATATCATGCAGTGGAGACACAGAAAGAACGAATTTCTGAAAAGTTAAAATGTGAAATGAGATGGAAATATTGAAAAATGAAATGTGAAATAAAGCTCAACAGTAAATTATATTCTTCATCAAGAAGATAAAGTCACTGATGAGGAATTTTGATAACTGTCAAAAAACGAATGCAACAAAGTAGAAAAGCATCTATTGACGGTCTGACTCGTCATTTTTGAACAACAAAACAAAACTGATCTGAAATATACAATCGAAAGGCTAAAAGATATTAATAAAACTGAGACAAATGAATACAAATTAGTGAAACCATATACAACTAAACACATTTCGTACAAAAAGAATATTTACCAATGAGTTATTCCTTAAACAATCCAACTGGTACCCATAAAATCATTGGACATCTGAAGCTTTCATATCTAGAATATTACTAATCAATCCCAACTATCGTATTTCGATCATGAGTTACAGTGCTATCATTCTGTGAAAAACAAATCTTTGCTATGAATTGCTAATGAAACACAATCTACTAGCATTATTACTTCAGGTAAATGTAATATCAAGGTGAGCCATACTTTCCAAACATTTCGCATTGTGCCGAATTTAAGATGAACTTTTATTGGCTGTCTTAAATCACTAACAAGAAAACTGATTCATTTCATGCAACGTTTTTACAAAATTAATAACTAACAAATGCTAGAAGAGTTACAAATGAACGAAATAAGGCATGAAATTCAATTTGGAAGTACAAAATTCAGTAGCACACTTAGTTATTTAATATTCAGCATCTTTATAATGGTACATCAAATACACTTAATATATTTATGATTGAGTTTTTGAAATTGAAAGAAATGAATCCTCCAAACCCGGAAATAGTAGTTGAAAAGTTAAGAACTCCAAAGCTACACATTCCATGCATCGTTATCCGGAATTAGTAGTCTTTTAACAAAGTTATTCGTGAACACTAAACAATATTAGATCTTTTCATTCATCGAGTCATTAAGATGCAATTATAATAAGGCAGAAACCAAAACGACATAAAAATAACAGTTGTGCTATTGAACTTTTCAACTGCTGAAAAAAATCGCAAATTTACGAAATTCCAAATGATTTTTTTTTTTTTTTTTTTTTGCAAATCATCATAATTTTAGGCTGGAAAGTTAAAAATGAATGAAATAATTGGACGTGAACTGAATAATATTAAGTAACTGCTAAATAAAAGCAGAGAAGTTGAATAAATGACATAAACATAAATAAAAAGATGTTAGAAAGTGATAAATAAAGCCATTATGAAACACTTACAAGAAGTTATAAAAAACGAGGTAATATAGTCGTGCAAGTCATATTTCTAATAACACTAATTGTAACATGTTCGAAAAATCCATCAAAAATAGAGCGACGGAATTTCAACAAATTATACGGCTGTTATTCAGTAGCTTTCAAATAAAATCCAAAGAATCAGAAAAAAATATTATTGGAAAGCATAAATTCATTGGTAAAATATGAATTGCAAGATTTATTGGAACAATATGAAATTCGCAGCATAATTCGGAATAAATTTTGTTGCAGACAGGATAAAGTCACTCAAATAAATTTATAATCACTGTAACATTAGGGGCAGATTTAGAAAATAGAAACTGAAACACTGACTTATTAAATTAGTACAGCAAAAGTCGTATTTTAAGATAACAAGTATTAAAATATATGAGAAAAAAAATTATGAATTTGAAAAAAATTTATAAAATTGCCGCATATGAAAAACAGCTAGTTCATATGATTTTAAAAACCTATTGAACAATTTAAACAAGAATATAATGCAACGAATTTCAGATAATGAAAATGCATGGAGGAAATTAATTGTTATAATTACCTTTTTATCTTTTATTTCTGTCCTTGAAATGGAATATTTTGGACAAAATATTAAAACTGTGAATTCGGAATTCAAGATTGAAATTAATAAATATTTCGTGCCTAACTGTATAAATTACATTTCCAGCAAATCAATTGATGAATGAAATATGCAAGTTTTATAAAGATCTGATTAAAAGTTAAACACAAGTTTCACTTTTACGTCTTACTCTTTGTCCGAAGAATTCAGCCAGACAACTGTCTTGCTCCTAATTCAGGCGTACTTTCAGTGACATTTTTCTCATAGTGTTCTTGATGCTTCATATAATGAGGTGGGCGAATTCCACTGGATGCTACATTTTGTTGATATATCATCTGTGGTTCAAATTCCAGCGATCTGTAAACAAGTTCATAGACGATGTAATTAATCTGAAGTATACAACAGGTAATGTTTTGAAACTACGACAAACTAAACAAAAGCTCATAAGTTTCTTCATTATACAGATGTGTAGACTTTTGTTTTTTAAATTTTTTGATGAAGGAAAAATTTCTCTGTTTTTCAGATCGGTCTTCGAATAGCTACCAAAATAAGTCACATGAGAATATTTATACTATGTCAAAAACAATCCTAAAAGATATGATATTGTGCTCAAAAAATAGTTTGAGAAAAATTTTTTTTTTAGATGCAGACCTCCCGTGCTTGCCACATTTAATTTTGAACCTCGATTAAAACTATATCGGTCGCTGGCATCACTTTTACTAGTCCATGCAAAATATACAAATACTAATGAAACCAAGAATGCAACGAAATGACATACACATGCGGCCATCTGTAGAAAAAATGCCAAGCCAACTCGTTGCTGAAAATAGTTTATACTTAAGTTTTTCCGTATAGATATATAAAAGCTGTGATCGACTCAACAAGTAAAACACATTGCACAAAAGAATTTCAAAGAACAGCAAGCATTAAAGGGAATTACTATATAAAAGGTATTTTCAAACCTCGTAAGTACTGACAATACCCTTGATGAAGCGGATATCGGCACGATGAGAATAGAAAAAGAATAATCCTTCTGCTATTACGGATAAAAACGCTGAAAAATGTTTTTCTTCTCATCTTGATATATCACGATACCACTGTAAAATTCTCACATAAGTAATGTAAAAATAATCAGTCCAACTTACTTGTCATTAGAGTTATACCCGTAATGATTAACGCTAGTGAACTGTAGCAACACGCAGATAAACCTAGACATACAGATAGAAACGACGTCAACAACGCCAACGCTAACAAAATTAACGTTGCTGTATGCCAACCTATAATCCGTAGTCATTTATCAATATCATATTAGTTTCAATGTCAAAATTTTCTGAATTTATTACTTTTTGATCAATCGTATCAAAGAAGAATTTGGATCCTTTTTCACCCAACCGAACCTTAATTTTCGCATTTCGGTTTCTGAGAAAACATTGAAAATTTAGAGCAACATTTTGAAATTTTTATAATTAACCAAGTGGTAGTTAAAGAACACTGAAATGAACCATAAAATTTGTGCCTGTTACTTCTCCAACCGGGCTATTATCATCTTCCAAGTCAAAAGTGCCCGAATATTTGTCGTAGTCAAATTTATAGACACAGTTCAAAGGTTCCGTATTTGTTGTGTACCTAAAAATGATGACGTTTCAATAATTTCTTTCTCTTTTTTCTAAATGCTATCATTCAACCTAATAGCAATTACAAAAATAACCA
This sequence comes from Dirofilaria repens, assembly GCA_008729115.1. Taxonomy (NCBI): domain Eukaryota; kingdom Metazoa; phylum Nematoda; class Chromadorea; order Rhabditida; family Onchocercidae; genus Dirofilaria; species Dirofilaria repens. The sequence continues at coordinate 1,330,881 of SNRZ01000006.1, read as the reverse complement.
AACTTACAGAGAGCAAAGAGTCTTTATGAAATGGATTAACATGTTCCTGATGAATGTTTATTTAATTTCATCAGATTCGGATTTCCAAAAATTGTTTTAAAAGCAAAATTAAGCCTGAGCTAAATTTTCATTTAGAAAAAAAGAACGATAAATGACTAAACAAGATGAAACCTTCTGAGAAGTACATTGGTATTACTATCTCTGCTATGTCTTCTACAGTCCAACCACAAACCATGCTCGTGGATCGAATTATATTCTCGCAAGTTTACGACCTAAGCCCAAGATAAAACAAATAATAAGATAATAATATTATAAATAGAAAATCAAAAAATGGTAAGGTAATTTGTAACTCGGAAAGCATATATCAATCGTATTTTCCACCAAAATATATTTCGACTAATTTTTCGTAAAATGACATTATTAAAATTGAGAAATGAAGTTTACATTCGAGTTTTCATCATGTTTCCTAAAACATAGTAGATATTCGATTCTGTTGCTCTGTGCGATTTGTTTTCTAAATTAATACCTGCCATGATGGTAGCAATATAGCAGTAATGCTTAATCCCAAACCGATCAATGTTATAACAACAGAAATGAAAATTGAAGCTTTCTCGCCAAATACGTTTGAAGATGATGTCATCATTTAAATGTGTTAACCAGGCAAATTCCTGATATCTATCCACTTTTCCAAAATGACACTGCCAATTCTACAACAATGACTGAATTGATTTGTAGACCGGAAATAAAAATTGTGAAATACGCAGTACAAATTTTGTAATAATGAAATGTCAAGTTATCCGTTGAAGATTTAGTTGAATTTGAATAAATTTTCTAATCATACTTGGTGAAAATAAGAAAAGGAAGAGGAAATAATGGATTAAATTAATACAAAAACACTTTCATTCAAAACTATTTTAAAATTGAATTCATTTGAAACCTACTTGTCTGCCGAAAATAAATTACTGTATTTATTTCGAATCCCATAGAAACTATAGCTTGATAAAATCTCTATTTTGAAAATTATCAAAAGGAAAACTGAATCGAAATAAGAAAATAAACAAGCATTTCGTTAATGAAAAAAATCTCATTAAGGAAAAAAAAAGCCTTGAAATAGACAGATCAAGACTATAGGCCCAGCCAGATTTTACAGGAAGACATGGACTTTTTTCACTGATCTGGAAACGTTGTAAATTTTCCTTAAACTGATAAAAAATAACAGCAGAAGAACCGGAAATGATACGGACAGCTTCTAAATAACAGTTGTGTTGGAATAAAAAAGCACCTGAAAAGTTAACTGTATCTGTCAAGAATTTACGGGTCGTTTGATAGAAACTGATTTCCAAAATTTCGAAATAAAAAGACCATAACAAAATTTCTGAAAAATATCTATTCCATAGAACATATACTAAATCTTCAGCAATCAATTATTTCATAAAAATTTCAGGATAAGGCAAACACAGATTATATGCAATGAAAACATATAGATATACAAATTCTTTGGCTGAAATTACAAAATACATTTAATTTACCAAGTTACTGGCGTAAGATATTATAACTTAGCTGCTGTTGAGATTAGGACAGCAATTATCAAACATAATAAATGATATAAATAAATGAATAACGAAATCTACTTTAATCTGAATAGTACGCAACAAATGCTCGGCACTAATTCGTTCATTTAGTAACTTAATAAGCTTAATATCATTGTAATCTCTGAGTTACATAAAAATTTGATTAACAGTTATTTTTGCAAGTAAGATTAAACAAGGTTCGGTGTAATAAAAGTATGAATCATAATTCTCTAAAATATTATGGAAATTTAACATATATCAGCAGCAGAATTTATGAAAGAAAAGGAAAACGCCATTCAGAATCGAGGTTAAGGAGAAATTCCTTCTTTATGTGCCGAAAAGACAACTGTACAAATGGAGATATGAGGTAACTGGAAGAGTGAGGAAAAAGAAGAGAGAAAGAAGACCCACTAGACTTATCGGGTACATACACAACGTTTGTCATGAAATTGCATAAAACGGCACAAAAATCGTCGAAGCACATTTCGTGACGTTAATTCATGCATGATAGGCAAAAATGTAAGGCATTCTTTGATCAGTACTTTTCAATAATCAAATCAACAGTCCTGATACTTGATGCCGGAATGAGGACGAAAATAAAGCTGAAATAGTGATTTAATTTGTTTTTAATTCCTGAAGAGTTTTTTAATAACTTTTTGACATTTAAAAAGTTTTGAAACTAAAAAAAGAAAACAATTTTACGTAAATTTCTAGAACATATTTCAAGTGCACAAAATGCAAGAAAAATCTTCTGAATTCATAATTAAGTGCTGACATTCAACTTAATTTGCTTAAAAATTGTTAGAGATTTCTACGTTTATGATAGACTTGGCATCATGCTCTGCATTTTAAGCCGATTAATTTCCTTCTTATATAAATCTGTTACTTACTCAATCTCATGAAGGTTGAGAAGTGGTAAACATCAAACAGATATAATAAGTATTTCATTGGTATCATTAATGAGTATTAAATACCTTTAAATAAATTATACACTTATTTAATTTAAAGTGCTGAATATTGAAATTTGCTTTCATGAAACAGTATATAATGACTTTTTTCTTTCCCTAAACAATAATTGCAAACGTTTGGCAGATTAAAGATGGCATTTATGTTTCTAACTTAACCTGGACATTCTAGAGACCTATAATCCGCATAGTGTACTAATTATTTTACTTGTTCTAATTAGGAAATGCTTGAAATTGATGAAGTTTCTTTTGTACGACAGATTTTAAATAAATGCAGGGATTTTCGAATTACGACAATGGACAATATAAAAAAAAAATATCAAATCTCTTAAAATAAGCAATCATTTCATCAAATAAAAATGCTTGTTATTAATGAGATTTAATAATGACTTTCATAAACAAATCTTATTTGTAAAAATTCTGAAACTATGTTGGGATTTTTCACTATTTCCGCATATGCTTCCACTGTTCTTCAAGAGATTTTTTCTTTCATCATTCAGGAAATTAAATCTGTTAATTTTCTGAGAAATATCATTCTTTTCGTCCTTTACCAAGAATTTTACTTCACACAATGTATGAAAATTATGAATAAAATTAATTTATAACTACGCGAAAAAACATTATTCATTTTTTGAGCAGATTCTAAATTTGATGGAATTGAGGTTATCTATTGTTTGTGCTGGAATTTCAGCAGTTATAAACTTATTATGCTTTTAAATGCGGAAGCAAGTAATTCAAAAGAATTGATAATCCATAGAATAATTAAAAGTAAATCACTGGAAAATATTAGGAATGCTCTAAAGCGATATTTGGATATTCTAATTCCGGCAGTTATCTATTGAGCACAGTTCATGCCCAAATGTTAGTATTATCATTTTCTTCAGTAGCTAGGTTTCAAATTTAGTTATTGTCCAACAAGACAAATGTATGCTTCATGGAACATTTTATCTTCTGGTTTTCTTATTTATAGTGCAAAAATTTCATATATCTTCGGATTCGACTAAGTAATCAGTTAAATGCTAAACCGATTTCGGAATAATAAATTAGTCCGAGGAGTATATCCTATTATTTTTCAAAAAAAAAAAAAAAACTTAAAAATAATATGGTAATTTAATAGCATTGGCGACTTTCTACCTGATACTTCTTCAATATTAGTGATTCTCTGCTTTGAATTCTGATATTGAAAGCATCTTATGTAAATGTTAAGTAAATTATCACTATCATTATTTCGCCTATTTTGTTTGCATCGTACTCACTATTTTCTCATTTTCATGGATATAATTTAATTATAGTTCTTCGTTTCTTCGTTAAGACTCGTTAAAAAAAACTCTTTTGAATCTAACTACCTTATTGTAGTTCCATCAAAATAAAATGATTTCAACTTTAAAAAAAAAAATGTTAACCACAACATCATTTTGGTTCTCAATAATAATATAATAAAAAATCGCGTTGTAGGCAAATTATGCGAAAAATTAACCTCGATGATTATCTTGATTTAATATGAAAATTTTGTTATCAGTATTCCGATTATTTTTATTAACTTTCGAAACGGCAACTTTACGTCTGCAGAAACATTCTGACGATAACTATATAATCTTTCTAACTTATTTACAAAACATCAATACTTTTGTGGAAAAGTCGAATCTTCCACTATAATCAGTATACTAATCTGCAAGTTAAAAGTAGCAAGCGGACAAAATATCCTGGATAGAATTTAGTATTTCGATAAAAAATTCACTATGCAGTAAAAGATGGATGATGATAAAGAAGGAAAAAGTCGAGAAATTCTGGGATGATTTGCAAGTTACAAAAAGTGCAGGACCAAGTACTGCAATAAAGCAAATCTACGACAGCAACAACAATAGAAAATAAACAACTGAAGAATGCTCGATATTTGGCAGGTAACGGGCATGTACAGCCATCTAAAACAGAAAAATAAATGAATCAGAGATGCACACGACAACGATAGTATGATGAGAAGAACGGCACCAACTGCGACACTGTTGAAGATGACGACATCAACGTCGCTATCGCTGTTGCTATTGTCATGCGCAGGCGACATGTAATGCGTATGTATAATAGAAAGGGATGGAGGTTGCTTGACGGTTGTCCCAGGTGATCCGCTGCACTCGCAACGACTAAATGCATAGTATTTCAGAAAATCACCTTTCAATTGGCATCGAAAGCTTCAGGAACGAAAGAGACGCAGTCGAGGAGAGTGGGAAGGAGATGGAAAAAAGAAATCCGTCATGGTAGTGCAGATACTCAATCAGATACCTAGTTTTTGAATTCTGAATTTCGAAGTTTCTCACAATACTTCTGCTGTTTATTCATAATTACCATATATAGTTCTTCCATGGATAGCAGTCCAAAGAGAATAATAAATGAGCTAGTAACAGATAAAAGATGAATAAATGATTGTAAATCATGGACCGAGAAACAACAGTGTGATTTCCTAATGGATCATGAAAAATCAAAAATTTTCAAAAGCAAATCAAAAACTAGGAGGCATTAGAAGATAGGAGTAATGATGAGGCAATCCAGAGTACGACAAATCAGCAAATATATTTTATGTTCATTGGCCTTGAGAATCTCTGAAAAATGACAATTTCTCGCATCAATATTGCTGACCTTCTTCCAAATTATTAACAAAACCCACTCTATTTCCAGTTGTATATTGAATCGAAAATTTATGAAAAACAAATGGTTACTTGGATGACACTTTTACACATCTGAACATGTTATTTATGCTTTAATAAATATTTGAACTTCGTCTTGAATTTTTTGATTTCAAACATACATATAGAAACAATTCATATATTAAATGTGTTTTCCTGAATATCAGTGATTTCATTGTGAAACAAGCAACTCAGAAAAGAAAAAAAAAAAGATTACCAAGACGGCGTTCCACGATTACATTGAACTTTTGTAAGAAATTAAAAATATTTTAGCAAATGTCATTCATCTTGGTCAATGAATATTGAAAGAGTTCTCATCACCAACAGCTGAAATGAAAAAAATTAGTAATTTTTTCTGGATCTAATTTAAGTCAAGTTCAGTAAAAAATTTTAGACATAAAAGCATTAAAGAATTAATAAAATGTGGAAGTCGCTCTATCTTCTGTGTTAGCGATGTTGTTTACAAGACTCATCCACTGTTCAAAGACTAGAAGACATTAGAAAATGCAAATTCCACCAATCTCAATCGTCACATTTTGCATTTTTTCCAAAACCTGTTACACTTTGAAGCGCACAGTTCAATTTTATGAATTTTTCGTCATTGACGACCTTTGTTTCCAGTAGATTATTCTTACGAGTAGATTATTCTTTAAAGAACTTCATACTTGAAGTCTGACTATTGCTGAACTGTGGAAAAGATCTCAGGAGATTGTTCCAAGGGATGGATTTATTGATTGAATTAACAGTTTTGCTGCGTTATTGAAAATACTTTGAAATGAACAAGAACGCAAGTAAAACGCATCCTAGAGCACATGAGAAGAAGGTATGGTGTTTTAATGCCGCCAATTCAAGAAACAGTTTGCACAATCGTTTACGAATATTTCATTAAAAAGAGCATCATCTATCAAACCACTGCTGTTTGATTGATGTTTCATTATGAAGCAAAATCTTCCTTCATTTTCAACTGTCGCAGATGATCATAGGACTAGCAATCATCAGAATGATACCCACTTTTGTAAGCAGTCGACAAACTCATTAAATCTAATCAGTACTGCTAAAATGATTTGTCTGATTTTCTACGAAAATAAAAGGAAGAAATTTATATAGGTTGTTATCCATATCATTAATTTTAAATTGAGCATTAGGCTGATCTCAAGAAAAACTTGTGCTCCAGCGTAAGAAATGTTAGAAAAAAAATTTCCTATATGTTAAAATACTAGCATTCAGAATTAATTATATGTCATGTAAAAAAAAATTGGCAATGGAAGTTGACAGCGTTTTCTCTTCTACTGTATCAATTTCAAACCAAGACAGTTTGTTTTTTAGCAGTAGAAATTGTTACATCAAGGAGATAAGGAACGCAAGTGCTGAAGCAATAAATTTGAAATGAGATTCTATAACAAAAATACTGGAAGGCCCTTAGGGAATAGTATTTTTTAGAAGTCAATATAATATGGAGGATGAAAACAGTGCAAGATTGGAGTCAAGTTATTCGACATAGATGGGTATAGTAAGTTGGCTGTAATTTGCTTGAGATTACCTCGGTAAAACTAAAAAGCTTGATTTTGGTATTTGTGAAGCTTAAATAAATTGAGGATGTTTTATCGCTGCCTTTCTTGTTTGTTTTTTTTTCCTGTTCAAATCATATTCTTTTTCCAATACTTGTTGGCGTTTTCTAAGCTAAATTCATTATTCATTAAATAATGATAACTCATTAAAAATTAAAGCAGATGAAAAACTATCCCGATAAGTGTGTTTTTCTTCTAGGATAATGTTTCCTGCAGAAAACATATTTCGCATATCGTTTTGATTGATAAGTGAATCAGAAAAACAGATGAAAATAGATTTCCAAGAAGTTATACCATTAAAGAACCAGGGCTATGTCATTTATTCGAATCGTTCGTTTCAAATCTCTCATTTCACTTATCTGAATTTATCACCATTAACAAGAAGTTTACGGTAACTAGTTTTGCTGGAAACTTTTAAGACATACTTGAACGCCAATCAATTTGATTTCCTTCAAGATTTATCTAAAAATATTTTCTTTCTAGTGTATGCGGAATAACTAACATTTTTAACCCATTTTTGTTCCCAAAATTTTTTTCGCTCCATTATTGCAAAGCTTGATTTCGAATTTTCAGGTGAAACGAAGAGTGAAATAAATTCAAATTTAACTTGTCCTCTAATAAAAAATGTATTATGGACTCATTTCTAGCTCAATGATAATTCCAATCATTACAGAAAAATTAATCATAAAATAACGAGTTCGAACAAACATATACAGCCTTCATTTCTTGTGTGATAGGAAGGTAAGAAAAAATTATGTCATCAAAAAAAAGGTGTGAAAGTGCTTTTATCCGTAATATTACCAGCGTCACCAGATTTTATAAATCAATATATTCTAAGTAATTTAGTGACATATTTTGAAATGAGTTCTTGCTTTTACTTTTGTTTTTAATTTTTTTTCCGTTTTTTCTTTTTTTTAAAATAATATTTTACACAATGGAATTTAATTTCCATCGAATCTAATCATTATAAACAACAAGGGCTTCCTTTACGTCTGTAATTTGGCAATAAACTAATTCTTTACTTATTTAGTTTTGTTGTTTATAAACTAAAAAAAAGTTTAAGACACTTTCAAATTGCGATAAAAGCAAACAAATTCTAGCACAGCTAATTTCCATCTCAACCGTTACCTCATAGCTTAAAATTTTATATTGCTAGCTTTGAATTTAGCCAGCGCTATTCCACTGAAATTTATGGACGTGGAATATCACAATAAAGAAAAAAATCTCAAATGACAAATAAAAACTATTCTTAATTTCCCGACTCATTCAAACAGTGCTTTCGAGGCATTTTATCTGTCTGACTCATCAGTCCTACAGTTATAAAATTCTCACCTCTTAAAACAAAGTTCTAGCATTCCATGTTTTCAGGAAGAGAATGAGAAAATATAAGAGGGAAGACATTTTCTCAGAAGCATTTAAATATTGTCAATTCTTTACATCAACAGACAAGTTCTATTTCTCAAAATACTTTCTTATAATAAAAAAGTAAATCAAGTAGTTATGAATTATGTATGTCCAGCACAGAAAGCTGAAATCAAGTAACGTTATGAGATGGAAACTTTCATACGAAAGAACTGTTTACATTCTGACAAAAAAAAAAAAGAAAGAAGTGACAGATAGTCGAAAAAAAAAAACAATGAATGCCACATTATAGTTTAAAGAGAGAATATACAGCGACTATCCTGGATTAATGCAATGCAAAAATTGTAGACCTAAATAAATCAGTTGAAAGTAGCAAAAAAAGAGAAAGTAACAGTAGGCCAGCATAGAAAAAGGCTTTTACAATGAAAGTTTTGCATAACATAATTAAGTGCTTACAAATGTTTATATCATGATTACACAAAAACATAGCTTAAGGAAATTCCACAATTTTCATACTAACCATATGGTAGACTACAAACTATTTTTAAATGAAAAAGAAAACATTGTAAAACTACGACAAATAATTACAAAATAAATACAAACTAATAATAAACGAGATCCATATTTTCCTGATTATTCGGATAAACAAATGCATGTCGCGAGACCATCGATCAAACGGCGCACTCTTCTCTATATACTGAACAAATATCTAGTGAATAAGATTTTTATTGCATTTTCGTAAAACGCCACAGTGAAGTGATTATGTTTTAATAACTCATTAACAATTATAACTGATTATTGTCATTAAAAGAATTGTTATTCTCTAATAGGCTAGCATAAAGGGGATAATCTACATACAAATAAGCTGTACTACAAAATATGGTTCTCGAATTTGATTCACACAAATAGATGATGTAGCGATTATAAAATTTATTTCGAAAATAAAATGAATAAGCTTTCCTTTCAAAATAATTTCTAATAAAATTGTTGAAATCTATATATCTATATATCTATATCTATATCTATATCTATATCTATATCTATATATATATATATATATATATATATATATATATATATATATATATATATATCATGTGAAAAAACATAAGAATAATACTGAAAACATAACTACCGTGAACATTTGAACCTTGATAAAATCAGCATCAGGAGTGAAATTCACACCATACAGTTTCAGAATAGCTCGTCCTCTAATAAACAACACTTACAGCCTTATTGTCCCAGAATATTCGTTAGAATGATTTGTCGTTTTATTCATTTGGTCAGTAGTATCTGCTATGGATTAGTATCGCCTAATGCTAATCCCGACACACATGTTCCCCCAGTGAACATTCATCCATTGCTATCTCATTCTGTTTTTACAGTGCTTTTGTCCTTTTCCATACATGAAAATTGGTAGAAGTTTTAAATATACATGTAATTATAAGAAATTCGAAATTCAGTGACATGGCATATAGATAGTGCGGAAGCAGTAAGATGATTTAGAGTCATAACCGAAATGAGGTTTCGAAAATTATCAGTGTAAGATATATGTTATCGATCAAAATCTCTTTCCCAGTCAATATTCAATCAAAATGTACACAGATTAATCAGGGAAATGGAGGACATTAGTGGCACATATTTTGGTCCTGCTTTAAAATATAGTTACGACTAGAGGGAATTTTACAATAATTTAAATATCTACACTCGATAGTGTCTCATCCTTCCCACCCTTTTTAGTTTTTTGCTGTCTCTTTATAGAGTGGGGGATATACCGATAATTGCACGAGAATTCAACATTTAATATGAATTATCGAGAACAATTCTTCACATATACACATACTAGTGCAAGAATTGGGAAGGAAATACTACTCATAGATGTTCCATTGTTTCTTTTGATCTTCTAGTTTATAATATAGAAAAGACATGCTGTTAAGATATTGTGAGATGTACCTTGAATATTATAAACCGTCCATTTAAATTAAAAATAAGGACTCGAATGATTTTATAATACTTCCCTTCATATTTCGAACATTTTAATTTCAGCAATTCAATATCTGCATTTCCATCAGTAATGAATGATTTACAATATTTTGAATAGGAAGAATTTTCCATTCTGACACTGTAGTGAACCAATTTTATTGACAAGAAGCGTTTCCAGCCAAAACTAATATTCCGCATAATCGTTCCTAAACAGTTGACAAACTTCTTCAGCTTCGTTAATGGTGAGGATCGGCAAAATCATGATTTCAATTATGAAAATAAGCATATATGCTATTAAGACCCTAAGTTGAATACAGACAAAATTACGGATCAGCAGTTTCCTACAGATAGAATGTATGTAACAACAATTTTTTGGTGGTTGCTTTTTTTACAGGGCGAAGAAAAAAAAATATTTATGCTTGTTTTAACCAAAAAAAATCTTCCTTTAAAATTAAATATCTAGATGATGGCAATACGTAGGTAAAAATTTTATTCCCATGAAAATCAAAATGCATTAATGAAAAACAAAGAAAAAAAACATTGTCAGAACGCGTCAATCATAGAACAAATTTCCATTAATACTGGACAATGAAATAACTAATCAACAAACACGAAAAAGCTCAATAAGGCGTGAGCTCAAGTGCACCGAGCTGCACGACAAGCGAAGAATTAATTCAAGTTCGAACATAGGATACTACGAAGCACCAGTACCAATAAAAAGCACGACAAAAGAATTTGATGCAACAGCAAATTACACTTATCTAACTTTTATTACTGTCTCAGACAATGATTAGCAAACATTGTTCTAGATTTTACAAAGGTGTTACCGAGCATAGATATCTCTAATCATCTCTTTTCCAGCATATTTTTGATTTTATAGTTGAGAAAGAAATTTCGTATTTAAAAAATTCGTGAAACTGCATGTTTTTTGAATTTAACAAATCGCCAAATTCTTAATCAAGAAAAAAATATTAGCTACTGGCTGTAACACACCAAAAAAACTCAGAAATTGAAAGTATCACACTTTCCTCCCTTTCACGTTTTATGATTCAGTTTTGTTAAGTGAATTCTTATATGTCTATTGAGTCTGAAAATGAAACAGCTAGACTGGAACAACGTGAGAGCGGTACTTAACGATTTCGCTTTAAAAACAATAATATCTCTTCCACTTTGATTAGAAAAAAAAACAAACAAACAAATAAACAAAACCAGATTTATAAGATATAAAAAATGAAATCGAAATCAGCCGAACAACTCTTTGGAAAACATTGGCTAACAACGACCATAAAGACGCATGACAGATAGAGATATTTAAATGTTACAGTTAGCATTGATCTTCATAATTGAAATCTAATGAAAAAATGCTTCTACGTATAAACATACTAGAAAAAAAATTGCAATAGCGTTATTGTTAATTCAACAACAGACTAACAAGAATGTGTATAGAATTCTTTTAATCAACCTGTAATTTCTTGAAAATATCGTAACTGAAAATATAACAATTTTTTTAGCTTTCCACAATTTTGTTTTCTCTTGCAATTTTATCGAGGCTACAATTATCCTAATTATTGGCCAAAAAAGTACTAAAACTCGTCAGAATCGTATGCAATAACTTAATGTGATATACGCTGGAAGTTACAGATCTCTTCAGGTCATGATGTTTTGTTCGCAGTTCCTAATGTAATTAATGCATCAGAATTATAAGTGATAGTTACGATAGAAGCGTTCGATGCAGGAGGATCAACTTCAACACTATCGCCACCATTTGCTCTCGCTTCTGGAATTACAGTTTTTTTTACATTCATTCTTCCAGTTTGCTTAATCTCCATATTCGCAGTGACGATCTTCCTGAAATATTTGAAGAGTCAAACAAATGCAAAATAAAATCTAAAAAGAAAGTCTTTTTTCAGCTGCTATATGGAAAAAAAATGATGTCAACCTTCGTCTGCCTGATGAGCCACTTGACGTCCTTTTCTTACATTTTGCTACGATATTCACCTCACCAAGATCGATTTTCTCCTTTGTAAGCACTTCATGAACTTGTGATGACAATTTTTTTTCAAAATAGCCCCTGTTAGGGAGACAACAGATGATAGCATTTGCCACAGCCTTGTGGTACTTGAGATCTGGACGCATCGGATTGAACCTGAGCATTAATGCAATCAATGAGAACGTTCAATAATTCTACATTAACAGTAAATTTCGAAAGAATAAATGCTGACACCATATTGCTTCTGATCAAAATACAACGTTTGCTTTCACATAATAATATAACTTTTTTTTTTCACATAACAAGATAACTTTTTTCACAAACCTTGTGTTATAAGATTCAGCAAATCTCTCGATTCGAGAAAACTCAATGAAGGGAGTATATGTATTATCACCATACCACACAATGGATGCTCCATACTTTTTATTTTCTTTCACAAATTCGTGAATTCGACCTGGCCAATAAGGAAACATTCCATTCCTCGCCCAAACGATATCACCAATGCTAAAGCCATTATTCTCCATCGATATTGTTCGAAAATTACTCTTGATTCCAGTTTTTGTTGTACACATCTCTTGAATGTCTTCTGACCTTTCAGTTAACACGTGCGAGAACTTTTCCGTTGATGGCATGCAATTTTTCACATTAATAGATTCATCTCTATCAATTCCACGACCAAGATGCTGCAAAATGAAATATTAAGCATAAAGTTAACTAAGACATAATACTAAAAAATAGTATAGGACAAATTCATGTTACAATTCATTTAAATTAAATCCCGAAACTCACTCCGTCCTATTCATATGTGAGGCTGCGACACAATTATTTTCTTCATTTTTTCAAACTGTAAAATATTTACATAAAAAGCAATGAACTTTGCAATATCAATATTATCAATTTGGAATGTAAGAAAAATCTATTTAATAGACATACCTATTAACTATTTTGATATGCTTTCCACATTTTAACTAGGTTTTAAATGAACAGGATTTTTCTAACTAGACTTAAGATGCTTCATAATTAAACATGCTAATATACTGCAACAGACAATCAATAACTTTTGCTGAAGAAGCTTACTATCAAATGATACAATTTTAATCATATGCACAATGCGACAACTCACAGTATTGACTTCTATTGAAGTAGCTTTAATCATCGGTGGACATCCAGTGTCTGAACGTCTTTGTGGGATTGAAGAATGAATTTTAAATACAGCTTTTTCAACAGCTGAAGGATAATGAAGATCGGATACCGAACGTAATGAAGCTCGTGTGACGCCGTCGGAACTACTCGAAGGTGAGGAATACTGCATTTCACATTTTGTCTGAAGGGATGGATCCATTTCACATTTTTTGACTGGTTTCAGAACAATTTTAATTGGAGGTCTACACGGATCACTACGCTCCATTACACTATTTCCGCTTTCGGCTTTAGTTGAACGAAGACGAACTTTCTCCAGTACATCAAATCCCATTTTTTTCAACTGTGGAGAAGGAAGAGAAGGAGCAGAAGAGCTAGCAGTAAACTCAAGAAGTGAACGATCAACGGAAGGCATGGAAAACGTCTGCTGGCGGAAGGAATCCACGCTTGGTGGACGCGAACAATACCTAAAATAAAAATTATTGAGAAAAAAATGGTTTAAACAACATTTATAAGGCAAAACATATCTCTGAACAACAAGAGACATAGAACTCACCTATAATAACTGTCTCTGATGGATTATTCAACATGCTATGTTTTGTTGTTTTAATAGATATTTTACTTCACACATTTCGTCTAAGACCATATATTTTTTAAAGTAGCAATTTTTGTGAGTTTTCAAGTACATCATAAATCACTTGAAAATTCATTTCCGTAAAATAATGGTGAACTGAATTTTGACAGAACGTGGAAATCGTGAAAAGGAACACACCCGGTTGACGGACACATATCATGTTCATTGGATTGTCGAACGAATGTCATGTGTAACGAATCACTAACTGGTTTCCTTATCGAATATTCCGATGAAAAAGCCCTTCGAATTTTGTCGCTTTTGAACCGACGAGTGGAGCCACTACTATTTCGTCCATCTTCATTTCTAGTTGTCTCAGGATTGCTGTTCAAAAAAGAGCCAGTTCTTCCGCTCGATGCATTATCTCTCAGTAGGTCCGAACTAGCACGACGAATTTTTGTTGTTATCGAAGTCGGTAGGAAGCGACTCTCAAACAGTGGTGAAAAAATACAGGAAAAATATCCTAAACGGTTGTTGGAAACAGGTATTGTAGTGTCATAAAAATTTTTAGGAATAACTGCTAATTCAAAGAAAGATACAGCTGTTAAAAAAATTCACTTGAGAGCGCTTAGGTGATTACAAATATTGCCAACAGATACCTTCACTACCCTCAACGCACCAAGCATAATCTTGATAGAAAGAAGCAGTTTGGGTTATTTACGCCTGAGCATCTCTTTCTTACGCTCAAGCTTTCCTGGACTGTGCAAGTCATTTTGAAACATCTGGTCCTCATAACAATCATAAAACGATAAAGTGTCAATCTGTAGCATACTTTTGGACCCTTTTATATAAATACTTCGACATACTAGTGAAACTGCAATAAATTTCATAAAAACTGAATAGCAGCAGTTATAACAGCAGCAGTTTTAGTTAAAATCTTTGCAGTAAATGCATTTTACAAATTCAGCAGAACACTATTTCCACGCAAATTCTTTTTTCTTAAAATTATAAATAATTTTTAAACACTCAACTTAGCATTACCGCTATTTTGCGCAAGCATTTAAAAGAATATACAGTTAGTTAGCTTTTTTCTGAATGGATTTTTTAAACTGAAAAGTAGTTTTACCGTTAACTTATACTAAAATAAAATGGATTTTAGCATTAAGAACAGCATAAATTAGAGTTGAACTGGAAATGTTTCCTCTTTCCTACTTCGAAGAAATAAATATACACAACTGCTAAATTACATATTGAACGCGTCCATGCCGTATAGGCAAACAGTCCATTTCTTCCTGGGAAATTCAAGCCCATCATCACCAAGTAAAAACTACTTAAGCACCATTCATAAGAGGAATTATGGACTAACAGTGGATGAAAAAAGACAAACACATGGATTTCAATATTAAGAAGACAAAGGAATGACATATGATAAAAAAGAGTGCTGCAAAATGGCTAATTAACATAATGATCAGAAGAACAGCTATTTAAAACTCCGCTATGTAAAATCCGTATTCTGAAATACTTCCCTGTTTTTATGCTGAAAGAGTATCTAACAAACAAAAAATACCTTAGCATGTTTATGTGAAGGTTCAACGTTGCACAACTCTCTCGCTGAATCTGTAATTAAATTGCCATTAATCAGAGACGAATTTGAATAATTTTAGATTATACCCTGAAATCCATCATATTTTAAGCTTTACTTGTAGTCAAAAAATTTCTGACATACTTGTAATGATTCAAATTGAAAACGTGGTAATAAAGTTTATCAATAAAATACCACTTGAAGGTCCGGGAAGAGGGTCGTATTCTGGCTCGAATAAATCCACTCCGCGGGAACCAAGACGCTACATGCACCACGTGGAACATATGCTTTCCTCTTATTCCTTCTTCGTAATGGTACCGAACTTACGGAGGCATCTGAGGAATAATCTGCTGTTTCACCACTTAAATGTTCGTCCAACAATTCATATCCAATCTCATCAACAACTATCTGCAACGGTAATGTGTCAAGCAGATAGCCACTAACCCGTTTTTTTTGAGAAAAATACCATATTTTTTCTCTAGATGAAATGTATTTTGTACAGAGGGAATTTCAAGCAGATGATTATGGAAGGATTTTTTTAAAGGAGAATCTAACGGCTGACATCTTTCCAATTTTTCGTTATCAAATACCTTAATATTCTTTTCCAACATTCAAGATGTTATCCATTAGTAAGTCTGCGTGGAACCTTAGTGTTGTGATAGAAATGACTTTGAACATGTGAAATACAAAACAGTGTCAACGCGATTATACAGCAGAGTAACCAAAAATGGCGATAACTTAACCTAAGAATCGAAAAACACAGTGTGACTGATAGACAAGCGGAAATTGGCATATTCTGCTGAATCTCTTTGGATCTGGCAGCTGATTAAAGTAAAAATTAGAAGGAAAACACATGCAATTGGAAATTAAAAAACTATAAAGCAAAAGATCACTGCTAACAATTATCCACAGAGGCCAAAATGAATTATCAGCACATAACGAACAAATGAACATGCATCAGATAACATCACGCCAAATAAAACTTAAAGAATGCTTGGAGAGAAAAAAAATGTTCCTACAGAAAGAGTCTATAGAAAAAGTGAATATAATCGATCTTTTTTTAATGCTTTACTTCAGTTAGTTCGAAAAAGAACTAAGAAATCCCAACTGTAAGCAAGATGTAGAAAGTATAGAATATTTCATCCCTTACCGGAAAAGGAACAAATCTGCAAAGCCCACGAAAAAAGAAATTCGTAAATTTTAAATAAAAAATTGCATGGAAAAAAAGTAAAAATAGATTCGTTAGATAGTGAATTTCATTTTGTTTTCCAAAACTTATTTTTTGGAAAAACAAAATGCGGAATCCACTTTCAAACAATCGTGCCAGCAGTGATAGACTCACAGCTGAGAACAATATTCTTCAATAACAAATTCAATTTCATTGCATCTATTTCTCATAATTTCTAAATTTCTTAAAAACATAAAACTACATTAAGTCCGACAGTTTTTGAAAGAAATAGGCAAACTTGGCAGAATCAATTGGAATGACATGGGAATTCCGAAGATTTACAGGATTTAAAGAAATTAATCATATCACCATAAATTCTCACGATGAGAATTTATCTCCGTGTCCAGGTACGGGAATATTAACCCGTTTCCCTTTCGATTTATCAGATGGATTACACCTCCATTCCTCTATTTTATTAAACGGCTCTATTCTGTTGTAACAATCAGCTTTTCTTTCACATTTCATTCCTCATTCTAGCAATTGCGAAAAGTTAATAGGTTAGAATATTCTGACCATTTTCAAGAAATAAGCAAAATGATTTTTTCTTGAAAAAAGCAAATGATTTCTTGAAAATGATGAAAGTCACAGTTGGTTTTATGATGAAAGTCACATTTTGCTATATTCGAATTTAATATTTTCTGTAAATTACCATGCGGTTAATTCATGCACAATCTTCCACTATTAACAGCAAAACACTGTAAAATGCAAGCAACAATAACATATACTTGTTGATATCTACTATCAGTTAAATTATATTAAACTAATTCAGTTAGCAAAGTCAAAACATGCTTTATGAAAACAAACCGGTTTTACTGAAGATGGCAACTGAGCTACTATACGTTTTGTTTCTTTGGAAATCGATTGCAATTTTCGTTGATTTGCATTAACGAAGTGTTTCCGTGTTATCTCAAAAAAATTAACAGTGAGAGCAATGGATGTTGCGAAGAAAAGAAAATATCTGACATGCTATCAAATTAAATGAATAGTTTGAAATTTGGAATGTGTTCAATAATATTCATCATAGACATGGTGAACATAAGAATGCTTAAAAAAGAAATCTGATATAACTGTACAAGGTTTCAAAATAATTCAGAAGAATACACAGTGCAGCGTTATAAATAAATAAACAACCACTCTACATCTAAAGTAAAATTAACGAATAAACAAACTGAATTTAAATAAAGAACTAACCATTTCATTATCTGGAATAGCTTCCATACAACTGGCACAAACCATACGACCGTTTTTACGCATATAGCTCCGGGCGCGTAATTGTAAACCAGAAGTGGCGAAACGTTCACCAATTACAGATGTCCACTGATCAATGATAGGTGCATCAACATAGGCTTTAACTGTTTCTCGAAATCTTGACATATCCTCACTGATTATACCCGGTGTTCCATTTGCACTGCAATTAGCTAATTATTGGAAACCTAATATTTGTATGCAGTCTACTTACTAATGTTGTAAGTCGATTGCTAACTAAATGCTAATCCATTAAAACAGGGAAAACACGCTCCGAAATATATTTATCCGCTTGTACTTACACATAACCCACACATTATACAAAAGATCGTATGCCACTTACAAAACAATGCATATTTTTGTGCAGTGTATCTTTCAGCACTGCAATGAATAAACTTTCTAGAAATTAAGAAAAGTAAGGAACTAAGCAGTAAGGCCAGAAATCATACCGTCTTTAAAAATAATATTGCAAAACACACTTGAAGTTTTGCATGCGCGTAACAAGGAAATACTTTAACTCTATCATATAGGTAAGATCATAATTCTAAAGCATAAAAACTTTGAAAAATGGAAGGTGTTTTTTTTAACGCATAATGCACTCACCCATTCTCAGCAAGAAGAATACCCGTATACTTCGTATGTGAGTCTTCTTGTTTATACTGCACCACCAAGACACCCGGAGATGAGCGTACAACTTCAGCTTCAATCATTTGAGGTATATCTGAGGTTTCTGTTGAAGAAACTTCTGCTGAAATTATAACTAACAGTAGTACAAGCAATCCTTATGAGGCTATATATAGATAAAATGGAATGTTCAGCGACTATAATTATCTCCAAATATTCCACATTTACATTTCACATGTAATGGAGTATCACAGAATAGTTTTCAAGCATTAATAAGAGGTGCGAAATACGAATAAAAATGGTATACCAATACGGAGAAAATCATTTCCAAGACACAATTTAAAGTGTCGTAGAACGATCAAAAATAATATAAAATAGATGAAGTAGTCTCCAATTTTTAAGCTAGTTTTAAGCATTAAGAACCAAACATTGAAGACAAGAAGGATGAGGAATATAAGCGTACACATACATCTCTATGTTAATATGCATACAAAAAACCAATTGAGTTGTTCAAAAAAAATTTATGATCTAACAATCACGATTTAATCGAAAAATATTCTTGAAGAAATTAAAATAACTATAATCACATATGCATGACAACACGCATAAACAGGAATGAACTCTTCGAAATACGCTTTTATGAACATACAATTTATTAGATGATGTCATAGAAAAATCGGAAAAGTAAAAACTGACAAATTTTCGGCGGTGCGCTCGTCCCATGCTGTGCTGTTCCTTGCATACGAAGACTGGCGGAGAGATTCGTTTCGTAATTTTTACGATGCTGGACAATCTGCTGACGCTGTTTTTCAGTAGGAAGCGGAAATCGACCCATGCTGCAACATAGTACAACTAATCTTTGATCTTTGGAAACACTAATGCACACGCAAAACACGCAATATCAGAAATAATACTAACTAAACATCGATTAAATCAAGAAGACTACAAATAACTAGCAGATATCTGTTCTGCACAAATGTTTCATAGATTCTGTAACTGAATATTAAATAAAACAAAATTCAAAAAACTGAAACTTTTCTGCTGAAAGAGAGAGATTATATTTTTCTTAAGAGCAAAGTTAAGATTTACGTCAACAATAAGTCTAAAACGAATCCTACGGTTGTGTCCACATTAGATTTAAACGTAACTCTAGATTTAAGTTGAATCCTCAGCTATACTCGAACACTTCATGCTGATTTTGTTTTTATAATAAGCAAGATGATAGACTATCAGGTGCTTTTGCAGCTCAACGATCCCCAAACCACGTACCAATGGTTAACACAAAAACATTCACTAAATTTACCTCTCTAGCCTAATCAGATTATAGATGATTCCACTTTTTAGTGATGGCCTTTTATTGATTTTCTGATTCTTCATTTTAAAAAATCCGTGTATTACAACATACGTACAGAATATGACATGAAATTCTGTTTTTTAAACTACGGCATCCATGTGAAACGAAATACATAAACTAAATGTACAAGACCTTGGAAAAATTATGAAGAATACTGCCAACTTTTCGAAAATAAAGAGAACGCAGCTATAAAAAAATAGTTATCAGAAAACAATGTAGAACGACTCTAACTGTTGCACGAAGGACTTCCATCTTATATAAATTTTCCTAAACATGCGCCAAACAACAAAATTTGCATAAAATCACATTAAAAGAGTAAATTGTTCGTATACAGCTTTTGCTTCTAGAATAAAATATGTACATATATCAATATTTATTCCAAAATCAATCGAATGCCTACATATTTGCTAAATGAATCACAAGGAAGACTACGAATGATATGTTTTTCTCACATTATATTAATTTTGAATTTAAGTGGAAGTTTAAATTCCTGAATAAATCCACTTCTCAATTTTACGTATAAAAATTTGGAAGAGTGTTTGTGTGTCTTACAGCTGCTACAATCAAGATCAGTCACTAACATAAAGTCGTTGGATGACATGAGATAAAACTTTATAAAATGTTCTATATATCGAGGGTAAGCAAAATGCAAAATGTTCAATGCTTTAGAAAAAAAGTGGGAGACATCGAGACTTTTGAATGAAAGAAAAGTTCGCATTATGCTTTTGCCTCCTCCTCCTCCTACTTTTCTTGCTAATACAGCAGACTTCTATTCTCCACTGCTTTCTGCTCGTTCTTTTGAATTGAACTTTCATACAATCGTTCTTTTGAATTGAACTTTCATACAAATTCTCACTTCCGATCAGTGCCATATATCTTATTCAGTACCGTCATCCTACAACATGATCCAATTCCACTACTCTGCAAATAAAAGTTCTTCCGAAAACAATATGAAGCAAAGACATTACGTCTTAAGTGCAGTAACAGCAACGCGTGATTTCCACCTGCCTAAAGTATTGTACGACATTCAGAAAAAGGACACAGATAATAAGAAAAAAAAAAGAAATTTTACAGTAATAGCCATGGGTCTGATCTGCGTTGTGAAGACAAAACGCTACAATAAAAGCGCACTTGCTAGCGTGCACTTATAGAGAAACAACAGGAATCGGATTTTGTTTATTAAAAAGTAAGCACTGAAAATCACATAAAAACCTGCATTTAATATTATTAAGAAACGTGACCAATTATGCAGAGAACTTCGGTAAGACGAAAACTGTAAAGAAACCATGATAATATTGATTTTCGCCTCAAAACGTATTTAGAAGCGTAATCCACAAGACCAGCAAAAATGAATCAGATAAAATGAACAAATAAACTCATGGGAATAACAGTTTATCAGTCGTCATACTTTTACGGAATTTCTATTAAGAATTTGCAGCTGGGAAACATATGAAGAAGACACATGTCATTTTTTGATATACATTTTTTGTAATATAAAGGAAAAATTAAGCCAATCTCAAAAATATCAATATGCTGTTATCAAAAAGATATTCTTCAAAAATGCACAACGGCAAGAACAATTTCTTGTCCAGATCAACAAAATATAGAGCCATACTTCTTCCAAAACTTTTCCATTCTTCTATTCCATGTAAAAGTATGCGATGTGAACAAGATCAAAAAAGATCTGGACTACTTGAAAGCGGCATTCACTGTTACCGTAACCAATTCGAGTTTTCGAAAACTGAAAAGCTAAAATCGAATAGCGGAAATGGGATTATAAATCTGAGGAGATACTCATCGAATATATCTTTCGGTCTCTATATTTTTTTGGGGAGTTTGCAATTTAACCAATATATGAATAACTAATCACCTTTCGGGATAAATCGCGAAAGTTTAGACACATCGTGTTCAAGTCCAAAGATTGTATTGACATTTCAAGCATAGTTACGTCTACTGTCAAGTCTCCTACTTCACAACACTTTGTAAGCAACATTGCAAGAGCAGAAAGAGCTGCAGGAAAACAGAAATTTTCGAGAAAACTCACTGGTGAGAAAATAAGGACGATTCCAATAATCCAGCAAAGATGGATATAGTAATGATGTACTTATCAAGGTTATAAATGATTCAACACATACACACCAAACTTACTTTATACAGATGACAAAAATGTGGATGAAATTATGGAACCCAAATCAAGGACTCCGCTCCATCTGATACAATATTCATAAGTCACAAAGAAGCAAAAACCTGTTTCTTTGAATTAAATAGTTCAATTCAAACATATCGAAACATATGCCAATATTTCTTTCTTAGAAAATAATGGCTTAAGATTAAACTCATTATAACCGGTTTGAATTCTATCCATTAACTCTCAACGAATGAAAGCAAATTTCAATTTATATAAATATATAAACAAATACGTTACAATTCCAAGCAAAGCATTCATTCATAACACAATTGATTCTGCAAGACGGCTCATTGCATTCAGGCTTAAAAATATACTCGTTTTATTACAAATCGTTATTAGGCATTTGGAACATGCATTTGAAACGTAATAACTTATAAATAGCAGTGAAGTTGTGTTCAGAATGAAATCGATATCGCGATTTGATGTATGATGCAACTGCATCTAAAAAAACAGGTACCCATACATATACTTTTATTTTTACAGTTTAAAAATTATGTTGATGTACAGATAACATTATATTTTCCATTTCATTTTACACATTTTAAAGACACAATTAAAATGAAATTTCTGCGTAAATTTATAACTGACAAAATTTTGGAAACAAAAAAACAATATTGCATCTTAATTCTCTTTACAGAGAACTGATGCTAACAGTAAGCAATATTTTCCTATACAAATGCTTATTGAAAGCAACTTCTAACAATAAGTATGAAAAATAAAAAACAGAAAATCACATGAATCAATGTTTTGGAAATCTAGATTCAATTTTCATAACGTTCAACGATCTATCTCACCAAAAACAATATCCATTGTACCGATGATAGCCACTACATCAGAAATCATGCTCATGTATGACAAATCATGTAAACCAGCCAAATGTGCAAATCTGTAAAAGTCCGACCATTTCAAATATCAGAATTCATACAGTTCATGATTTTCTCGTGCTTAATAAGAGATTGAAAATGCATCCTCATTTTCAATTCTTAAGTCAAATTAACATCAATTTAGCTTATTCATTTTCGCTTCGTAACGGCAAGACAGAAACCATGAATGGAAAATTTATAAAACCTTAAATTTCTTATCCTGGTTTATTCAACTGAGAAAGAATAAAGCGTAAGAAATGATGAATCGTACTTTACAATTTATACTTTTAGATCAAGGTAAAACCTGTACAAGCCAAATAGAGATTATCTATGACAACGTATCGGTCGAAACGATAAATAGAATTTCTGCAAGTATTTTGCGTAATTGTAACTAAAATTATCCAATGAAACGGCAGACTGTAAAACTAAGCATTTGCTAAGAATGATAAACAGAACTTGTCCTTAAAAAAACAAAAAAAAAAAAAACAACCTACCCTGGCCCCCGGATAAAACACCGATATGGCTTTGATGTACCATCTGCAACTAAATAAGTGCCAAATTCACCATTAGGAGCTTCTATAGGAACATAACAACTACCCGGTGATACATGATAACCTTCAGAGAAGAATTTAAAATGATGAATGAGCGATTCCATGGTATTCTGCAATATATCGAAGATGAGGAAACAAATCAAATTTGAATTTCATTATAAAAAAACCTGATAGTTTTTCCAACCTTCATTTCGTTTCGTTTCGGCGGTACAATTTTGTGATTGTCTATCTTAATTTCTCCTTGTGGTAGCCTGTTTAGACAATCTAGTATAATCCTTAGACTTTGACGCATTTCTTCAAGCCGACATAGATACCTAAAAATACATTCAATACAAATAAGAAATTAAACTGAAAAATTCTACAATTACACTTACATTAATAAAAAGAAAAACCATATACTTTTCTATATTGTTTTCTTGCTGATTGCCTACCGATCATAACAGTCGCCCTTTGTTCCAACAGGGACATCGAATTCGATCTGATCGTAAACTTCATAAGGCGCTGCCTTTCTTACATCGTACTTAACTCCAGATCCACGTAGCATAACTCCCGAGAAACCTAAATTTTTTGCATCCGCCGCTGATATCAAGCCAACATCACGTGTACGACTCTATAATTGAAAAAAAAAAAATGCTCTATATCAAGTATATAATCTATATGAGCGAAATCTAAATGGTATTCACAATTAATGACAAACATGTAAATTTGTTGATAACTTAATCATATCTTGAATAAGAAAAGCAAGACGTTAAAAAAATAAAAAAAATTAAACAAGACTTTATCACACATTACTATATACAAACAAAAGTGATTTTGAAAAAAAAGAAACGTTACTTTCCAAAGTCGATTTTCGGTCAGCATGTCTTCCATCATATCGATACGTTGTGGAAACTGAACTGCCCAATCATATATATCGTCTAGCAAACCCAACGGCAAGTCACATGCTATACCACCTGGCCTTATGTAATTCATATGCATCCTTGCTCCAGAGATTCTCTCACTAAAAGAAAGCTGTCACCAAACCATAAATGATAGCTTTCACTGATAATTCATCAAATAAAAAAATTGAAGCGGCATAAGAAATAATGGATTCTATGCATCTATAAGCTTGGCTATGAGCAACTGATTGGATTCCGATACTTATGCCATTAAGTTTGTTAATGATTGCGTGTGTAAAAATCTGAACAACATACGTTGCTTTCTTAATTGTATGATAAATGTCCTCAAAGACATCTCTACAGTGATTCTTTGGAAACTCATCAGGACAAAATAGAACAAAAGGTAAAAACGATGAAATAAAAATACAGTTCAGATCAAATTTACTAATTAAGGCATCATGGCCATTGCTGCTGATGATTATTGATAGCTCACTAAAGGAGTAATAAACAAAAAAAAAACTATTAACTCTACAAATAAATAACTTCTCCTCTATTTTCTCTAAAAAATAACATATAAGAAGTATTCCCGCTGTTATTACCAATGGACAATGTTCTTTTAAGGTGGAAGCATGACTTTACTGATTAAGTCATGAAATTACTAAAGTTCTGAATATATTCGAGTTACATATTCATATTCCATCATCGCAGTCTCAAGTTTAGTTTCAAAATGAACAGAATGATTGGAAAAACCAAGAAATTAATTTCTTCCGCAATTTCCAGTCAGAAATTCTGTAATAAAGTACTAAAATAAAAGACAAAATATAAGCGCAACTTCAAATACACCAGTCGGAAGTAACAACAAAGTAACAAGCCGTGTTACCATTTCAGAATAACTTAAAAACAGAAATCTTCAGTTAGCAAACGAAGTATTATATGGAGTTAAATAACAAAAAAAACTTTAACGATGAGATAGTCGTTCGTCTAACAAAGAATTGTACATACGGTTCCTTAAAAAAATACATAGTAAATAGGAAATAGCGAATTGAAATTTGTAAAAAGTAAATAAAAAAGCCTTTTACTTGAATTCAAACAATTTCTCACGTTCTTCAAACATCCAGAATAAAGGCGTCATAGCACCAATATCGAGTGCATGCGTCACAATACTGAACGCATGATTTGCAAGACGATTTAATTCGGCGTACAATGCTGCAAAAACTCAAGCTCTTATACGTGGATTAAAGCGAATATGATAAATTTTTGCAAGCTAGGAAAAAACACACTGCGAATCCACTTAGCTCGAAGTGGTATTTCAATTCCCAACAACTTTTCAACAGCTAGTGCAAAGCCTTGTTCATTTGTGAACATCGTGACATAATCCAAACGATCAAAATATGGAAGGGCTTGAGTGTAGGTTTTGTATTCAATCAACTTTTCCGTGGCACGATGCAATAACCCAACGTGAGGTGTTGCCTTCATGACTATCTATAAGATATAAAAATGAACGGTCAAGAACCATGCTACAATCAACTGCAGAAAGAAGAACATAAATAGTAAACAAACTTCATTATCTAACTCTAAAACCAATCGAAGTACACCATGAGCTGCTGGATGTTGAGGACCGAAATTTAAAAGATAATAATGCAGCGGCTTTTCATGACATTCTGTAATATCTGAAATTCCTGGTCTTCTGCAATATTCTTCTAATATATTGCTCGTCCCAACATGTTTCTCATATTCAGTCGCTTTTGCCGCCCAAACATGTCCCAGTACACTTGCCTTCTAAACTATTTATCAATTAGTTTCTTTTTGCAGAATGCAATATGATCTAAAAATAGCAATACAGGGTTCGTCTCAAAAATTATGTATATGTATTTGAAGTGAAAAATGTGTCTGCTGCGTTTGATACCATGTATAATTACATATTATTAATAAAGAAACTTTAAACTCATGCTGGAACTTTGCATCTGGAAACCACAATGTATGGGAATGCCGAATACTCTGCACTACAGAAGAAAATGTACTAGGTCTAAGCGCAAATGACGATAAAGAGAAACGAACCACAGCCATGCCTGCTAAAAAAGAGCGTAAAGTGTTCAATATCTCAATAAAGTACTACTAATACCGTTGCTTTGACGGATAATTTCACGCAGACCTCACATGCGACTTAAATTATAATAGTATGCTGCTCAGTGCATAACAACTAAATCAGTTCAGTCATAAATAAATGTCGTCACAACACATACATTTCTGAAGCAGAACCCACTACGCAGTGCAACCTTTACGATAATACTGTGTCCGAAATCCATACGCTTTACATTACACAACCCTGAATGCAACAACCGATATCTCACCAAATGACAAAAGGAACATGCAATCTACAGGTGGGAGCTTGCCTGTAGTATCGAATAGCATTGGTCCTGAGATTTGTTACTCAATAAGTTGATTTCTCGGAAATGAAAAACATCAATATTATTCAACGAATCATCGCACAACAACAAGAGTGTCGGAATGATTTGTTGTTTTTGCCAATGAAAATATATCCAGTATTTGCTCTGATTATGAAAGTTGAAATATCTTGAATCACTATGGGTTTGTAATAAGAAATTTATTAATTATGTTGAATTGTAGATCACATTAACTTACAACTTACAACATATGTGAGAAAGTATTCAAGGTCATATTCGGAATGGCGTTAATAAAAAAACTTTAGCAATTAATATAGCAGCCAAATTGAGTAATAAGAAATATAAAAATACTAGTATTACAGGAAAAAAACTTAAAGATTAATATCGTTCAACATTATTTTCAGTCTTACAACTTGGTATATTTGATCAGAAATTACATACCGCATAGCAGAAGAGGCACACAGAAAAGGATATGTCTTCTTTATAAAGGATTATTAAAGCTTTTTTTAGAAAAACGAATAATAAGTTTTTTTCCTTCAGGTCTATAGAAAGAAAATTCAGTTAAAAAAACCAAAAGTCTATGAAATGACGTAGACAATGATAATGGATAAAAGTTATGGAGGAATCCTGCACCACATTATAGATGAGAAATAAAGACTCGTCAAAGCTAAGAGGGAACAGGTTTCATAGGTGCACAATCCCAACCTACTGCGGGAATACGGCCATTTGCCAAATAATTTCGAGAGAATAACAACACATCTACTTGCGTTGAAAAACAGGTAAGGCGAAAAACTTGCCCAACCTCCTTAGATATTTATGAATCAGACACAAATTGTTTTCCATTCTTTAGCACTAGAAGGTCATCTGTTGCGAAATTTTGGATTTGTATGAAAAATAACTGATTTTTCTATGAATAACCAACACTTTAATGTTTCATCAACTACAGATATGCTTGGTGAAAGGACAAAAGAACTTGTACAAGTTTTAAGTCGGAAAGCTAAAATCAGATATTTCTTAAGAAAAAAAGAATGCTTTTCCAATTCACAAGTTTTATGCTAAGGCTCAAAAGAAAAAAATTTTAGATGCAAATATTACGAATGTAACATAAATCCTACACAAGATAAAGAAACGGCAAATAATGGTTTAGAAAAACTTATTTATTAAATATAGAAACTAACGCTTTATCCTATATTTTATATCAGAACATGAAAAAGAGTATTTTTGCATTTTATAAATTTAACATGAATGAAATATGATGAGGTTATTTATAAAGCCATATGGATCAGATTAATTAATACCAAAATATTGACTTGAAGGAACTTAACGCAGTACAAAAATGAATAATTCTTCCCTGTACTTACCAGTTTTTGGATAAAATTGTTAGAGTAAGCTTGTTTCCACAAAGCTGTAGTTAACATATATACAATGGAAGTAACAGAGACAATCAAGGAATTTTCTAATTTAAAAAATTATAAGAAGTACAAATCCTTCCATGTGCTTTGTATATATCGAAATTATTTTATTTTAATTGTTTGTGTTTTGCCGACTATCATTTATACGCTAGACGAGATATGCACATCGGATTACCCAGAAGCATGAAGAATGAGAGAAGAAAATCAAGTAGGAAAAGATAAAAAGATAAAACGAAAATAAAAAACAAGTAACTATAAGATCTAATTGATAGCTTTTCGTGTACGAAACATGGATGATCATTCTTCTAGTCAAGGGTTCGAAACAATTTCTCACCGAACTATGATTATTAATATGGGATATGATAAAAGACTTATTAATAATAGTAAGAATAGCAGAAATAGACTAGCAAATCAGAAAAGAAGTGCATTCAGAAGGAAAAGTTGTACTTTGATATTACGAATAATGAGCCGTTTTTTAGAAAACAGAAAAGAACCGTAAAAACTGAATGCTGTATTTTAAAGCTTGAAATAATACCAATTTCGGATTTTTACAAGGCAGTGAAAGTTCATATTGTGAACTGGACATGCTGTTGTTGTTGTTCTTCATATTTTTCTTCATTTTTCATTTTTCATTTTTCAATTTTTTCATTTTTTTCTTCATATCTTTATAACGAATGTAATTATAAAATTGCGTGATAACCAGATAAAATTAAAAAAAAAAGAAAAAACAAGCTTAATTGCGACTGATTAAGAAGATAGAAGACTTGAGTCAACGGCTAAAGCTTATAGATGATTTGCAGTTTCGAAATGTTTTAGAAAACTTGGTGTATTTAAAGCTAACGAAAAGCGGAACATCGAGATGTGAGAAATTCTTTTGAAAATTTGGATATATTGACCAAAATCTCCATGTGATACTAGTTCAAATTATATTTCTTCAAAACATCCTGTTTCGTCAGTGGATCATAAACCTAAGTTCCGTCTATACAAGCAATGCAATTTATAATTTTGCAAGAGGAAAAACAGATACTAAAATATTAAATCGTTTTTGTTTCAACTTTTGTGATTTACAATACAAGAATTGAAATGGAATAAACTCATTTCTTATATAAGCAATTAAACAAATATTTCTCTCATATATAAGGTATCGGCTTTTTTAATATTTGAACCATTGACAGTCTAACGAATGAAATAGAAATAACCTGCTGACATAATGAAAATCTTGCAGAAAGTGTAAAAAAGGTGGATCAAATATAGTTTGACCAAGTGATGGGAAGACTCGGGTGATTCAGCTTAAATGAAACAAAGATTTTTGTTGAAAGTTCAGAACATTAACTAACTTCAAGACAGTTTTAATTTAATTTACGGAAAACAAATTATATGCCATGATTTTCAATGGAATTTGTATTTTACTTGCTTTAGCACTTATTTGCATATAATTATTATACAGAAATGCACTAAGCTCCTATCACTGAAAAACGGATTTGTTGTATAAGGCTGTAATTATGCTTACACGATGTAAGCGCCAATAATACATATCGTAATATTATTGGCCTATTAGCAATAAGTCTGGCAATTTGTCATCCTTGACAACAAGTATAAACGCTCATTTAGAGAATTTCAGTGCATGAATGTAGTTGTTGTTTACTAAGTAACGTTTACATGACTAGTATAATCATATCTCCCATAAATTGAATTGATCACGGATAACTTTCATTAATTAATCTCAATTTATTGGGAGATACCGAACCAGAATTCAACTGATTTTTTGAATTCCGTGGGCACTTCGATTCTTTTCACAAAAACGTACTTTGCATGAGACACAAAGGGAATGCCATGACAATCAGCAAGATCAAAAGAAGTAACCTTTATCATAAACCAGACTGAACAGCTCAAGCACACTGACCATATGGCTGATACTTCACCAATTTTAATTTAATTATCAGCCAATTTCTAACTCTACTATAACCAGAACCATAGCATAACGGACTCCTTGTTGGCAGAGCACCGTGACATTTTGATGGTCCTCGTACTTGACATCCTTTTCTCCTCTTCATCTTCCTCGCCCATTCTCTTAATTGGTGTTATATGTGTCGCTTCATTCACTGCAAGTACTAATGTTCATGTTATGGCATGACATCTCTATCATAGTACGTTTTGATCCAAATACCGCTTTTTACAATGAAAATGAAGCTTTAGCAGAACTCTTCCAACTTCTTAATGTAGGGAATTGAGCAGCTGGAATATAGGATAGGAAATGAAATACTGATCTTACGCAAACATTTCTTTTAGTATCAAACATCCTACT
The DNA here is from genome assembly GCA_008729115.1 of Dirofilaria repens. NCBI lineage: Eukaryota > Metazoa > Nematoda > Chromadorea > Rhabditida > Onchocercidae > Dirofilaria > Dirofilaria repens. Next base: position 1,300,418 of record SNRZ01000006.1, on the reverse strand, counting down.
GATCAGGAAAACCCTGAAAAACATTGAAGATATAGCATTATCATTAGTTCCTTATTCTACATGTGATGATGATTCATCTTGATTGATAAAAATTCAAGCGGTGACATAAAACTTCTCTTCTCTTGATGGAATTTTCTTAATGAAATAGTACCTGCGGCAAATAAACAAAATATAGTTATATTTATCAACAACGAACAGGGAACATTTGGTCGTAAATTGCGCAATATTTTTAACAGTTGATATTTACACAGTAAATTTCTACGAAGGTAATGGTAAGATATGAAATTTGGTCCGAACATAACTGTGCTCCTTTAAGTGGTCACGACTTTTTAAGGAAAGAACTTCGCAACACCTACAAATCTTGTCTGCATAACTGATTCTCAGAGGCACTGTTGAAAATAAGCATGGACAGCAACTTGGTTGTATGCTTAAATCTGTACGTTGTAACGTTTATTTGAATTGTTTTCTTGTGGGTTTTTAAACTCTCGATCAATTTCTCTGGATTTGGTAATTTTGATAGCCTCAAGTTCTCATTGCCATTCAGCATTCTTGATGACGGTGAAAACAAATATACGTCTTTTGGGATTAGCAGAGTTCGGTGCCACAGCAGTAATCGCAGATGATTTATCATATCGTAATGCAACAACTGGTTTATCGCCAACATCATTAGTTGCCCACGTATTGGGAGGATTTTCAAAACTTGTGTTGTTGAATCATCCCCATCTGTGCAAATACGTGGAATTTGTTCGATCAACAATCCGTATGTTTTGCATTTTAATCAGCCTATAAAAACTAATAAATGTTTTACTTCACTTATTAAGCTTTCCCATTTCAACTTTTATCAGCTTTCAGAACCTCGTTTATGTTATTGAAAGTGAAAGGCACAAATTGACTTTTGAAGACTTTTGAAACAGAAAAACATGAAACGTTTTTACTAATTTGCATCATAAGCAGACGGTCATTATTTCTTTTAAAAAGCCAGTTAATGAAATTCAAATAATTGTTGTTCATGTTGCAGACGAAGCATTCAGTATTTTAACATTTTGCAAAACTGTTGTTTTGATGAATTAAAAAATTAACATATTTGCTTTTTTATAAGTGCAAGCTCAATTAATTTTAGTTGGGAATGCAGGTTTCTTGATTTCGGAGCACTATTCGTGGTCAGTCGTTGAAGAATTAAAGAAGTGTAAAAAGTAAGTTGTCTTATCATTTATCGATATCAGAATTTCACTGAGAAGATTTAGCTTTTAGTAGCTGGGTCTTTAGAACATAAGTCATTAATTCTAATTGTTCGTTATATTACGTGGTACTGATCTATATTGTATGATCGATATATACGACAAGAGATCTTGAAGTAGTTTTTGTAATTTATCCATGCAGTTTACTTCCATTAAGTAAAAATTCCAATCCCAGTAAACCAGTTTCTAGTTCAAAATTCCGATCTCAGTAAACCAGTTCCTAGGTTTTTCTTCAGAATTCTTTTCTTGAAGTCCAAACTAAATTTTGGATTTTGAACCTATAGAATTCCATGTGAAATTCAGCGATTTGGATATTCATTGATTTTTGTTTTTATATCATTTGTCGTGAACTGAATAGAATTTTTGAGAGACAAATTCAGCTAATAGGAGAATGTTATGAGGTCGAATGTAGAAGATTAAGTCAAATAATTGCAGCATAACATTTTTATGTAATTCAATGAAAATCTCATTAAAAACAGAAGTATCATAATTTTTGTGACTAGCATTTTTTGTTTAATTAGCACTTAACTTATCGGATATTATTCATGCGGAACATTTCTTTTTGTGTATTTCAATTTTTTCCATCAGAAATATTATCAAAATCAGAAGTTTTAGGTTGGATGCGAAGCGAATCATATCGTTATTGCAGCCGGTCTTGTCAGCTTTTACTTACTTGCATTCTCGACATATTATTATTGGCTACTTCAGTTTAAATTCAATCCTTTTATCGCCTGAGGTAATATGTTTTATGCATTTTATGACAACTCTATATACTATTATGTTGCAGAACTTAATTCGATTAGCACAGTATGGTTTGAATTGTGTTAGTGGCAGTAGAAGAGATTTAGAATACTGCATTTATTCTTCGTGGCATCTTCCACCAGAGCGTTTCTTGCAAGCTGAAACCAAAAATGGTTTCATTTGTCGAGCTGGAGATATTTGGTCATTTGGGATTGCTGTACTTGAGATTTCAATTGTAGGTTAATTTATTTTTTGTAGAAGCTGCCTTCGTGAGACTTAATTTTGTTGTCATTATTGCTGTTTGCAAGTTGACATCTGGCTACAGTTATACTTGTCGTGTAAACACTTCATTTTCTGTAACTTTCGTCTTTCAGATTTTTTGGATGGTAATCGTTTTCAATGTTTCCACCGAGTTATCGTTTCATGTATTTACGTTATCATTGTATTTCTCATTTGCAATATAGGTTACTTTCAGGGCTGTCTTCTCTCTGAAATTTGGTCTCCAGCACAGTTTTATTCCATCTTAACTACTGTAATCAAAAAAAGTATTTTTTATAATTTATGCATATTTATTTGCATTAAAATTCTACTTTAGTTCTCCAGTCTTTTCTGAAAATTATTATGATTGATTGTAATTTGTATTTTTTGTGGAAACTAGCCTTCCAGGCTTCTGTTTATTAAATTGTCAATTTTAAACATTTTCTAAATTGATTGGAAATGTGTCAGTTAATCATACATTTATTAAATAATACAAGCATATGAGCATGTCGAGTTATTTTTACAAAGTGCCACTATCTTGTTTCTTGCGAAAAAATATAACTAAGTTAAATAAATTAAAATATATACATGTACATATAATAATATATATAATATAATAAACCGAAAATTTTTTTTCTGTTTAGCTGGAGTTAATTTAATTGCTTTTAAGAAAAGAATGGCTCGATTTTTCAATTATTATTGGCTGAAATTCAACAAAAAGAACCAAATATTCACATTGAGTCAAATGAAGTGATCATGATGATACTTGAGAAGGCACTGTGTATCCTCCCGTCGCAACGACCTACTGCTAGTGAATTACTTTTTGTAAGTATTAGTAACGTGCATTTATTTATTTATAAGTTTACTGCTCGTATGAAATCGTAATTACTAAACAAATCATAGATAATTGACGATGAAAGTAGGAGTTATTCAAACGTGAATAATGGTTACAGTATTTGTGATGGTAGAAACGATGAAAGCAGTCTGGGAGAAAATGCTAAACATATGAGAGGTTTGTTCATTTATGTGTTATTCATATTAATAGTGATAAGAAATAATTGTTCTTTTATGCTATTATAAAATATATTTTCAAAAAATATTTTTCAGAGTTATTAGAAGATGAACGAACAGAAGCAGCTCGAAATTTACCAGTTAACGAAGCTTTTTTTTTATGGAAGTTATGTGGAAGCAGCGTTGAGACTATTCTTATTAACCAAGGCATTATTAAAGCAAATCCATCTGTTATCGCTTTGCCATAGTTTGTTTTGACGCTATAATTTGGTAATGATACTTTTTTATTAATACATCATATTTTATGCTTTTCAGTTTAGTTAATGGTGATTGCTTCATGTATGGTAATGCTGACGTAAGGAAATACGAATTCACTTTCGATATTTTTTGCCTTCCGTCAAATAATTTTCGCGATGTAAGTTTTCTGAAATACATAATGGGGACAAACATGGAGGAATTGATTATATGGTTTTTGTCATTAAGAATTTGATTCTGTTCGCCGATATATATCGTATTTTTTTATTTTAGCGGATGAAGTCGCTTAATGAAAGCAAATTTCTCATTTCATTTGAAATGGAAGAGGAAACGCGAGAGATTTACGATTTATCGCTAATGGTAAAGGAAAAAGATATCGAATACCAGGTCTGCATTCTATCCATATTTAAATATCAATTTCCAGTCTTGAGACGGAATAATTTTTGCTACTGAAAAATTTTCCCCACAATAGGGATTATGTATTTCAGGGTCGACGGATGCTTATTCTTCGCCGTTTACTTTCATGTTATCCTTTCAAAAAGTCACTTCTATTTTTCGAATGTTGTCATGACATTCCTCCTCTTTATAGAGCTAGTCTGTGGAGTGCATTACTGAATATATATTGGGATGTTGAGAAACATTTCAGAGCAGTCGATACGTTCTCTCCTCATGCTTCCGATCGCCAATTATTAGTTGATATTCCTCGTTGTCACCAGGTTTTTTTTTCCAAGAGATAATATGACAAAAGCAATATTTTACTTTTGGTTTTTCTTTATAAAGGAGAACTACTGTTTTTAGTTGCCGTTCACTGTGTGTGATTTATTTTTTCACAATAGTTTCCATGTACTTATAAATAGTTTGCTTCATGTGTTCCAGGTGTGATCAACAGAAACAGATTTTTTTCATTATTGAAAAAATTGTCTTCTACGACTTTATAATTTATTATTTTATTTTTTTACATGTGATTATGAACACAATTCCTCTTTTTTATCTTTCATATCCGATTAAGCTGTGCCTAATGGTCTTTTGATAAAATCGCCGGAAGCATGATTTCCCGTCTTTATTGTTGGCACGGCTTTCAAAGGACAGCGATTTAATTTTTTTTCAGTATGATGATTTGATGGCTTCACCTGCTGCACATCGCAAGCTGAAACGGCTTTTGAAGGCATGGCTCCTTCTACATAAAAATTATGTTTATTGGCAGGGTTTGGACTCTCTAGCAGCACCATTTCTTGTTCTTAACTTCACTCATTTGGGTATCAGTTTTCACTTCTAGAATGAATTTTTGATAGAGTAATTATTTATTAACAGCAGTATGATATTAATCTATTTTAATTGAACAATTCTACATTTTTCTAATCAGATATGTTGAATTATGAGATTTTCAGCTAGTGCATATTCCTGTCTAGAATCGTTCATTAGCCTGTATTTGCATGATTTTTTCTTGCGAGACAATTCATCTGTTGTGCAAGGTTAAAATGAATTTTTACTTTCCATTATTAAACAATTATATGTTGAACTGGTTGAATTTGATTGAGTCCATTTTTAGAATATTTGGCAATTTTTTTCCATCTTTTGGCATTTATGGATGCGGTATTATATACACATCTTTTCACCATGGATTTTCGCCCTGAGTTATTCGCTATTCCATGGTTTCTTACTTGTTTCGCCCATATATTACCCATGCACAAGTTATTTTATGTATGATTTTTTGATTACATGTACCGTGATACAAACTTCTCTATGCAATACTTATAATGATTGAAACTGCAGTATTCAAATGAAACAGATGTCTCTCGTCTGTAGATGAGTATAATATTAGTAGTTAAATAAATATAAGTTCGAGATTTATCTATAGTCTTTTAATGGAAATTATTCTCTTTTGTATGTTATTAGCTTAATTATATTTCATTTTTATTAGGTTTGGGACGTTTTATTATTATCGGATTCATCTTTTCCATTATTTGTTGGACTTGCAATCATGGAACAATTACGGGCGAGACTCATTACTACACATTTCAATGATACAATTTTACTTTTTTCAGACCTTCCTGGTTTGTTTTATTTTGAGTTAGGAGAAAATTATTTTTATACTATTGATTTTCATTGTTATTCACTAGCAGATTTAAATATGGAACGTTTGGTGCAGTATTCGCTGACTTATTACAATACTGTGCCATCATCATGCACGTTCAGACGATATGCATCTAAACATGTACGAGAACAGTACGCAATGACACACTATACTGCAACTGAATTGAACGAATTTTGTTGTCCACGAATTTCAGTCACTGATATTATTCGACTCACTGAACATTCTTCACTACTTGTTGTCGATGTTCGTCCGCAATACGAGTTAGTTTATATGCTTAATATTTTTTTCTTTTTTTTTTAACAGTACCATTCTGAGCTCTTTCACAATGTATCCTTGATGTAAAGTTTGAAAGTTTTAGGTATTCTCGTGGTGCCATTGTGGGTAGTGTAAATTTGCCTCCATATGGTGAAGAGGATACGCTGGATACCATTAGAACAGCATTAGTTAATGCGCAGTCGGCTGGTCATGTCACAGTGATCGTTGATAATGAACATTTGCAGAGGGCTAAAAAGGTTACGTACATCTTTTATGATTTGGATATATTATTAGTTTTTCGAAATATATGGAAAGCAAAAATAGCTACAATAACCAACAGCATTTGTTTTTAGCTATTGATACGTTATCAGTTAGATCATACATATACTTTTTTTTGGTATTACAAACTTTCAAGCAAGAAATGTCGATGATCTCATCCATCCATCTCAAAAACTAATTTTTGGCAATCTGATTTATGGGAGGATCACTGCAAAAACCCTCAGAAAATTTAAATAAAATTAATTTATGAGCTGGTTGTGTAGATATCAAAGTTATGCGTGCTGGAAGGATACAATCGCGTGTGTGTTCTGGATGGTGGTATCCAGAAAGTTCGCTCTATATACGATATCTTTCGCATACCTCCTTGAGGACCGAATGATTTTTCAAATAACATCTTCGTGGTTGAAAATAATGACGATATAGAAGAGTTTGGGAGTGTAATTGTGAGATGAGTCGATGTTATTGTTATTGTGCTGGAAAGAATGACTGTGATACTTTACTATCTTGATTATAAGCAAATTCATGAATTTGAAATATCCTTATTATTCTTTTGTTTCAAATAAATTATATTTTGTCTTTGTTTTGTTCCATAATTTCATAAAAGTTTTGGATTTGTGATTTCCTTCATTTTATTACGAAAATGCAATGTCGATGAATAAGTGAGGGATGTGATGCTTGTGAAAATGAATTGAACCCTTTTCGAAAGAAAAGTTTTTTAAATGGTCTCAGAAGTTTGGTGTTCCGTAGATTTGTTAAATCTGTTGGATTAACTACGCGGCGTTAGTATCAGCGGATGATTTTGCAATAAATTCATGGGTCATTAAATAATTTAGTTCAAACATGCATATCATGATTAATATGAAGACGTTGAGGAGAAATTTGGAACTTTTACATAATAAATGTGTGAAAAGTACTTCACCGTGACGGAGAGGGCGGGTCATCGTAGTCATGTGGTCTGAATAGCTTATGTATTAGCGAGTTGGATGACTATCACAAGTCGTTTCTTTTATAGAAGTAAAAACTTAGCCATTAAACACTTATCAAAATTAAAAAAATTGCAAAGAACTTGTGTTTAGTGGAAGTTGGGATAATTAATCAATTTAATGAGTTCTTAAATGGCACTCGGGTCTTGCGAAACATGGTTTTCGACACTTCTGAGTCGGATCAAATAAAGGTCGAAGTAAACTATGGGAAATAGAGGTGCAAACGTGGGAAGATCTTTGGCTTGAATTTTCCAAGATTCTAGTGAAAAATGGAATTAAGCTTAAGATATGAAATTGGTAACGTATCAGCCTTGTGTATGGCAATATTCATTCGGTAAATGGTAGAAAATTAGAAAATAGCAAGGCCAATCTCACATTGAAAATAGCAAGGCGAGATGAATATAAATGAAAATGCAATTACGCTGCCCACGAAATAACGGCAGCGGTTATCTTCAGTGTATCAGCGTTTATCTTCAGTGCATGCATATTCTTTCAGTGATATACGTTCCCATTTATTCAGTTAAACTTTATTTGTTTAACCTCCTTTTCTGAAAAAGAACGTTATATTCACTTCCTGAATGTGGGATGCAGTTCCATACAGTTTCGACGTACTAATTAATTATAATAATCGATTTATTGTGGTCAATTTTAGAGCAATTTTAGAATAATCAGAATTTCACAAAAGCTATCTACCGGTAAGTTAATATTCAAAGACCATTATTTATTTTCCGGATACATCTAACCACTGAAGAGATTAAAGAATTTAATAATCTTGAGTTTTGAATGTTATGAATATATCGATCTAAATGAAAGTACCTGAGAAGTTAAGAAGAGACGGTAACTTTGTTGGGATATCGACAATTAAAATGTGGTTTTTTCTTGATCATTTTTAGAAGCGAACCATTTACTCGAGGATTCGGAACTATTTTTGTATAAGAATGCGATTGCTAATTACAGAATCATGTTAAAATGGCAATTACACATATACTTGAAAGAGCTAGAAAATTTGGAAGGACGTGAAAAGTTTTTCTAAAATGAGGATAGGGACTTATCTGAATAATTTTGATTCATAACATTATTGAAGAAATACGAAATAAAAATTTTGTCAGTGAGTCAGTCTTCACATGTTAGATTTGTATGTACACTACCGTTAGAATTGACCTCTATAGCAAAGTTGGAAAAAAGCACATAGTGGAGTACTACTATAGCATCATCGTTTTGAATGTTCGTCTACAATGAAAAATCTCTAGGGCAGATATTTTGAGCGATATTTTTGTAGAGATTTTGAGTGTTGCAATAAAAATCTTAACCAGCATTTTGAAATGAAAATTATAAATCCTATTTGCACCGACATTATACCGATAAGCATGGGGAATCAGTTATCAAAATTACTAAATGGGCGTTGAATCATTATCTATTTTCAATTCTCAAGTCAATTTGTTATCCGCAAATTCCAATTTAACACTTTATTGATTCTTTCCCTAAGAAGTGCGCAGAAATAAAAATTTTATGGAATAGTTGAATCCAAGTTTAATTTTTATGATATTTACTCAGTGATTATTAAAAGAAATCTGGAAAAAATTTCAGGTCACAAACAGTCATAAAAATTGCATAGTATATTTGTTGTATACGATGAAAAAAAAGAAATCTTTAACAGTTTTTAACGCTCCCTAAGTTTAATTTTTAATTTTCTCGTTGTCGTTAGGCGTTCTTTAGCATTCTTATTTACTCTATGAACTAATTATGTTTTAAAGATAAAATTTATTCATGTGATATTATCCATCTTTTATGAGACATTTTTATGAGACTTTTTATGAGACATAAAATTTTCTATCTTATTTCGAAATGCAAATAAAACCATCTTGAAAATTTAACTAAATTGTCTATTACTGATCAATTATTTCTGTTTTGCATCATCGGCACTTACTTTCACGTTTTGCTTTAAAATAACTCAATTTTAGATAAAGATACTACGTAAATGGCATCGCAATGAAAACTAAAGGTAGGCAGTTGCATTAATGCTGATCTAAATGAAACATTAAAAGCATTTCTACAGAAGATATCAATGTACCTGAAAAAAATCATGAGTTTTTTACTGAAAAACCCATTTATTTTGAATCCACCTCTTCCAACATACTCATATACTATATTGTTAAAATGAATTATTAAAAATTACAGAAATATGGAGGATGGATATTTTTAATACACAATTCCCTTTCTCGCGTTCCTAATAATTTTATAAAGTATGAGACAAAAGTTTTGAAAAGCGATAGCTCTGTTGTCGTAATTCTAATTGAAGGCTTTATACGTCATTTGAAAGAGTAAAAATGTTTTATTCCTTTACAAAGGTTTTTCTAAAAATTCCTCCACTAACTTGATACAGGTTTCCTAATCAAAACTGTAGAGTAAAACGTTTTACAATTTGGATATAATAATTTTTAATGTTTGACTAAATTAGATTATCTTCAAAACAAATAATTAATATATTCAGCAATCTAACAGATTGATGTTAATCCTGACTAGTTTGCTTATATTGATTTCTCAGTTTTTTTTTCCAGAGTTTTGAAAAACAATTGCTCCAGGTAAAATACCTAAATTCACACAAGCTTTCAGAGATGTAGGCTGATAAAAATCGAAAGATAAATAAATTCAGTGGAAAAGTCGTCAATGAAATGATGTAATGTTTCAAAAACATCCCTTCAGCGGAAGTAATATGTATGTTTTTCGTAATTTGATGTTTGCTATTCTGTTAAAAATATTTTCTGATTCACCTGTTGCTTTTCCCTGCTTTGCGATATGTCAGCATGATTTCATGTTGTAACAATTCAACGGAGGAGCAACTTGTCGTATCTGAAAGAATCATTGCGTGTGCGGTACAACTATATCACCATGGTGAATATAGTGAATTTTCATTCTAGACGTACTGTACAAGATCCGGAAGAATTCTAAACTGCATTTAATCAAATATACAAAATTTTGCAGCTTGGCGAAAAAATGAGCTAAACACTGTCAAAATCAGAAAATAAAAAATAAGAAAAAGATAATAACACGAGACAGATGAGCGAAGGATGGAAGAAAAATTAAGAACCATGATATGATGACAAGAAAGATTGAAATTAAGGAAATCATTCGATATAATTTCGGTCAAAGCAGCAACTAATCCAGGGCATAGTTACTGCAGACTTGACAATAAGAGCTTTTTTTGTTTTGAATTGTATTTATACGAAACATATCGATTTCGGATAAAATCATTATATTTCATTTTGTTGACAGATATCATTTAAAGTTTATTTATTTCTTAAGAAACTTCTTTTCTGGAAACAAAACATCTTTTTTGTGTAAAATCATCAATTCATTTAATAAACCTGAGTAATCAATATTCCGTGGCTCCATTAATCTCTGTTATTCGCAATTTTCACTTCGCCCTGTTTTTTAAAAATTAATGTCATTTTATAATTGTTTTTCACTTTCCCAACGTGTTTCTTAGTTATGACAGGAGAAAAAACAAAGTAGAAAAGAAAAATTTTGCATTGAAATTAACTGTCCATGATAATTTCTTCTGCATTTTATATAATCACAGTTTGGCTGATCAATGAAAAGACAACAATTTACACATAATACATATTACAACCAATGAAACGGAAGAGATAACAGCTAACGTCCTGCTCCAGAAAATGTTGGTGTGTACTGACATTGACTATAATCCACGGGCGAGATCATGTTGAAAGCTTTTGTCATCACGTTTATGTAATCTAAAAAGTATTTTAGTTAATTGATTTCAATTTAATGAGATTCGAATTCAAAAAAAATTAACCAAAAATGATTCAAACTTCCGCAGACCTTAAGGTTGTTAATATTTTTATTTGACAACCTTAGTGCCCGTATCCTTTTTAGGTCATTTGATTTTTTTAATTCGATTCACTAATTTGAGAAAATGAGTATGTTTCCTGAAATCCTATTCTACAGTCGATTAACGATTTACTTTCAAAGCAAAGAACTTACTATTATCTTCCAAAAATTGTAATACATTTCGCATATGCTTGCTACGAAATTGTTCTGGGTCTCGAGCAATCACAAATACGGGAAATCGAACCCAGTTAGATACAATTACGTAATCATACTGATTGTATTCGTTTAGTGGGCCCTTTTTTATCACCCAAACTGCAATACAACGAAAGACTTGAGTTTTTCGAATTTCTTACGTAAACAAAAATTTCCAGAGTGATTTGAACATAAATTCGATTGCCATCAGACTATATGACAGCGATATGATCAGATTTAAGTCTGATTTAAGAATAACAAAATTGATACAAGCTAGAATATCATTTTGGATAATCAGAAAAACCAACTTGAGTGTTGTATTTAACGTAGTCTTTCCTGATCTAAATAAATTGATGGTGCACAAATATTTTGAATTTAAGGAAAGAGCACAGCTTTGCATAGAGCAACACTATTACGTAGATGCATATTTTTCTAGATATATATAAATCGATCAACTGATTACATGGTTCTGAATCCGGTGAATTGCTGTTGTGTAGAACGAACTGTCCAGTATCGCCTGACTTGAATCCATAACCAAGTGAAAAACGAGGTGGGCCATTAGCATTTCCTTCACGATAAAACTTCAAGATCGTAAATGTTGCACTATATGTGTTGTTTGTCAGGGCGCCAACTACAAAAGATTGATTTTGAATTTCAATAAAACTTCAAAACTGTTCAGGCTTTTGCATTTTTTTGTATAAATGATTTGCCAGGCTATTTTTGATTCCCATTAGCTGAAAGAAATCCATCTATATATATATACATTGTGGAATTATTTTAGAACATTAAAGAAAACAGAATCTCCAGTAGATAAAAGCTACTTTAATATCGTCAATAATATGAATTAAATTAATAGTTGAAATTAAAACAAACAGAACATACAGTGTGACACTGTGCATGCTTCTCGGATAACATGAGGACTGTTGATTACCTGAAATTTGAATTAGATGAAATGATTGCTGATGGAAATTGCAGAATGAATCAAAACTAAGCAGAGTGATCAGTGCATACCTGAAACCAACGACCCATCATACGAGCGACGTCGACATTTTCGGCTGCTGGATGAACAGCTCGAAAGACATCTTTTGCCAAGTTTTTAGCGTAACCTTTTGGCACTAATCGGCTGATCGATGAACCCAAAAGAGTATTTGTCGGTGGAATCATTTGCGGAAATAACTGGCTTATCTGAATACTATGAATACATTCAAAGAAAAGAGATGGTAGGAAATATTCTCTAACGATATTTAAAAGAAGCTCTCTTACCCTGATAAAAATTTTATGTGTTAACATTTACAATAATAAGTTCAGTTGCGAAACAGTTCTAAAATTAAGAAAAATTTTAGTTTGGAAATAATCTGAAAAACAAAAAAAAGGACCAGGTAGTTGAAATTGCTAAGACCAGGAATGGTGTTCACCCCTGGTATAGCTGGTACATCTTGTGGTCCAGGAAAAGCTGGTACTGGGATTGGAGCCAAACCAGGAATTTGTCCGCTGGCAATACCTTGCAAATCGATACGGTTCTGATTTGCTTCAGATATCACCGAATTTATATCATCATTTTGAAAGGAGCTAGATGCTGCCAATGGCTTGTATCTACGACCATTGAAATCAGATGATAATCCTAACTGGTTCAAGATGCTATCTGCTATTTCGCTTATTTTTGCTAGTGTGATTTTATCCTGTAAATATATTGAGAGAAGAGATAAAATACTACATTTTTTATGAAACTATATTATAGTTTTCTTCTCTTAATTTTTAAATCTTGATATTACACTTGCGTTAACAGTTGGACATATGAAGAGGTATAATTCGTTTGAAAATCGGACAGGACCATTTCATAACTATAACTCAGAAACCATAGAAACAGCATTTTGTCTAAATCCGAACAGTAGAGGATAATAAAGGAAGCAAATGACAATGATGGTTGGAATCTGTTAACTTTCCGTTTCAAAAAATTTTGGACTGTTTATATCCTTACATTATATATGGGAATAAAATGGTTTAATCGATATTAATTATATCAACTAAAAGTACGGGATATATTCTTGTAAGTATATTTATCATACCATTACTAAATTTAATAAACAAACCGTTTAGTGAGTGCAATATTTTTGCCAAAGGACTGTAATCTAGAACTATTTTGTTTGATTGCTCGAATAATTTTCGAAGATGGTCTTAGAGATGGTAGTAGAGCATAATTAGCTAAAGAAGGCTGTTGTTGGGTATCATTACTGATGAGTTGTGAGTGAGACAGGGGTAAGCTAATCCACGAAAAGCAGCTAAAGATTAGAATTAAAATAGTACCGACTGTGGAGGTATCTAAAGAAGAAGCAGTCATTTGGTTCATCAATGTTTGAAATGTTTTAATTTGGGTCATTGGTACATGATCAGCGGTCTGTGTCTTCCCGTTCTTACACCGACACGCACTATTACGCCCTCCAAAAGAGGGTTATTTTGGGGTCTATGTCCCTTTTTCACCTCTTCTTCCCTATCAACTTTGTCATTTCAGGAACTCCACATCTACATAGTTCAGTGCTCTTTTTTCTTACTATCGCTTCTACATTTCCAAGTATTTATTAATCAGCCGCCATTATTAACATTTTATTCATCTCAGAATTATTGTCACTTTTTTCACTCATCACTGTGACCTTTGAAATGTTTCATTCTAGATAACGGAAAGTTCCAATAAGAAGTGATACGCATTGCATGTTTTGCATACCTTTTACAATATTTATTAAGTAGAATTTGGATTACGAACTACCTACATGTTATTATTTCGCTCCATAGATTTGGTATTTAATGATTAATTAACGCAAGTTTTTTGCCTTCATTGAATCAAGTTGAACGGAAGTAGGACACTTAACCAATTCCAACTTATTTTATTACTTTATTAGAATGTGTGATTTCTTAAAACACTGACAGAAATATTTATAAACGCTGGAGGAAAGAAAAGTAAATTAGACAATGATTTCTGGATTTCTATTAAAAAAAATTATGGTATCAACGAAATCGTCAACAACTTAAGTGATGAATGAAGATGGGAATTTTGAACTTAATGAAAGAAATAACTGTGCGCTCAACAATTTCGTATTGTTGCATAATCGTAGTTATAGCAATACGAAAACTATCTAATTGAAAGAATTATATAAACCATTATCTGTCACCAATCAAGTGATATTGTTGCAGTTTTTCTACAGTTGAGTATATGAAAATGGTAAGGAGCTGTCCAATAGAAAGAATGCAGTGGAACTAAGCGCTTTCCCTTTGAGCGAAGAAACCTTAAATAACGAATAATGATCTTCCTTCCAATAAACTTCGGATCAAGAATTACGAAGTCTGTCTGAACGTTCCTCTTTAGAAATTTTTCTATATGTGCTCCAGTTCCTTCATCATATTTTACTGATTCCGTTTTGTGAAACTGCAATATTTATTGGAAATATTTTCATCTGAAATTTAAAAAAGTTTCCCAAAATCATTGATCCAAAAACTTTTGTCACCATTTGGCATCCCTATCACTTTGAAAACTTATAGGTTCACCATTAGGATCACATCGCAAATAACGTGATGGCGAAACGGCAAGCGTCTTTTTTATCAACTGGAGAATTAATTTAACGGCATCTTCAAGAATATTTTTAAGGATTTTTGATTAAAGCAGAAGTACAACCAGTGTGTGAAGCGTCTGAGCTGAAGTTTAAGTTCTTAGTCTTGTGATTTATTTCATTATGTACATATTCTCTTTTACTGTTATTCAAACATTTCTGTTTAATGACCTACTATTAAAGCATAAAAAATGCAAAATATCTGCTGAATTATTTTTTTCTTAGCCGATAATGGATATAACAATCGTGCAGTGTAAAAGTTATATGCCATTTACACTTTTTTGTATCTTTATTGAATAATTATGTCACAACATCAAATAAGATCTGGAAATATATGCTAAAAGTTTCAACTCGGAGCATTATGTACACTGTTAATGCACATATTTTCGGCCTGATAGATCTGACAATACTGTTCAGGAAGAAATTTCAGAAAATTTGGAAGAACAAAATATTTTTTTTTTGTTTGTAAAATAAGAAGACGATACCAACAATTTGAAAATTAATTTTAATTATGGATGTTACGTAGCGGGCTAAACAAATGATAGGGAGGAGATACAAGAAGAGATAGTTTGAAATGGCCTGTATATCATTTGATTATACGTATTTTTCGATGAAAACAGAAAAAATCAGGATTTGGAAAAAACACAGATTACAGAAAAGAAATACCCGGCAGGAATATATGGAAATACTAATTTGTCACCGTGAGTATATTAATACAAGAAAAGTTTCAAATCGCAGGAAAAATTACTGATGTGACCAATCTGAAGCTCAATACAAATTTGAAGTTTACTTTGATTAGAAAGGGATCGAAATACTAGAATCCTCTGATTACTTAATTGTGCAATTACAAAACTGGCAGCATTTTCGATCATTTTTCTTGAAAATTTTCTCAAAAAAAAGTAATAATAATAATAAACTGTGTTAATTTTTATCGTTAAACGAAAAGAAAACTGAAGAAAAATGGAGATTACTCAAATGATCTATTTTAGCAAATTCTTTCAACAAGCCTCTTGTAACACTATGTTTTTTAAGACAATATTAATGATGTATTATCCATGAATGTTGAACAAACTTGGTGGAAATGTGCACACTGAATTATCTACGGGTGCAACAATGTTCAGCAAGCGAGAAAATCCATTGATTAATCCTTTCTGTTCAAGAATCTGGTTAACAACCGTTTCATAATGCTAGAAAAGTAGAAGTATAACTAGAGTTTCAAAATGTCCGAAAATGAATGAATGTATAAAATGATCGCAATATCTGACAATATAAACTTGTTCGAAATTTGAAGTGTTGCAACTTATAATTTTGATTTAGTGGCTTCAATTTTGATATCAAAACTTATGCAATTTCACTTTTTTAGAGCTCTTTCCGTTGAAAAATAAGCGATATCATTACTACCTAAGTGCGCCCAATCCATCAATAGATTCACCGTAAAAAAATTCTTATTTGAATCTATATGAGCAAGCAAAGCATGATTCGTTAAAATTGTCATCTTTTTTTTGCCATTACGAAATATTCGGTAACATCATATTTCTCTTAAAGAGATCGTTTCTCAGCAATGTAAGTATAAAATATTAATAACCTGCTTATAGATGATGATAGGATCGCGTGCGAATACATACAATGGATAATTGCAGTTTGTTGAAAGTATTGTAAAACTGTATTGTCCGGCTTCATTTAACGGACCAGCGTGAATTATATGAACTAAAATTTCTATAAAATTGAAAAAACTGTGTCGCTTAGTTTACTACAGAAAACCGAACAAATCATAATCGAAAAAATCTCCAATAATAATTTCATCTTAAATGTAAATACCCTACCATTGACATCATCCTGATAACTGGTTGTACGATAAATGAGTTCACCAGCTTGTTTAACAATTGCATATCCAGAGCTGATGCGTGGCTTAACATAGGGTGTGCCATCAGTTGTGTATTCAAACACTTCAAATATCGTGCCAACCCCACCATCGTTCACATCTGCTAATTTCTTATAAGCAACCATACTACACGGTCCTGTTGCCAATGGTGGACTATACATAACCTGAAGATCAAAAATCTTTTCAAAGTTTAGGTTGTTAGCCTAAAATATTTGAATTCTAAAAAACTTTTACGGCAAAGGATAGTTTATTTTTTTATCTAAAATATTTGTCAAAAGAGCACTTGCGTAAACTTAAGTTGCAGGTGTTCACTCTCTTCAGAATTTTTATAATCTCATGTCAGAATTTTTAGCTCTAACAAACCTGATACCATTGACCCATGAATGCATCAACATCAAATTCTTCAATGGGAACAGGTTTTGGATTACAGAGAGGAGACGATGGTTGAGTTATTAGGTTTTGAATCATTTCCAAATTTTCACCGATAATAGCTTGTTGTGCAGGGGTAAGAGTCAGTGCCGAATTGGAGTCAGGATTTTCATTACTTCCATTCGTCTGTAACTCTTCAGCGTAAAGAAAATTCTTGGATACACTACTTTAAAAATTGATAGAAAACAATTTCAATCAAATGCTTTTCGTAATACTAATATTAGAAAGTAAATGTTTTCATATTATATGTTTCAGAGCTGAAATGACCTAAAATTTTTGATTCCATATGTGCAACTGCTGACCACAAAATTCGAAATATGTTTTTCGTAATACTAATTAGGACTATTTCTTAATTAGTGACATTATAAATGATGAATTTAGCCACTGAAGAATGTCATTTAAAATGTTAAGACTTAGCATAAATTATCAACAATTTCAAATAAAGTTTTTGGAAATTAATTTCCCAAGCACCATTGAGAGATAATTAATTACCTGAATATATCCACTAGTGAATGCTTTATAGAGAACATCAGCAATCATGTTTTTGGCTGGAATTGGGCTATTTTCACCCCCAATCAAATTACCAACTGCTTTCGTCAAACTCCGTGTATCAGGTTCCAACTTATTTTTTTTGCTATTCAAACCAATTAAATTGATTATTGTACCAATCAGGCCACCCGACGACGAAGAATCATCCGCTAATGCACCATACTTCAATAAGGATTATAAGTTAAAATCTTTTCACCAATAAAAATGAGCCATTTAAAAAGCTAAAATTTTACGAAAAATCCCCGAAGGACTAAAACAAATGATAATAGTGCAAACTTCTTCATTTTCGATGCTTTCATCATCACTTTCTTTTGAAAATGAAGTACGACGGATCATATTCTCGTCAGGTCCAAAACCTCCATCAGGAACCTCAGGCTGTGATTCAATTTTTGGTACTGCTGGCATCTGACGCAATTATGATTCAACTGAATCATCTGATTTCGAATTCGACAATTCAATCTTTTTTTACTAATCCAACTCCTTATTTATGCATCAGCATTTAACTCAGTCTCAATTATTTGGTTTCTTTTAATAATTCTATCTGTAGAAAAAAAAAAAAAAAACATCACATAGATACAAGTGAAACTTGATACCTGCTCTGTAGTTATCTGTCGTAAATGAGGACGTATTAGTTCAACCGGTGGCCTAGCTAAATCGGGATAAACGTTGGGTATACCACGTATAGATGAATGCACGTTATCACCCGATCCTTCAATTTCTTCATCCGCTGACCCTCTCCGTTGCATTACCTGTGATTGCAGCAGTTAACTTCACTTAAAAAGTGAGCGAAAGAAAGAAATTTAAGAATGCTAAATCCTATGAAGGCCGAAATGTAAAATTCTCACAGTATTTTGCATTTCATATGAAGCAGGTGAAAATAAATATAAAATAAGCCAAATTGTAAGCAGCAGAAATGAAATTTTCACATACTGGATGTTTGCGGATATTTGAAAATGATGCAGTAGGACTACCACTATTAGCAACCGAAAAACCCTGATTGAAACCAGGTGGTAGGTGTTGAGGGAATGCTGATGGTGCACTGAGAAATTGCTCCAAAGAACGTTCAACTTCATTCAATGCGGCATTATTATTCTCTGAGCTGATACGTATTGGCCGACCAATTTCATAACTTTTTGGTGGGAAAAAACCACCTGGTCTTGGACCAATAACACTTTCGACAAGGCCACGTGCATGATCTTCCAACTCGAAATATTTTTTGTATTCGGGTGGTACAGTTGGTTTTGCCGCATAACGCTGAGCTTGCGGTAACGCAAATACATCAAGCTGCGCAGCAGTCAGTGGCATCACACGGATCGTTAAAATTAGCAAAAAATGTGTCACATCCATGCTTGTTCCTATGTATTTATTGGCGATGCTTTTTTTTACATCAACTATAAAAGTCCGCTAGCTGTTCCATTAACCTAATCTGTTCTTTTAATTTTGCAAATCGATATGAGTGTCGCCTGTAACAATTTGCAATCAAACAAAACGATCGCTTCTATCCGATCAGAAAGATTACTTGAAATCCAACAATATTAACCACTCGCTAAATTTGAAAGAATGGATATTATAAATTAATCACGAGCAGCCTAATAAAATGTAAATTAAAGAAGACATTGATACTCAGCATCTTGAACTTTTTTAGGGATAGCGATAATAGTTATATTAACAACTGAAATCATACTACTGTCAGGAAATGCATGCAATCATGCAATCGGAAATCATACTACTGAAATGCATTAAATCACATACAGTCTTCATAATATGTTCAAGATTAAGATAGTGTAGAATATTAATCAGAACTAAATTAGAAAAGGTAATTGAACGAGACAGTAGATTAAATCGATGATGACATCGAAGAAAATGACGACTGAAGGAAGGAAGCCAGCAACTGACCCCCAATTGAAAAATAAATTGAAAGAAGAAAAGGTTGGACGATAACTGCAGTCATCGCATATTTGTGTATTACTTCAAACTAGCGCATTAGGTCATTGCCCTTCGGTAACACGTTTATCGAATACGGATAATACATTACGATCATAAACTCTGTCGTAATCCACATGACAGAGAAATATAGAAGACAAACAGACGGATGGATGAGCGGACACACCCACACACAAGAGGACCATCAACATGTGGTGGATTTAAATAATTCAATAAGAGCGTTTGTATATGTGCGTATTTTATATATATATATATATATATGTGTGTACTTTGTGTGTACTTGTTTGTTTGTGTGTGTGTGTATGTCATGTTTGTGTATATGGGTATGGGTGTGTGGTGAGTGTGTCAATATCAATAGCTCAGTGCCCTTGCATTAGTTTCTGCAATGCCAATTGCGGATTTTGAAGTATTTCTTTTATTGGATTGTGAGAATCTGTTGCAAGCAGGGAACCAAATAATCCGGATTTAGTCGCTGTTTCCAGTCCTGTGTTTTTCGCTGCTTCATGATTTTTCAAGACCCTGTAAAACAATTAATTTTTCAGTTTAATTTTCAAACAAATTCTTATTTTTGTATATAAATTTCTCAACTAGCAAATGAAAGCATGTTTATCATTTTTCAAAATGTCCTACAATTTCATAAAGTGACGTTCCGACGTGTTATTTCGTGGATAAAATTATTTATAGCATTATTTAAAAACACAGCTTAGACAATTAAAATTCGTTTTAAATCGAATAGAATGTGTTAATGGCATATTTCATTATTTCAAATTGTTATTTTTTTAAATAACAATTTGAAAACATTATTATTATTGGTCAGCGCTTTCTGCAATTTAATAAGAGAAGTATTACGCCAGATTTAGAAATTCATCGTCAAAATTAGAGTGCTTAAAAATATGTCAACTAAAACTATATTGGTAAGCTTCTAGCAAAAATAGGCATATTTCTGAGTCATTACATATCGAACAACTCTATTTTGAAAAATATCGACTTCAAATTTATACCAACATCCAAGACTAACCCCACTCATCCTATGTTATTGTTATAAATGTGCAAAAGATTAAGCGAAACAATGAATATCCGAAAAGGAATGGAGAAAGTGACAAGAGGAAAATACGATTTAATTTTGGAGTTATTCATTTTTTCTTTCTCCTGTCATTTTTTTTTTCATTCCATGAAGCATTCAGATATAAAAGAGGTCATTAATTAAGCAATACTTATGGGCTTGAAGAGCGAAAAAAACCGAAGGTAATTGAGCTTACTGTTAGTGAATCAATAAATAATTCATCTTCAAACATGAAGAACGATGTTAATCGTTTTTTTTAGCCTGCTGGTAGGAATTTACAAAAGCAATAAAGTTCCCGTTTGAACCATAAAAGAATTGGAATTTTTAGATCAATAACTGGAATTTTCAGGTCAGTAGTTAGCAATTTCGAGAGTTAAAAAAAAAGTCTCTTTAAAAATGAATCAGTTAATTGTTGAGATATACCGTCGAGCAAATACTTCTTTTTCGGATGGCCACTCGCAATCGGTGCCCTGATAAATAGGTCTGGGGGAATTCCAAAAAACTCTTCCACCGAATCCAGCATGTTCAAGAAATTTCACAACTTCTTCGTTATATTTCTGGAAATATAATTCCAAACTATAAAACTATCTCTTTTTTTTTTTACAAATTTAAAGATTTAGTTTTCACGAAATGTTAAGACAGAAACAAATGAGCAATCAGATTACTTGATAAAATATCATTGGATGGCGAGCATAAACACTTAGCGATAGCCTGTTTGCATCGGTTACAATCATATATTGGTATGGATTTTCCTTTTCTCTTCCATCTGTAGCATTCGTATAATTCGGGCCAACACTGATTATATTAACTGAAATTCTCAGCAAGCTTTATGACTGCCATTTTCGTAGATGGAATAACGATATGTGGTTAGTAGTAATATTTTAATGTTTTTTTTAATTCAAATTTCAAATAAAATGCTACTCACATTGTCGAGGATAAAAATATTCCTCAGTATACATCCAGTATTGTCCAGCACCAACTTTGTTTAAATCTCTTTTATAAGTCTCAACTGGACCATTTTTTGTTATCACTCGATAAGCTTCCTCGATCGAAAACCCATCTTCGCCCATCACCGAATTTGGCTTGACTGTAAATGCACATATAATTTAAAGGCTATCAATCTCACGAGAAATAATATGGATTAGCGCAAAACCTTGTCTCGCATTTCTATATCAGCGATCACTGGAATACTTATTCAAGAAAGAGTGCAAAGTAATCTTTATTAGATTCATGGAAACGAAAATATGATAAGGTTGAAATGTTAAAAAGGGAATGTTCGTTTGGGCATCTGCAATAGATGAGCAAGCCGAAAAGACTCACAGTATGCAACTGGACAGAACATATCTGTCCTGTACACATCGAAACTTATCGCTGCTTTATACACCTGTAATACATGTATTCTTGAAGAATAAGCAATATGGGAAAATAATTTTTCATTACATTTTTTTATGAAAATCCAAAGTTACTCTGAATTCAAATTTTTAGTCATTCATCCGACGGCTTGGTTATCGTAATAAAAAAAAAAAAAACAAATAGTTATAAATATTTTAGCAGCATCACAATACATTCACAACACGCTTTATTGGTGGTGGCGGTGGTGGTGTTGTTATGAGACGCGGTACAAATTGCTGCTCCGTAACTGGTGACTAAACATTTCATTTCATGATTTTTCATTTTATGCATTGTTGAGAGATAAACTATAGTTTAAAATTTTTACTATAACTGTTTTATCATCGTTCGACAGAATCTGTATGCTTGTAATTAATTATTACCAGATAGTTGATAGCAGTATAAATATTTCGAAAGTTTACAGAAATACGATGAGCATATAGACATCATTATTTTCATACAAAATAAAAATGATAACCTGATACCATCGGCCCATGATTTGTGAAGACGGTATATCAATTGCTTCAACATTATTTTGCATCATATTGCTTATACCACCAATGATGCCAGCTAAGGTGTTGATATCCATCTAAAAATTGTTTATTTCGGGACTGACTAAATAAGAAAGCTAATTTACAGTTTGGAATATTCAAATCTGTTCTTTTGTTGGGACGTAAAAAGCCTTCATTATTCCCATGCTCTAGTCGAGCTGATTTTATAGTGATTATGCTAACACAATATTTTACACTTAGTGCTATAAAAAAGTTCATGAAAATGTGAATACAGTAGTAAAATGGTAGTATTTAAAAAAATATATATAATAATAATAATGATTGCTGTTACTACAAGTGAGTTTTCATGAACAATAATCTATATAATTTTTTTTCAAATTTTATATTCTGAACTTTAAAGTTTTCAGGGAAATTAGTGATATGATTTATGAATGCTTCATATTAAGCATAAATAGAGACCCAAATCATTAATTCAAAAAATGTGAATAAACTATATTAGAGAAAAGAAAATTTTTTTTCCATCTCATAAGGTCATTCCGAAAATTTTTAGATCACAAAATCTTGAGAAGCTATAAATCGCCTACCGGATTTTCACCAATAGTTTCCACATAGCTTACAATAACAATAAGCAACAAGAATAATGGTATCATTTGCATTTGTTTGCGGGTTGCCGTATGATCAATTGAGCAATAATATTATGTTCTGTGGAGCTCTTTAATGGAGAAAGGTTGTTGACCCACGAATTAAAATTCATTCACTTGTTCACCGGTCTGATCAGACCTTGAAAATTGTGACACTAAATTTAGGTTAATATTCTCAATCCTGCCATTCATTTTACGAAACCACTGATTTTTTTTAGGAGATATCACCCTTAAAAAATAGGACTTTGTTTGAATAAAATAAGATACGTAGCACGCCTAATTATTTTAACATAATAATTATATCGCTTCATTGTTTTAAAAATACACTTGTACTACTATTTTTTAATCAATTTTAAATTTGCAGAAAAATTCTCTTATGGGTGGACGAAAGATATCATTCCATGAAGGAATATTTCTTTGCATACATTTATTATTTAGTGATTTCAAAACTCCTTAGTCTTTGCATTCAATGTTTTGTGTCGCTAATGAATATATTTGAGAATATAAATAGACTTGAATAATTTAGAAGTAGCAAAGATAATAGACTCACATTGTTCATCTTATTTTTGTATTTTTCTGCTTTTTTCAATATTTTTCAATGTGGAAAAAATTTTTTTCTGCCAACGAAATGTTTAGTAGGCATTTCACTCATATCTTTATAAACCAGTCTGAGCCGATTCAATAGCTAGTGCCTTTTCTAAATCAGCGATTATTAAGTGTAAGAAGGAATCTCAGAGAAGCTTCCAAATAAAACTTGAGAAAATGTGTTCGTTATATATAGAAAGAGAAAGTGGTTTTTCAAATTTGCGTATTATTCTTATTATAGATTCAAGGTTATTCAGTACGAGAAGAGAGAAAACTTGTATCATTCTTCTGATTATTCAAATCTTTTTTGAATAATGTATAAGGTTGCTGATATAATTTAGCAGTGTTAGAATGATAAAACCAGATCATTTTTTCTATTATTCCTATTCGTTGTTGAGTAGTCTTTTTCAGGATTTTAAACATATTTCGCAAATCTAATCTCTTCGCTGCTTAAGAAACAATGATTTTTTTAATAACTTGTATTCGTTTCCACTAATTGCAATCGTTTAAGGATCTTTTCGCCATTTCAATAAATGCACTAGCGCAGTCTTCGTATCCGCTTCCTAGCAATTTTTTAAAAAGATTTTAGTATTGTATTTACTTTTTCTTTTCAACAAGAATCGTAGTACATATTCGGAATAGAACAGAAAGATGGATCTTTTTTGTATTAGCAACAAGGATACAGCATTCGAAAGAAAACAGTTTAGCGTAGGCGCTCTATAAGTCAGCACAATAAGTCTTGAAATATTTTAATAAGCAGTGAAAACTATATCACAAAACTTTCAGCAAAAAAAGACTGGTTATAATTCAATGAGAAACAAGTTAAAAACAACGTTAGTAATCTGCCTGATTGCAAAACATAATGTTTCAGAGATAACGCCAATTACAATTTGATAATTAATTTCCTGCATAAACATTTTGAAAGAAAATTCTAAGCGATAAATCAAAACATAATTTTAAGAAACTTTCAATCAAGTAAATATAGTACCCAGCAAATAAATATATTTTTTAGCACACAGAAAACGTAAGATGAAAATAATCAGATAAAGCTGATTATTTTAATAGATAAAAAAATTTATCAGCTTCTGGCCAACTTGTCTAGTAAGAATACTTTAGTAGAAGAATTTAGTTATATCTGAATTTCTCGACAAAGTATTAGGAAAAATTACACTATGTTTTTACTTAGCAGTTTTTCAATTATGTTCTCACTGTGATTAATCAAAAAAGCGATAACGTTACTGGCTTCTGTTTTTCTTTACCAAAAACAAAATTAATTTTGATCAAAATTTCAAATAAGCTCTCTGCGTGCAACAACAATAGACGTATTAAAATTAAAACAACGAAAGGAATTATAAAAATTTGTAAATGACACAAATGAAATCCTTAAAGTTCGATTTAGAGTTTAGAGTTTTCATCAAAGTTTAATTGAACTTTGTTAACAAAATAACCTTCTATATTTTTCGAACGCAATTTTGCTCATCCTTCGATTTTTCAAAGAATATTAAAAGATGTATCTGTAAAGAAACAAAGCAAATAAAGCCAACAAAAAATAAATCGTTATTGATAAATAACGAAATTCAAGTTAAACGTTTACTCGGTCCAAATACCTCGAAAGTGCTGTCGGCATACTGGCAAGAGCTATAGCTAGCTGGTTGTAACATATTAAAAGCCCTAATGAAGCCATTAATAAAACCTTGATCTTCTAACCACCGCAGTACTTCTTGTTCGTATTTGGCTTTAAATTTATCCGGATCTCGAACTAATACTGTTACAGGATATTTCACCCAATTTGACACGACTGCCCATTCATATTGTGGATTACCAAATGGATCTGTTCCTTCTGGACCCAACTTATAAATCCAAACTAAAAATATTCGTAGTGCAACTTTTGCTATTTTTATCAAGTCATAAAAAGACGCAAACTGAAAAATGCCTCACAAATTTTTTTAAAAAAAAAAAGAAACTTTAGAAAATGCTTACTAAAGTTAAAAATTTTGGTACTGCAAACTAGCACTAAATCGGTTGAGCTTAATTTAGCTTTCAACTATATCGCCGCTCGATTCT
The DNA here is from genome assembly GCA_008729115.1 of Dirofilaria repens. Lineage (NCBI taxonomy): Eukaryota > Metazoa > Nematoda > Chromadorea > Rhabditida > Onchocercidae > Dirofilaria > Dirofilaria repens. Next base: position 1,274,605 of record SNRZ01000006.1, on the reverse strand, counting down.
AGATGAATAAACAACTAGATATTCTAAGAATGCAACAAAATAATAAGAAAAGTGAACTGAGCTAGATAAGGACATGGATTCTAATTTGATATAGTGTTAGTATAATAAAGACAAAACTGATCAGACGAACATGGTTGTGCATCAGATGTTTCAGAGCTGTGCAGCTGCAGCATGGCATCTTTATTACCTCCTCGGAAAGCATAACCGATTGAATAACGTACGGGACCAAATTCACTTCCCTCACGATAAATTTTCAATGCTGTGAAAGTAGCCGTTTTATCGTTCTTTGTTAAGCCGCCATCTATATGAAAACGATATTTTAAGCAAATCAGTTTAGCTTGACGACTATTTATTATGGATCATCACTTTCGATAGGATTTGTGTTTCACATATCCAAAATGGTCAAAAATAAATTGAGTCCCTGAAGATTATTAACTGCAATGCAGTCACATTTTATACAAAATCACTTAAGCTAGCGATTTTAAATACACTACATTGATGTTTAAAAGCGAACTAAAGTAAAAGAATGATAAACGAACAATGATGTACAACGCAGCGTTGTTCAGTAGCACGAGGACTATTGATACCTTCAAACCACCTTCCCATAAATTTGTGCAAGTCAAAATCTTCAGGTGTTGGTGGTAACAGAGCATCAGTGACGTTATCGGCAAGAGTTTGCAACTGCTCCGGTGGTATAACATCAGCCAGAGTTGTTCCATTCGAAATACGACGCGTTATTGAACCTACATTTGAATATTGTGCGTATCGCATATGCAAATAATATCGTTCATGATTGTGCAGAGGATTTCTCATGAAATATTATGTAAAACCGAAACAGACCAATAAGCTGAACAACATCTATTTGACCCTGTTCATTACGAGGTATGCCACCCGGCAGTAATGGAAAGCCAGGTATTCGCGGCAGTCCCGCATGAGCTGGTCCACGTCCACCACCAGCACCAAGCGCTGCTGCAACTCCAGAAAGTACTCGCTGAGCAGTATTCTGTTGTCGACGAATCCCAGAGCGCGAGAGAGCAGTTTGGGCTGCAGTTTCCGTCTCAGCATCTGTTGAGTAAGCAACAGATGCATCACTTCCACCTGTTCCCAGTACATTAGGAATGCCTTGTGACAATGCATCAGCTACACCAGCTGCAATGAAATTTTTTTTTTTACAAATTCCTGAAATGTTTATGATTTGTCAAAAACTGATTCGTATCCAAAAACCTGGAAATAGAACTCCAAAGTGAATTTCTAACAAAGGTACGCTAAAAAAATTAAAATTTACTGCTAGGATAAAAGAGTTTTATGTGCGAACATCTATAAAGTAATATGCAAAAATAACTTACTGTCTTGGACCAACTTCCTTATTGAACTTGACAACAATCCAATAAGACCATTTTCACCAGGAGTAGCTTCAGGTAAAGGCATATTGCTCATGCCGCGATAATGTGTCGGACCCGTTGCCTCGTTGTATAACTGGTTCAGTTGACTTCCAAATGCTGGATTTGCTTGTGATAATACATCTATAATTAAGTTAATCTGCCTGCAAATTACAATCAGCTTCATAAATTCTTAGGAATATATACAAACCATTTTGTGAAGTAGAAGGTGATAAACTTCCGGAAATGTGTTCTGGTGGTAAACCTTGAACGGGTATTCCTGCAGCTCTCAATTCCTGAAATTTTAAATTGAAACATTTTTTTGCGATTATTTTTACATTATAATTTGTGTCTTCTGCATATAGAATAAGAAACCTGAATAGCGCCTGCGAAACCATCCGGGTGATTACCAGTAAGACCAGGTATTCCAAAACTATCGAGGCCAAAAAATTTAATGAGTTGATTCTGTACATCCGGTGGTATATTTATTGGTGGTGGCGGTGGTGGTGTTGTTATGAGACGCGGTACAAATTGCTGCTCCGTAACTGGTGACTAAACATTTCATTTCATGATTTTTCATTTTATGCATTGTTGAGAGATAAACTATAGTTTAAAATTTTTACTATAACTGTTTTATCATCGTTCGACAGAATGTCTATGAAATTGTCGAATACAGTTCAACTGAGAAATTTAAAGTATGTGAAAAAACATCAGGCATTACGCTATTTATTGAATGCGACTAATTTGAACGAAGTTAAGATCTTTTTGTTTTTCCTAACAAACTATTGAGACCAGGTCAATTTATAGTTGATTTTGTCCACTCACTTGTATAATTATTAATGTAACAATGGCGGCGAATCAGTAAACGGTACAGACTACTTAAAATTTCAATACTCTTTTCTTATCTGATGATATTACTGCTGGAAAAATTGTTTAGAAAGCTACTTACAGCATTATTTCAAGATTTTTCCTAAAAAAATATCTGCTTTTATTTTTAATTTCATTTTCTATTATTACTCAGTTATTGTCATACTTCATACGGTAATAAGGAAGCGCATGAACTAAGATGCGACAATTCAACACGAATACACAAATACAGATATCGGCAAAAAGGGCAAGTCTTTGCCTTAAATTTCGAAAAACTATCTCACAGCGAAGCACAAAATATTTTTTAAAATAGATGCAATAAACATACTGGCGGTATAACTGGAAGTTGAGCAGTAGGGGTCAATGAAGGACGATTTCCCAAACGCAGTTTTTGAGAATGGTTAGTTGATGCAGCTGGTGCTAATTGCGATTGTAAAGGACGCGGTGGCACCACTTCTTTCATGAAATTTGGTTTTCGATTTTGCGGTGGTAATCTAATTGTTATTGGCCGATCACTAATATCTGCATGTATCATACCAGTAGTAAATAGTAACATATTAATTATCTTCATAATCATTACTTTCTTCGTCTGAAAAAAAGTAAATATCAAATACATTTATACCACACTTCAAAACTTCACATCCACAAAATACCTAAAATGATAAAACAGCAAATTTGCAAATTTGTGAAGTTAATATTATGAAAAATCATAACAGAATAGATATTCGAATCTTCAAAGTAACATTCAAACATGATGTGATAACTAGAAACAATGAAAGTTTCCCAATAATTCTTCCATAAATCTATTTTTATTGTTTAGTTTAACCTGAATTTAATGATTCTTTTGAAAATCTTTTTAAATTTTAAGTTTTAGATAAAGATCAAGAGAAAGTGAAATACAATGAATATTACTGATAAACTGATATAATTTCTCCATATATATTAGGGTCAAAAGTAAATTATGCAATAAATGGGATGAGTTATTTGACATGATATCTTCAAGAAGTGATAAAAAAATACAAAAAAAAAAGTGATAAATACTGGGTGACAATAGCAACAGTAGATCTGGATCAAAGAAAACTTTTTATTCGTCATTTCGAAATTTAAATCTGAAAATTGAATCTTTATGATCAACGAATGAGCTGGATCGGTACTACGATTATTTGCTGAATCTCACGAAGGTAGCAGCATATTGGGGTTAGCTTAGATGTTTGAACATATATATGTTGTGCTGTAGATTGAGAGTATCAGGTGATCGATCATTGTTGTAGTTTATTCTTAAGGGAGATCCAAGTTGTCCCCTAGAAACCTAGACAGGCACATGACTAATATACATTTTTTCAGTTATTTACAAACATGATGAGAGTGTTCATAGTGGAGGTTGTTTGAAATGACTAGCACATGAATCAAAACCCACAACAATTAGTTGGAAAAAAAAAAGAAAAAAACTACTAATTGACGTACGAATCTTTACTTTTTTGATTATGCCACAAATCACCAAATTATACATCATGATTTACGAATAGAAATTGAAATTAAAACAACCCATACACATTTAATATGGACTGTCCTACACAGAGGGGCAATTAATGTTTGATTCACCGCTAAAACTATCCAATAGGTCAATAAAATATCAGTATAACTCACTCATTGAATAAGATTTTTACACTGGTACACTTAAAGTAGCAATAGGCTGATACTTGAAATCTCGAAATCCTTGAATGTTAAATGTGTTTTGCGTGTATTTTGCGAATATTAGTATCATCAGACACTTTGTATCACTTTCCTTGGAAGCTTACTCACAAAATCATTGCAAGAATATTTCAACTTTAGTATACAACACCAAAATATACAACATTAACATAATTACAGAATACAAAAATCGAAAAAGAATAGCAATTGGAACTACGCTATGCTCTTCAATGCGATTGAGATGAGTGAAAAGACACATAAGAACAGTTGTCGATGACTGCATATGAATTTTCAAAAGATTAAAACCTAACCAGGTCAAGGGCGATTGCAAAATACCAACCGGGGCATGACACTGTCACTTTACTGTGCTCCAATAGTAGATCGCATTGGATTGACCCAAATAGAAACAATACCAAAATAACATCGTTTAGCTTTCTGCAACAGTAAGAATCTTTCTTCGTTCAAGTAAAGGTAATAAATATTAGTGAATGCCGTTCAACAGCTTATGCCTAATACGAAGTACAAACAAAATAGCACTCCATTCGTGTTCTACACATTTACCGTTCACAGTTCACCTCATCTTTCTCAACAAATCTGAAATCTCACTACTTCCTCTGTTCTCTACTTCATAAATTGTGAGGAACTTCAACCACTACCAAAACAGTGCCAAACTACTCATATTTTACCTATTAGTAACAATGAAATCACAACCAATTGCACTGTGAACACCACATCTATATTCCTATTATTTTTACATTCGCCATCATTCTATCCACTTGGTTTAACTATTAAAATTTAAATAATCAAGCAGGCGTTTTTCAAAATGCGCAAAACGAACAATGATAATTTATTCGTCTTCATTCGTCATAACAATTTTGTGAGACAAAAAAAAAAACTATTAACAAATTGAGGCGTGCGTTTGGAGCGCACCCTATGCCTATGATGAACGCTTTTTGTTGGATGCGCACAATGTAACATAAATAACACGACAAACAGAAACGAAGGAACAAGAAAATCAATCCGAAAACAAAGCATGAAATTTATATATTAGATCAGATTGTTCATTGTTGAAAGGATTCTTACTTAACGGAAAGTAAGTTAAAACATCACCCACCAACTTCTGCTCAAAACCGGGAAATATGTCTCGCTCATTTAGGCACCATATTATCAGGCTTATTCAAGTGCATTCACAAAAATAGAAAAAGTCAGAAAGAGATATTCGCGTAAATTCGGACGTTATGCAGCATGCGGTAAAATGAACATTTAGGCGGAAAATTCTCTAAATAATAAATCACATTACTAGAGAAGAGAATTTAGGCTAGAAAATTCTCTAAATAATAAATCACATTACTATAAAATAATGGGAACAAATAAAAGGAAAAATATAACAGATGATAGCACAAAACCAGGAAAGCCTAAACCAGATCGGATAAATTTGACATTACTAATGAAAAATCTTCAGTGGTTGAACAATTATGTAGCCTGGCAAAATGGGATTATGATACATCATTGGTTTAAACACACAATCTGTGTCCACTGATACCATCTTACACAAAGTTTACAATTAATTCACTCCAAACGCATCACTTTTGCGAAAGAGAATGGGAGACTTTAAATGCAAAAGAATAGAAATCAATGGCATCACAGATGCAGAAAGAGACTTTATTTAAAAAGTGGAAAGCAAAAGCAGCAGTAGCAGCAGGATAAATTGAAGAATTTTTTTCCTTATAAAAAACAAATACAATCACGATGACCAAATACACTGTTGAATAATACTGATTTTCACAAAATTCAAATTTTGCAAAATATTTTTTGTAAATACTCCCTCTCATAAAATATTAATAATAATCAACATCACTACCACGTTATTATTCACAAGAGATGGTTGCTTAAACCATGCCGTAAGGCAGCGTAATTATAAAATCATTAAAAATTAGCAGTGAAAGCATCAGTTATGGATAACGATTGCTTTTTCAGTTGTGTGCGACCCACGTGTGCCACGGCTTTTGTTCATATGATCCAATCCAAGCCAAGGAGCAGATGCGTAACCTGTAAGTCCTTGCTTTTTTTCATTTCAAAATACGGAAAAAATTTGGGTTTTGAGATATTAACATTACATGTCAGCGTGAAACAAAAATACTTAAGAAAGCTTTAAATATAGTGAAGGACACAAAAATCATTTAATAATTGAAGTCAATTTTTATTTCATTGACAACATTGAACCGAAAAATCATAGAAGCGACTGCACTACCTAAAAAAAAGTGAAAATAGAGGTCAAAAAATAGGGAAACCTGTAATATGCGTATGAGAAAGTTCATTGAGATTAACCACGTTATCCTTATCCAAATATTTACTCACTCGATTATTGACAATTATAGCAAACTTATACTGCAACAAAATGGATTTCGTTCGCAAATAATTAATAATTTGAACATGAGTTAAACATAAACGTATTGATTTCATTGTCCAAGAATATTTACAAAAAAAAAAACCTTTTCAAATTCCTTAGTAGGGACATCCAATTTCTTTCTAATTCGCTCGCTTACACTCTCCAATGTCTCGCCATTTGTAACTTTGATGAAAAAAGGGATACCGAACATGCGCGTCGGATCCTTAAACAATGTTTTTAACGAAGAAATATCCTAAACAACTGCATTAAAATACATATGCATATCGTATATTTTACAGAATTTTGGACTTACTTTATCAAAATGACCAACAGGTAAGAGATGCTCACCAGGCCTAATAGTCACTTCATCTTCCGGTATCTCTTCAACCCGTACCTGGAACAATTTTGCAATTTCTTTAAAAAAATTATCATGTTAGTTTATTCAAGTAGCTGGCTGCTTAAAAGTCAAAAGATGAACATTATATTAACTTTTTTTGAATTAATAATATTTTGAGCAAAAGCTATCCAAAACTTCATGGAATAATGTGCTATAGTACAAAATTTTCTTATAACCAAAATTCATTGTTTTAAATTGATGCGAAATAAAACAGCATTTAACAAGAAATAGAGAAACAACATAATGTATTTATTCAAATCATTTAAGCATTGGAACTCTATGCTTCATATTATAGTATATATAATAAAGGCACAACCACAGAAGTCGAAATACTTGCAAATTCATACTGAATGAGATGGCAAACTGACTGCGTAAGATGTATTGCCAATCTTCGTATAAATTTCACTGGCAAGTGTGTCATTAGTGAAAACGTGATAAGCCCGTAAACAGTGCGATGCCTGACCTACGTAAACAAGCCTGCAAGATTAACAACGATTTAAATCAGCACTTAACAGAAAAAAAATTCAATCGGCAAATACATGCTTCAGTAACGTTTAGAAAACCAACAAGTAACGAATAGAAATCACCTCAACAATTTAGTTCCTTTAGCTGAAAAACGGAATTCTCGTTGCGCTTCATCCAAAATTGATTGAACTCTTCCTGTTTTCTCGGGAAAGACAGTAGTTTCCTAGAAATTCGTAAAACATACTGCTCTCAAAATAATTATTATCCTATTTTCCATAAGACAAAAATTTTCAAGAAGAACCATACCGTGATTTGCATTTTTTCATCCATCATCTGCACTCTCATTTTATAACGTCGTTCGAGATCGCTCACAGCAATGGGCATTTTTGTATAATAAACACGATAGCGTTTTTGCCGCCGAGGATCATGCCTATGTGGACCTGTCAATCCAAGAAGATCTTTCACCGAATAAACCCGTAATTCATGCTCGTTCAAATGATTGTTGGTTGGTTTTTCATTATACTGACTTACCTGCAGCTAATTCGTTAAAATATTCTTAGTATGAATAACATAACGAAACAACATAACAAACATCGCTCTTATCCAGAATTTTCTGCAACTAATTAAAATATCATAGGAAGACAACCTTCATAGCTCTATGAAAAAAAAAAAGTAGGTAGGCGGATAAATACGTAAATCAACCAGTAATCTATAAGGAAAAGTGGTAAAAGAAGACGCTCGGAAAAATTTGTCTACATAATTTTTGACTCATAAGAAAGCTTTATTGCAATTTGATTTCAACAATCCTGAAAAACAGCTGATGAACAGAAATAAATATCTGCAAATCCCAAAACAAATGGAACAAGTGAGCACAAGGCTAATCTATTTTTATTACTAAAATGATGCCATTAAAAATAATTTTCAAACTGAATTTTGTTGAAATGCACTCAATAAGATAAACTACCTTCCACAAGAGGATATGATCTGCCGAACATCCAATACCAGTAGCGATCCATTGCATTAGCTGCCCCATGGTCCAAGTCTAAAAATATTATACTATAACACCTGTAAAATGTTGAGCATATAACGATAAAAAGTAAGCCAAATACCAAACTCTTGAAAAATTTCAAAATATTTGCAAACAAAACCAGAATTTTATAGCGATAACCTGGCTTATTTCTCCTAAAATTGGATCGAATTGTTCATTCAGAGGTGTTCCAAAACCCTCCGGATTTTGCAAGGCCTCAATCTGCATAGCGTTATATTTTGTCGTATAATACAAATGAGCGTTGTTTTCTGTAGTTGATTTATCAGTTCTTTCGAATACTAACAATGCGCCATCAACTAAGTCCACCAATGCATGATCTTGTGATATCATATCATCTATGCATAAGGGACGCATTCGTTCCGGTGCAATCTCCTGCAACTAGCGAATCAAGATAATCTATTACGAAAAATAATTTCAGCCATTATCTTCAGTAAAGATTAAATCTGCAGGTCCTTTTAAAGCAAGGCTAAATTTATTTATCTACAAAAATCACATTTACTACATTGCACACATGAAATCGATATATGTGTACAGCAAATTTAATTCCTGGAATAAATGAAGTACAGAAACTGCATTTTCAGAAGTTCAAAAAATATCTTCTGTGCACAAAAATAGGTCTAAAAAAAATACTTTTAACAGCACAAATTATGCGTCAAAAATTTAATTATATCATTTCACTCAAAGATACTTGATGTTCGTTGCAATTTTATTACTTTTGTGAAAAATATCCACGGCATAATTTACTGTTTTACCATTGTTAAAAAATGTATAATTAGGAGGTAAATACTACTATGAATAAATACCTCATAAAATTTCAACTCTGTTCCTGGAGGCAAACCCGCTCTTTGCAAAATTTGTGGCAAATAATTTCTAATCATCGATTTATAATTGATCATTATATGGCCACAAAAAAAAGTCATTTTTTCATCAGCGTCGTAATACTTCAAGAAAAACATCATATCATCTGCAAAAGAAACAAATCTTGCTTCCACGTATAAATTAATGGAAAAAAGACTGATGCACTGACTATAATCCAAATAAAGTATTTATAAAAAACTAACTTGATTCATTGTATGGTAGCAAACCATTCAAGGAAGTCCTCGAATCTTGTGCAGTCTCAAGAAAAACAATGTTGCGATCACCTTCAAGTGCCAAATCAACACGATTTGAATGCGGTCGGTCACTATCACGTTTCAACAACGTCGACGGACGAAGACGATTCAAAGAAAGAGCATTATTCCTTTCATCCCGGATTGTGTTTTCATGTACTTGCCATAAGCGAAAATTATTTTCGCCAAGATGCTAAAAATAGGCTTTAAAATTCCGATTTCGATATATATATAATCATCAATATATATTATATACATTCATTATATATATATATATATATATAAGGCTTGGTCACAACTAGAAAATTGACTTGTCACTAGTTTGCCTTTATGCATTTATTCCATGCTATTAAACTTTGCTTCGCGTAATTGAGCACAAGTGAATTTTATATACGCATATATATATATATATATATATATATATATATATGTATAAATATTATATAACTTACAAATTCTTCCGCAAACAATGTATACAGCTGATCAATAGTCATCTTCTTCTCAACCTTCAGTCGACGAGCTTCATCGAGTATCTTAGGATCGAATAAATCGAATCCCGAATAGCTGTACATGTGTTCTTCTAATATCACCTAGATAATCATAACTAGAAAAAACATAATATCCAAGAAATAAAGACGATGGTAATTATAATGTGAATCAAACATACAATAAGCTCTGTGAACAAATGAGCTTCAAGCTTCTCTTTTTTCTTTTTGGCATCCGCTGATTTTTCCTCTTCAAACCGCAGCCGTAAATGTCGTGGAATATCTTCTTCAGTCACTGGGCACAAAACATCATCTGTGGATGAAAAACAATATCACAAATACGAAAAGATTATATTAAAATGCTATGCTCAAGTACGGAAATTCATGAAATAAATAGTAAATAACGTTTAAAAAATGAAAATTAAATAAAATTATAACTTACTTATAGAATTTTTTTTAATATAAACAAGCATATAGGCATTCGTAAATGATTTGCCTGGGAGATCTGGATCATCACCTCCATAATTTGCTTCTATAGCATCACGAACAGAAGCACGAGAAACAACATCATCATCAAATTTGCACCACTGAAGAAGTGAATTATTTATATTCTGTTAAAAATTAGAATATAATACTACGCAAACACCACGAAAGTGGAACAGAAAATGAGTCGCTATTAGAAAGTTCTAGTATGCTGAAAGTATATAAGCAAAACTAATTTATTCGAAGTAACGAACAAGGAAAGATACCTTAGGTGGTCCGCCCAAATTTGTGTTAATAAAAACTACATAATGTCCACCATGAAAATCACCAGAATGTACTAAGACAGCATGAAGCAAAAAGTCTTGAGGTTCTTTTTTGTCGCCATCTTCTATGAATGCATTCAAATTTAAAAGTGCAGGAAATTCGAACCTGTAGAAAAAATCAGCATTGACACTTAAGTTTCATAATTTTCAAGCTTTGCTCAAAACTAGAGATGAAATTAAATTAACAAAATTACCGGTCATTAATTTTCACGTTTGCATCCTGTAATGCGTCATATTGGAAACGCATCAGTTGCAAATGTAAAATGGGAGGAAATGAAATAAATTTGACGCCTTTAACAGCTGGTTGTAAACCGAATTCTCCAGCATCATATTTATTATCGCCGTCAAGTATTTCTGCAGCCGTATAATCAGAGAAAGATTCTAAGACTGAAATTAGATCACTTACATGAAGAAATGAATTTCTCTGATTTTCAACTTCTTTAATCAATTTAATTTTCATTAGAAATTAGTAGATCCTCTGGAAACCTGTAGCCTCAGATAGATTAAGAACGCACCGTTTGCTTTGCCTTTGATATTAAGCTGAAGATCATAAAATGATTCAACCCGGTTAGATTCAAAGCATACATTTTTACAGCGCACGTATGATTTCATTTTTCCTTCAAACAAAGAAGGAATGGTATTTTTTACCTGAAACAGAGAACCTTGTTTGACTGATGTCACAAATGATTCAAAATAAAATATTGCAGTCAAATTATAGGAAGATTTTAAATGTTATTTTTTTTTGTCGTATTTAAGCACTACAGCAACCATTTTACTAGCTGAAATCGAATACAAGAAAATCAGAAAGTATAACTTCTGTCCATTAACAAAATTTCGATATATTGTAATATTGCAGAATTGAAAAAGATACCTTCGTTCCAGACATTTTATTTTCCAAATTATCTAGAAGTACACGGCACAATTCTTGCACATCATGCTGATGAAATGATTCGACGCTATCCCATCCGAATGATTTCGTCAGCTTTTTCGTGCCAACAGGTTTGTCCGAATTTTGCAATTCATAAAAAACACGCTGCATAGCTAAAGCTACCGAAGTTTCTGGATCATCATTTTCAGTTGGCATTTGATACACAGCCTGAAAGTAGCCAAAACTAAAAGTTCCATAAGAACTGTAATTTTAAGAGTAAGAGAATAACCCCAACATTTATCACAACCTTTCTTAACTGATTGGTGAAGAAGAAAGTCTGTAATATCGAATTCATGTAACACGTTGCACCCTGATTTTTAAGACCAATGAAGCCGGCATGTTTCTTGCTATCCCATCTAAATATAAAGTCTTTTTTAAGAATTTAGAAGGGTGTTCGAACTCCAAATCGTATGAGTAGAAAAAGATAAACATAATATCATGTGCAAAATTTAGCATGCAGTAACAAATAGATGTGAAGATCCAAAAAAAATGAAAACAAACTGCACGCCATGAGGAGCATCAGCCATAACTAAAACTTCCAACTTGATAGTATCGTCTTTAATGTAACCGCTTTCGGAGTTCAGAAGCGTCTGCAAATGAAAACACTATTTCCTGCTCCTTACTAGTGATTATATTGCTCATACGTCTGTAGATAGATTGTTCACAACAAGACTAATGTATTTGTTGTTAGGAAACAAGCACACAATTTGCGAAGAATATTACTTACTTCACAAGGTAAAAACTGCGAATAACCCCAATCGTTTTCCTTTTGATAGAAAGTATGATTAATTCTTCGTACATGATTCTCAACTCCAGATTTCTGTGACAAGACAGTGAGTACAGCACTTGCCGTACATGACCAAGAAATCGCTTCTGCTTCTCCATTACATTGTAGAAAGAAACCAAATGCACGGCCTGCTGATCGGCGTTCACTTTGAAACTGTAATTATCCAGCACTAATTTTTCAACTTTATAAAAAACTCATTTTTCAAATATTTCCAAACGATTATGCAAGGTTCACAACAAAAGCATCAAATCTAACAGGAAAAGGAGAAAACCAAACTCTATTCTGTTCACGCGGCATTGCTAAAATCCTCCATGGCAAACCTCTAACAAATATCGGTTCACTTAATTTCTGATGCGTTTCAGAAGAACCACGAGCAAAGTCACTGAAGTGATCAATATCCATGCGCAAAATTCCCTCTGGCTTATATGGATCTATAATTAATAATGAAACAATCTACATGAGTCAGCTGGTTCCAAACAAGGAATTTCACTGAGTTTTTCCGCCATTAATTTATCTCCGAGAAAGTTCAATGGGAGTTTATCTGTAAGCATTAACAAAAAAAAAGATCATTTTTGCACAGCTATCTTCTCCACAGAATGATAAAAGCATATTAGAAACTTTATGCGACGGGAGGAACGAATAAAAAAGTGATGAGTAAGAACATCAATAGAAGATAAAAAAATTTAGTTGCAAAATGAAAGCGACCATTTTCAATCATAAAAATTTCAGACTAGAAGTGACAGCATAATAAACAATAATGAATTGTTCTGACACTTCAGAAATATTTAAAGTTTTGAAAATTTTCAAATTAGGATTTAAAAAGATCGTAAGAATTTTATACCATCTTCTTCGCAGTCTCCAGATAATGGAGAACCATGTCCTGAAAATAATAAAGTTTACGCCAGCGACGAGTGGTAAACAAATTAAGCGATAAAAGTAGTACTAAAATAAGGTCGCATTTGCATTAGAATGAGTTTACACTTATTTGACAAAAACGAACTACTCTTTCTTTCCGTTATAACTTTGCATCAACACAAGATATTTCACCAAACTTTCCATATATATAATATGACAAATCGAAATTATGCTCGCCTTCATTAATATTGGTTGTATCCATCGCATCTTCCTGATTGTTGCGTTGTATAGATGCTTTAACAAAAGTTGCTCTACTACGATCATTTTCTTTATTTTCATGCTGCAAATATACCAACAGATGAATACTCTTGGACGTCTGACAAAATAATCTATTCATACTTGAATCACCTCATTTCGCGTTACCGACTTATACTCATGCAAAAAAAAGTTATAAAGAAGTTTGAAAAGTAGGCGATGTTTCTAACGAAAGAAAAGGAAGTGACCAAAAACACCCACTTCTTCCTCAGCGAATGGAACTCCACTGTCAACATCGTCATCGGTATCACTATTTTTCATTTCCCGTCCACGTTCCCCGCTCCCAAGATCGTTTGTCATCTGAAGAATAAATGCATAAATATTCTGCCTAGAAAAAGTGACACAATTCGTTTGGCTCTTTAACGTTTAACATGCAAAATGCAAAAAAAAAAGAAAGCAAAAAACAACCTTTGCTTAAATGCACCCTCGAATTTTAAACATTGCAAATTTCATCACGCCATTCACGGGTAAATTTATTAATAAAATAGGAAAAATTTATGATTTTAAAATAGCAAAATTTCACTAAACTGAAGGGCAAAACAAACTTCTAAAACTTTAATTATACTCTTAATCTAAGTGGGATCCGATTACTTCCATATATTCCCGATATCATGTCCAAAAAATTGTAATTTTCTTTCTCATCGCTCGCCGACACAACCAACACAGTTCTTCTTCCCAAGCTTGCACGCCCGCCCAACTACACATACCAAGAACCACCTCCCTTTCATCCCTACAATAGCACGCACCAATACTTCACGACTGATACTTAAGCTGCAACAGTCATAATGTGAAGTACTGTGAAGAAAATTTTCGTGTTAATACCCGCATAGAACAGAACAGCTCATACATGGAATGAGAGACCCCCTATACTCGTTTTTTGTCGGAAATTTTAAGAAACTATTTTAACTGAAGCGATTGTTTTGATATTCAGGATGGCTTATCAAAGTTATAAGTAATGCATTGAAGTATTCTGATTCTACTGCAAAAGAACCCACTGGTACCCGTAAATATCTTTGTTTTGTGTTGAAAGTATTGACTTCCCATTTGCTTCATTTTATTAAGCGCAGTCCCTGATTGACCAAAGCATATCTTCTGCTAGTGTTACCCCCATAGTCTATAGCTATGACTTTTTTGTCTATCCTTCATTTCGCATAGATCATTGTTAGCAACGCAATGACCGGCCAAAACATGACAATCCTATGTCCATTCGATAATTAGAGAGTCCAAAATATTCTGCTTCAACACTGAATCATCAGTGAACTGCCTCCATTGGCTCCAGTGCAGGATGAACTAAACAATACCAACACCTTCCAACTCTATGTTAAAAATAAGGATCATGTCCTCACAATATCCACTATGAATTAAATATAAGTAGATCGCTTTATTTCTTAATAGTCGGTGATCTACTGAAACTTTTTTAAACCTTATGAAAGTATCACTTCAAATCCCTATAGTTTTACTGTTTCTAATGCCTATTTTTCTTACCTGCTTATTTTTTGTAATGTCAGAATTCAAAAAAGAACGATGGATTTCTAAACTACATTGAAAAGAAATAGCGAAAAAAATAAAACCCGAAAAGAACCATGTTTACGCACTGCTTGATAAAGTCCACTTTTCCACATCCAGTTATATTGTGGATCTTGTTATTTATAAGACATAACATTAACAATGATAATAGTGGCATAAATAATTAATGAAATGCAGAGGAATCCAGTGAAGAGGCACAAAATTATCAAGACAACGTGATGAAAACAGACATTATGAGTACCAAATTCATTGCATGAAATGATTGTTCATTTAGGTACAGTATGAAATGTTGACTGTTTAATCCATGCAGATATGGATTTTCAAACAACAATATGAACTTAAAAAAAATGCAAGAAAAGAACGAACATACAAGTTCTCTTCATTGTCCTAATAAAATGATGAATTATTTTTAAATATCGAAAGTAAGCACCAATCATGAAATAAATATATTCAATATTATGCATGTACTGAGCAAATGAACCAGCTGCTAATTATTGAATGCATTTTTAAACTGACTCATACAAATGGAAAATCATAAAGAACGATGTAGTATTGATATCTTCAGACGTTATTGAGATCACATTGACATTCTGCGTTTAAAACTTACACTCTAAGTGGTATATGTTCACACACTCAACTAAAAAAAGTCAATAAAAAGTGCAATTGCTTTGTTGAAACTATAATTCGTTAAACAAATAAGGATGAAAAATAATCTAAGCCACGCAAAAATTTCTAACATGAAAATAAAAATCGAATGATATTATGCACGGATATCCAAACGTAGCAGAGACTGAACAAACTGATATCCAGTCAATGTATAATTTAAAAACCAGTGAGAAATATGTCAAAATACGGCTATACATTTGATTCTGGAGTAATTTTTAAAGCAAATTTTGATGTCGATGACTGCTGTTCAGTAAGATTAAAAAAAGGAAATGAATGAAGTGAACAAAGCAATTGCACTCCAGCATCATCATCACGTTCGTGACAACGCAGTACAAACACTGTACCGTGCTTAATACCAGCTGATGCTTGGACATTGCATACAATTGACCACTTTGTTTCCCTCATGCGTTCCTAAAACATCACTACACATTAATATGCAAATAATCCAAAGCTGCATTACCAAATTTTAGTATGAAAATGCTAGTAAACCGAATCTAGTAGTTATAAACCAAAATTTAAGGAATAAATTTTCATAAAACCTTCATTTCTAATATTAGGAAGTAGCAGAAATAATAAAGTCTAAGCTAAAAAAACTAACTGGGAAAGGAAATTTCGGACAGAAAAATCTCTGCAAAAATGTAGCAGCTGTAAAACGAAGTGAAAGACATCGAGCAAGATGAGCAACAACTTGATCAGCTGTATGACGGGGTTGCTGTCGAGTAAGTTTTAAATACTTGTTCAGTGGCCTAGCAATAGCGGAAACACTGCTTGCGCTGCTCCAAGTGCTTCCATAGGTTCTCCCAAAACCTGCAAAAGTTATTTCTTTGTATCTCCTATAATAATAATTTTACTGTTATGAGTATTCAAGGGACTTTTTAACGTTTTAATACAAAGTGTGACTCCAGGAAAAAAACTTTCTTCCGGAATATACACCTTATTTTGATTATTGGTAGTCACATTCTGAACACTTGCAAAAGCTTCTTCAGTGGTACTAATTAAGCGATACTTCCGTTTTTGAACTCTCCGCTCCCACTCTACTATTTCATGGTAACGTTCATTGTGTCCACCAATTCGTCTTTTCGCAGCAGCTTCCATGATGGCACGAGCATTAGCCTCCGTTATAGCACATTCGTTACCCAAACCTTCGATATCATACATCTTGAAACCACCTGTTGATTGTGACACACCTAAACTATTTGCTTACAGGTAAAACGAAAGCTCTCCATATCCATACTATTTTTCTGAGACCAACAACTTAGTTATTTTCAAAATAATTCAATACATAGCAAGAAAATACAATCATGTTGTTTATCTAGAAGGCTTTTGAGAAATTACTAAGATCATTTAGTATGCTTACAAATAAATTCCTCACGTGCTTATTCTATTTACTGCGCTGTATTTCACTGATATTTATAATATCGAGTAATGTAGCAGAGTTAAATAATGGCATGAGAGAGGTTTCGAATCATCTAATCAAGGACAAATGAATAAATAATATAACAGGTAACATTCACACATTGAAAGCGAAAAAGTGGAAACTATTTTTACATAAGTAAAAATAAAGCATGAATAACTTGCCAGATCGAAAATGCACTGAATTTCCGTTAAAAGCTTTATCCATATATGGATTGTAAGATGGGAAGGTGGAGTAATACATCCTGAGAACATGGACAGCAGCTTCCTGGATACTCATCAATCCAAGACTAAAAGTTCGACTTTCTCCATCCGGATCCCTTATAACGCTAACAATGAATTCTGGTCTCAATGACCGTAGCTCCAAAATAATGACCGTAATGTAGTGCAAATAAAGCATTGCATCGAGTAGTGAAAGAGCAAAACCAACAATCACATTATAACTATTTTCTTTCTCGAATAATATACGAACAGAATAGAACAACCAGAAGGCAAAAAGAATGAATAAAGCTAAGAATGCTAATGCGGCACGATGAAAAAATAGACGTGGCATATCTGCTGAAGCGCGTCGAAAATACATCGCCCAAAGTGCGCCTAATAGCAGCAGCGTTTTTATTGCCAAATTTAACATCAGTCCTTGGCAGTCAGCATCACACAATACCTGTAGATTATGAAATCATGGCGAAGCATTTCAAGAAAGGAATCTTGCGATAATCACTTCAAGCTGATTTACTAACAATTTTCGGTATTAGATATGTGTCTGATCTATTTCATATTATGTTTCAGATCCTTTAGAGTTTTCGAAAAAAAAATCATTAAAAAAACCTCAGGCCAGCCGAATCCAACCTGATACAAAATAATTGGTAAAGCAACCATAAGAGAGGGAGAAATAACAGCCATAGATGAAATAAGCGAAGCACTGAAAAGCCAAAATATTCGAGAACATCTTCTGGCTACAATACGTCCAACTGGAGCCATAAATGCTCTTTCGGCAAGACCATTATATGAGTGTTCACTTGTAGTGCCTGTTATAATTGTGGTGTTTTCTGCCCAGTTATCATCATCGACTGTCAATTTCATGCCCTACATGAACGATAAAATGAAAATAAAGAGAAACAAACAAAGTGTGATGGCTGGATACTGAAAAAATCAGTCAAATTAAGTGGAAACATCAATACAAAAAGAAATACCTCACTTGCAGCCACAAAAAAATTGGGAATAAAGGATGTACCAGCATCTATTGAACTAGCACATCCACGTGATAAATTTCGAGCCATTCGTAGATTACGATGTGACGAAGAACGTCGTCCCGAATTCTCGGACACCAAAGACATGAACAACTCGTTACCTAAACATGGCACAAAGAGATACTATAAAAAATCTATGGTCGAACAAAAGTAACGATTTACTAGCACCGAAAAACGTAAGGAAGTTCAAAGCTACGTAATTTTGGAAATATCTCTTACCTTATCAGCATATCACAGTGCATATACAATTAATGCATTTGTTATTCTGAAAAAACAGAAAAGTAATAAGTCCGGAAGAAAAGCAGAGAAAAATAAAAACATGAATAACCCGCCTATCATATTTCGCTTAACTTGATTTCACTGTCCCGACTAATCCAAGATAAAATCTGACAGCCAAGGAATATAATGCATTACTGACACAGATTGCGTAAAAGACCAACATAACAGTGCTACGTAAAGTTGAGATTTCATATAAGCAAATTAGTACAAAAATATTCAATCGCAAATCAAATGCAGAAACATTAATCGTTAGTCATGTCACTTCATAATTGTACTACTTTGAGTTCATGTTTAGCCTACCATATATAAAATGTATTTTAAAAGTATAAGTTTCATATGGGAATGCCATCAATATTTAAGTAACAATCCTTCAACAAGAATTCACGGTAGCTAACTGTGGATCATAACTTTGCGATACTGTGGCTGGACATTAGGAAAAAGTTCGTCTCACATCAGCTGTATTGGATGCAGGCGCTATATATTGAGTGTGAGCCGCGAGATTCTGGGATTGCTACTTTTGTTACGACCTGGGATACGACACTGCTGAGATAATTGGGAATTGAGAGTCGGAATTAGAAGGGGTGACGGTGATACACAGATTAGCATATGATAAAATAGTATGTATCAGTAATCGATCTGTAATGAATTTAAAAAAATTGAAGGTCTTTAGATGCGTGAATGCTTGCAGTAATCGCATTAATTTTGGTTTTAGCCGTTCGAGTTAGTAAAATAAAGTATGGACTTATAGAATGACGATCACAAGATATTGGTGTTCCCTATTTGTCAGTGGTGAGGGCTTCTATACTATATAAAAAGGTCAACTGGAGGAGCATTATGTACTACTAGTTATTATTAAATCAGTACAATTTATTCTATTTGCATTATGGATGGCTAGGGATAGCAGTATTACAAAAATCATCACAAGGGCAAACAGATGTATTTGTTGCCGAGAGTCTTATATCTGTCGTCGCTATCAAAAATCAATCCATATAGGAGGAAACAGAAGAGTGTACCGCGAAGTCACCTTGCTCTAGAATCTTCCATGTTTGAGTATCAATATCTTTCTCCTTTTTCGTTCAAGAAATAACATTTCTCACAGTGCTTTGTGGGCTGGATGGTGGGCCATACTTTCGACATTAGTGGTTGCAGTGTGCTGATTACATTTTTCTTGGATGATTATTATTGCGATCTTGATTCTCACATTTGCTATACAGTATACTAAATTCGGAGAGACTTGTTAGTGATATGTTGCAACAACCCTACTGAGGACGATGGATCTGATACGATCGAGAGACTAATTTGTTGCAGTTAGTTAATACTTACGGTTTGTTGTTGTGTTTTAGATCGGCTTGCATGACAAATTATTGGAATTTTATCGTGAAATAAATTTCGAGCATTTAGCACCCATTTGGAGTATGTATTTGTCATTATCATTAATCTTGGTCCCAGTTCTCAAAATATACCTTTCTTCACGAGAAAGACTTTCATCGATACTAAACATCTGCTGACTGCTATCATTAACTCAACGCAAATCTACGGATATTACCGATATCTCAACATGAACGATTTGATGGATGCACGACAAGCTGCGCAATTTGGCAATGTATCAAGATTACAAGAACTGTTAGATTCTGGAGAATGTACACCGGATACGCTGGATGCTGATGATTGCTCTTTATTACATTGGGCCGCTATTAACAATCGGTAAATCTGATGTTGGTAATTCTTTTACCAACTTGTTCTTACTTTATTCCGAATATTATGTATAACATATTATCTTCAATTTTTACCGTCAAATATTAGAATCTCCAATTTTTTCCGACAGATATTTCTTATAGCAAGTTTTATTTTACGATTTTTTGTTTAGTCTACGCGTAACTCGAATATTAATCGACCGTGGTTGCAATGTGAACGCAGTCGGCGGTGTCCTTGCTTCAACGCCACTACACTGGGCAGCACGACATGGCCATACTCATATGGTTGCTCTATTGGTTGCTCATGGAGCTGATGTCCATTTAAGTGATGTTGAAGGTATTGTTGAAAGCACATTTTTTTGGTCATCTTTAATAATTTTATTTGTGCTTTTCCATCCTTGGATTTCTTAATTAGGTATTATTCAGAAACGGGGTGGAACAGAGCAAAAGAATGTAGGATATTAATTTAAAAAAAGTTACATTTTGACAGTCATGATATTGTGTTTTTCGACAGTCAGATATTGTGCTCAGATGAGTCAGGAGTACAATCGATAACGTTGAAACTGGTTTTAATACCTGAACCTCTTTTTTTTATTTGCATTCATTTAGTTATGCTGATTTCTTGTTATAGGTTTTACTGCTCTGCATGTTGCTGTACAATTTGGAAGAACGTCAACAGCTGCATATTTAATTGCTGCTGGACAGTCTGCTGATGAAAGGGATGAAACAATGATGACACCAGCAATGTGGGCAGCGTATAAGGTTCAAAATAAACATTATTTTAATTTGGTGAATTCTGATTTCATGAACTACTTGTTCCTGTAAAGTTTCCTGATCCTATAAATTTTTAGAAATGCAGGTTTTACATCATTTTTATCTTAATTGAGAAAACTTGATAATGTATTGCATCTCCAGGTTTTCAGTCGTGATACCCTCCAGATGCTAATAACAATGGGTGCCGATTTGTCTTGTACCGATACAACTTACGCAAATACAGCTTTGCATTGGGCTGTAATACAAGGCAATCATTCTGCAATTAATGTTTTGATAAAATATGATACAGAATTAGTGGTACGTAATCGTGATAATGAAACTCCTCGTGATATTGCAATTCGACGAGGAGATGTCATTAGTGCAAGGATTTTGGAAAGGGCTGAGCGCAAGAAAAGGCTGATCTCGTCAACTTTCATCCAGTATGTGAGGGAAAATGATGTGAGTTTGTTCATAAAGTTCAACTGTTTATTTCATTTCTTTGGAAATTTTTTGCCATTTAAATTACTAATTTCGAGCTAGCTACTTTTCTAGGTATTGATATCACGAATAGTATTTTTCCTACCGGTATTTATTATGGTCGCCGTGGGTATAATTTTACACATTTTTTTATCTATACAATCAAGATCTTATTACTATTATTAATTGGTGTTCTTGGACGAACTGTTTACAGGTACCTTGTTTGTATTGTTTTTGATCTCAATCTATAAATAGAAAACTCGGCTTTTTCAGAAATATCGTTTCAAGAGATTTGATTTCAGATTAGTCGCAACAGATCGAACTTTCTGCATCATACCTTTGGGTGTGGCAGTCGCGTCAAAGTTTATTTTGGCAGTAACTTGGTTGCTATATCTGCATGCCTTTGCTGGGTGGTATTGGCAAATTAGTTTCTTCATCTTTGTAATACTTGTTCCAGTATTGTTTTTATGGATTGTTTTTTCTGATCCCGGTGTCGTTATCGTGTCTCATAAAGTAACTACTTTGACGCATATATTCTTTAAAAATTTTTCAAAACTTGTTTTGATTAGTTTGTAGAGAAAAATTAGTCTAACATAAATATTATTTTCCCTATTATTTTTTTTTTAGTATTTTAACATAAAAATTATTTTTTTTTCCTTCATTTTGCGTTCTAATAAAGTGCAATGATTCAGTGTGATGGTGGATTGCAACCTTGCAGCCAATATTTCTCTCATATTATGTTTTCAAAATCATGTTTTAATCTTCACGAATGTAAAAACTCAGCTATCACATTATCTGAACTTTCAAATTACTTCATTTCAATAGTTAATCGTTTTTTCTTATTTATCCCCACTCGTTAAAGTCTCTTCATAAATGTACTTTCAGGAGCGGTGCGAAATGATACGCGATATATGGGAAAGAGAAAACCATTCAGCTGTCTCATTTTGTAGCACATGCTTGTTAAAAAGGCCAGCAAGATCAAAGCATTGTTCAGTTTGTGATCGTTGCGTGAAAAGGTTTTTGCTTAAAATTTGTGGTAGGATGACGACAAAGTCTCGATTCGAGGGGGTTCCTCTTATATTGGCTTCGATTTTTTGGTTGTCAAATAACTTTCAGTGAATGTTATGTTTAAATTTTGAAACATATATGCGAGGGGACTTGCTGTTATTTTAGTCAACACTAGTTCAGCGCCATTATTTTTGGAGATCTTACTTTCAATTAGTTTCGATCGTTGCAAAATACGAGATTATCTTGAAATCTTTTATAACAACCGCTCACGAATTCATATTCCTGTTGGAATAACCAAAATATTTATAAATATGTTAGAAATAATCATGATATTTGTGTTATTAAATATCTCAATGTAACCACCGAAACAGTTTTTATATCACAAAATCACTCGATTGTATCTTAGTAAGACAAATAGCTTGATTATTGTCAGCATTTTTATATTGCAAATATTTCGGTTATTCCGACAATTCCATAAAATACAATTCCGACTTTGCTTTCCTCGCACTAAACTCCACTGAAGTCACATGGTTGCAGGTTTGATCACCATTGTCCGTGGATCCTGAATTGCGTCGGAGAAAAAAATCATTTACACTTTATTTTTTATCTTGGTGTTGTTATTGCTTCTTCACTACAATTTCTCGTCGCAACTTTCCACTGTAAGCTCTTCCAACTCTTTTAGCATGCTTAACAGATTTTCCATGTTCTGCGTTCAAAATCAAGCTGCTTCGACTGCTGGGGATCCTACTCATGAATTGGATGGAATGATATTATATCATTCGAGGGAAGTTTCCTTACGGCATCCAAACAATATGTACAAATAATGGCGGTATACTGTATTAAATTCCTCCTCATGATTCAAGGAAAATGCACTGTTATTATTCTGCTTAGTTCATTAGTTAAACAGTGGCGAATGAAGCATATAACACTTTATCAATTAGATCAACCAGATGCAACACACGAAACTTCGATATAATCACTAACCAGAGTAAAGTGTGCGCAAAAATTTATATTAAACGTATCAGTTATTTTTACCACCCAAAACTTTCCAAAAAGAGAAGTTCGAGCAAACGTTTTAAACGAATCATTTATAAGATTCGTATAAAGTCAGTAAATTTTATAAATATACACAAGTCAAAATAAACATGAATCCTTCGAACATGTGATTACTTAATTTTAAGATTGGCGTGATTCATGTGGTGAGATCTCTCAAGCAAATATTACATATTGTAATCCCTGGGTAACTTATGTTTTTGTCATAGCTCTTTATCATTTTTATGGACAAGCGCGATGTTCATATTTCAAATATATCAGGTAAGAGCAAAAACTTTGAGAAAATATGCAGTATTAGATGTTTATCCCTATTCTGGTGGATGTCTAAAACTGTCGAAGTGAATTTATTTATCGAAACTGGAATGATTAAATGTTAACAAATTTTGTATGTACGGCAAAGCAATGTGCAAAAAGCATATTTCTATGCTACAGTTTGATTTAACGAAGAATATGGCTTAAGTCGGCATTAGTTTTTTCAAGCGAGGATAGAGATGCGAATTAAACACTAAATCCAAATTATAGATATTTTGTGAAATTACAACAAACGAAAGACTCAACGCTTATAGATACGAACATTTCCACTCAGCCGGAGACCGTTTAACAGTAAAGAGCCCGTTTTCGTGAGTGGTTTGAAATGAATTTGGTTCAAAAACAAATGTTACGAAAATTTTTATCTGTTGGTTTTCTGGAAAAGTGTTTCTCTTTTAGTTTTTTTTTGCAATTTGATTTAAAAAAAAAGAAATGAAAAGTGCAGGTAAATATGGGATGTGTTCTATTACAGGCAACAACTATTATAAGTGCTGTCATTTCAGGAAAGGCATATTACAGAATTTATATAATTTCTGTTGCGGTGATGCTATTGTTTCTTCCGAAGAAGAGAAATTGTTAAACTAATTCTAGTTATCGTCAAAATTTCAGTTTAATTTTTGTGTATTATATTAGTAGTATTACTGATTACGATTATATAAACAAGATCATCAAGATACATAGATGCTTAACAGGGATATGTCCCTGTTAAGCATCTATGACTAATTAATACATACACGCTGTTGGTCAATCTTGCTCTATTTCCTCTGTTGTAAATTGTTTGATAACCTGCAAAAATTTTTTTGCAACGTATGATTTGTCATTGTGCTTTAAAATGTTTATACTGATACAAAGTGCTTAGTTCATGTTTGCCATGTTTCTGTTCCAAATAAAAATGACACATACCATTCCATTGCCTCATCCAATCCTTCGCCTTTTGTCGCAGATGTTTTAAAAATTTGAAACGTCCTCGTTCGAAGAGCATCCAGTCCCAGGCTGCGATGCACATCAGCTAAGGAAAGGCAGCTAGGAATATCCTGTTTATTTGCTAAAACCATTAGAATGGCACTTTTCAATTCTTCTTTCCTATAATATTTTAGGGATTTTGTACCTTTATTCTACATTGAAAACACTTTAAAATTGGTAAGTATCCCAGGTTTGGAAAACAATCTGATTCACAGAAGAGAAAACTGCATAATAACTGTGACCATAACAGCCATTATAGCTCATATGCAAAAAAAAGGTGTTTTGATTATAACAATTAAGAAAGCGGGAGTGCTGTTTAACTTTGATTCCAAGATTCCAAATAAGAACTAATCGACAAGCTACTGCCCATAGCAAGATTTACTATTTCTCCAGCAAAATAGTCTTTCATTTTAAGCCGTACTGAAGTAAACATCTCAGACCTCTAACATTGATACGAGTTCCTGCTTCGAAATACCAATTCTGTCTTTATCTGCCGAATCGACAACATATATTATAGCATCGGTATTCGAGTAATAACACCTCCAATAAGGACGAATTGACGTCTGACCACCCAGATCCCATACCTATAAATTGCATTAACAACATACAAATCCTCTATCCTGAAGTTACTGTAATGAATTTTCATCAAACGCATCTATATTCATTTTGCTATTAGGAAGACCAGAGAGAATAATGAGATGCTGAGTAACATTTGCTGAACTGCTAAGTGTCGACTTAAATTTTACCTCACTATGGCACATATCCCAAATGATTTCTTTTGCAGCTACAGTAGAACACTCAGCAGACCAATCACCATTAAAAAGTGAAACTCGTATAAGTTAAATGAAAATTAGACAAACTCCAACTAATGTTCGATTTGGACGAAGTGTTTACAACAAGTTGCCTTCTTTCAAAGAATGTACCTGAAATTTGAGATTTTTATAAATAACTTGTTCCACATTGAAACCTATAGTTGGAATCGTCGTCACAACTTCGCCTACCTGCAATATAAAAATAATAGATAGGTAACATTTTTTTTCAAAACTATACCATAATAACGTTCCGATTTCTCACCAAATTTTTAATATGAATAATGAAATTAAGGCAAAATGGAAATGGAAATTACCTGAAGTCTGTACAAAATAGTTGTTTTTCCTGCGCCATCTAGACCTAATATCAAAATCCTCAATTCTTTTTGACCAAATAAACTGCGGAAATAACTCAGCACTCCGCCTAAAATAAATAAACAGCTGCTGTACTTCGGGAGGACAAGAGAGCTGTTCTTATCAGCTTAGTGTGACTTTTTTTTGTATATAAGAAGAGACGACAAATATAACACAAGAAAGAACTTACCCATCAGTGGAAGCAGATTTTAAGCAATCTGAAATGTCTGTCTATGAAAGACTAATATTTACAATTAGGTAATGTTAAGATCAGAAGAAACGAACGATCACCGTAATTTAAAAAAAGAAACCTTAAATAAAATGGTCAACAAGTAAGTAGATAAGTTACCCGGGAAAAAAATGCTTTCTAAATTGAAGAGCCTCCAAGTCATAAAAAGTTGAGTAAAAGATACTGTAATCACTTAAAACTACTCCCGGTCTTTGTTTAGTCTTCTATAAGTAATACAAAACTAACACTCATGAGGTAAATTCCTTCAACTCCATCCTACTACATACTTGGACTTCTGCAAAATCTCAACCAACCTCCTACGATATGCAATCACGAAACGAAAACCGACCAATACGCTGAGGTAAAAAAAATTTTATTCCTCAAGTTTTCATGCGGCCCAAAAATGCGTCAACTTCCGTCCCGTCATGTGTATTTGAGAAGCTAAATTGCTGCGCATAAATCTCAAATTGTTTGTCACGAGTCATGTTTATCTGTGGTGACGACAACTTTTGCTAAAAAACCGGCGAAACCGTCACCGAATAGCTCAGTTTGCTCAACGGGTAAGATCATCAGACTAAATTCAAACCATTTCTCTTGCTCCATCTATTGATTGACGAATCAGAAGTTTAATGACCTAATCTTAACAGATATGGAATTTGCTTTCACTATGCTCCAACGTTTTTTTAGCCATCCCTCATCTATCATATTATAGTTCTCTCAGTAATGCGAGTGATAAAGTAATAGCTAAGCCATTAGTAGTTGCCGGGACTTCGAAAGAATGAGAAGTTCCATTTCTGTGTAGCGCTTATTATTGAAGTGGTTCATTTTTACTTAGAATATAGAAAAAGTACCAACGACGTGCCTTCTCCTGTGACTTCTAACATCAGCTCAGTGTTGCTATACGTATATTTGTTGTAATGACGTTATATCTCACCACATTAATGTTGTGAAACCAGACTACAGTTTATCAGCAGATTAATAAGCTTAGCCTTCTCTTTCAGTCTCGTGGTCTCCACCCATCTTGACACCTCTAAAAATATACTTTTCCTCGCAGGTTCAGCAGTCGAACACTTGAGCTATAAGCGTAATAAAAATGTCGTGCAAGCGCTTCATTTTTGAACTGTAAATAGGTTCCCTAATGTGAATTCACACAATTTATCGTTTTTAAAATCAGTATGAATACCATATCAAATCAATATACTTTTTTATTACAACAGCTTAAATGAATACATGCTTGCTCATCTGAATGCTTCTCAAAATATGAATGCTGAGTACAATTATATCGTAATATTGAATAAAAATATTGAATACATCAATATTTTGTTCCCCATCACATGGCTAATCAAAATACCGTGACTCATTTCTTTCAGAGCTACGACTATCCGCTCTGTAAACAACCAAGGTTGTGAAATCCAAACACTATCATAATGAGGATTACTTGAAAGATCGTGACACTGTTGATAGTTAAGATTTTTTTGGCGTCCATGGGTTAAAATCAGGTGCTGCTTTTTACATTTACTTGGACTTACGTGCTTCGAAACATGTATGTCAATATCGTAAAATGGTATGTTAGCTTTTTTCTTTTCTGTCATTCTCTGCCAGAATTTTATTAAAAAACCGCGACATACTTTCCCGGACAGCGTGCGTCATTAAAAAAAAAAAAAAAATTATCCCGAGTGTTTACCAATGTTTCAGAAAAACAATCCTCATTTCACAATGAAAAAATTATATAAGCCATTGTTATGTATGGAAATTTTTCCCTTTTCCTTTTTTTCGTTTCAGAAAACAATACAAAGGAAAACCTGTTTTTTACAAATTTGATTGACTATAGACTACGAAATTCCATGTCAATATTAGAAAAGATATTTTGCTACAAATTCCAAATAATTGAAGTTGCCGTATCAAACTACAAACACTGTTTCTGTGATTCCTTATAGATGCCGACTTTTCTATCCAAAAAATGCGAGTTAGAATACAAACACAATGCCAACAATTGGCACTATGCATTTCGATAACAATATGATTAAATGGAGTAACGAAAAACAATCAAACAAATGTTGGTTGTGCCACTGAAGAACAACATGATGGTAAAAAAGATGACTTTTTGTCGAGAAGAGTGACGCCATCAATATGAAAAGCAGAACCAAGATGATCGCTATCTTCTGAATCAGAATGCATGCTGGATACCAAAAGCCGATCACGCATTGCTGCTGCCAAATTATAGAACGCATCGTCGCAATTGATACCTGTCTTCGCGCTCACCTACAAATTATCGGCTTTAACCGTTTATATCTTTGAACATTTCCTGCATCACAAATCTGCGTTAACAGTTGGTTGGATATGATAATTCAATTTCGTTAAGAAGCGTCACTAGCAAAGGAAACTGCATCTATCATCATCCCTTACATTGTGATGATTCTGGTCTTAATGTTATATGTTAATGTTCACAATCTCATTGAAATGCTAATGCATGCTACGTGAAGTTATTTTAACATCCTTTCCTAAACACTCACGTGAACACTGTGCAGAAAAGAGCAAGTTGTTACTGTTTTTTATTTACTACATACTTCTCATTTCTTGCATTTCCACCTTTAACATTTGACTGTCAAAAAATGATATAAAGGACTTCTTTTGATATAAATATCAACGGTGTGATTAAAAGTACCAACTGCAGTTTTCATGAATAAATCATAAATACGCTAAAAAAGAACTTCATATAAAGAGACTCCGAGTTGATTAGCAAGACGTTCAGCGCGTTCAAAATTAACCATTCTTTTGTCTTCTAAATCAGCTTTGTTTCCAATTAATATTAGTACTGCATTTGACGGCGCATGTACTCGAATTTCCTATAATATTTATTTAACAAATTGTCATAGTACAGTAATGTCACTGATTTTTTTTTTTTTTTTTTTAAAGAGATTCTACCAACTAATAATTTAATATACCGCGGCTTAACTAGAACAAACGCCAGAATAATCGATAGTAGAAACTCAGTTGAGAAAAAAACCCCGTAAGATCAAATGATTGTAAAACCAGAATTTGATTACAGAATGGTAAACGAAATCATCTGACATTTGCCTTTTTTATCGATATCATAAAAAAATTATTTGGTTAATATTGCCAGTCGAATGTTTTTCTCGGGAAGTTCTAAATTTTTTGGGCAGTGAATCACCAAATCAAAGAAAAATAGATTCCCAAGCAATAAAATTTGCTACACATTTATTTATGGAAAATAATTCTTCAAATTACTTTTCTCTATAAAGCTTACCTTTAACCAATAATTACGCAAATTATTAAAAGATCGCTCGTCTGTCAAGTCATAAACACACATTACTCCATGTGCTGAATGATAATATGAGTTATAGATTGTTCTATAACGTTCCATCCCTGCAAAAATCTTTGACCTGCAGTTTAAGAAGTATTTTTTTCTTAATGGAATTTAATTTCAACTATTTAATCTTAGCTTCTATGACTACCAAAACTGTTAATTTATTCATATTATCTAATGTGATATGCAAGCAAACAATGAACAGAACCGTACATAAGGATCACGACAGGATATATAAGAGTGGTGGAAGAAACGATTTTATGTTTATTACTATGTTCTTTCCAGTTATGACATATTTCGCTCTCCTTAACTCTCTTTTATAAACTGGATTTATTTTAAAAAAACTTAAAGCCAGATCATATATGAAATAGGTCGAAGATTAAACATAGAAAAAAAACAAATTCGTTGTTCCTGGAATAAGAACCATCTGAAATATTCTTTCCTATACAATATAACTCAGCATGCGAATCACTAGTTTGAAGAAACAACAATGTCTATTCTCATTTGTGTATGCAATATCGTGGTGTAATAAAAATGTGCGAAGTGAAGTAAAGAAGTACAACTGATTAAATATTGTATGAGAAAAATATTATTAGATAACTGAAATGAAAGAAGACAACAGAGTACCAGCTGTATCCCACAACTCCAGTCGGATTTTGTCACGACCAATTTTGATTGTTTTCAGTTTGAAGTCAACACCAAGCGTAGTAATATGGTCCTGGCGAAATGAATTCTCAGCAAAGCGTAGCAAAATGCATGATTTGCCACAGTTATGATCACCAACAATAACAATTTTGAATAAATAGTTGTAACTCATAGCAATAAATTAACAATGAATGATTTTTACAATGTCTTAATGAAGTTAAGGGACGACTGCGACAGCAGAAAAAAGAACGATGAGAGCAAAAACAGAAACGATGACCCAGTAAGATTAACTTGGCTTATACTTAAAGAAATAAGTAACGATCTTTGAACTAGCAAAACAAATACAATGAAACTGAGGAGAAAGTGATAAATATATAAGATGTTGAATAATAAATTTGAAAGCAGCTGATTATTTCAGAGCGCAGATAATGTGCTCAGCCAACAGAATGAATTAACGATAAGGAGAAGAGCTGGAAGTAATGAATGAATAGTCAAATAAGAAACAAATGATTACGAATATGGTTATTATTTATTCATGAATCAGTAGTGATGATGGCAGCAGCATCAATAGAAATAGCAGTAATGGTAATAGCAACAATAACAATGGTAAAAATAGCAGTAGTAACTTACTGCGCGAATTTATCAATCACTAAAAGGCCGAATTACACAGGGAAAGGTGAAGTTGTTGCAAAGCGCTATACGAGAGAAAGATTGACTGACCTTTCGCGCTGCTGCGAGTCATCGCGCTTCACGTCTCTCTCATTCCCCCACATTCTCTATACAGTATAGAGAAACTCCAATTTCGATAATCATACTATTGGCGCCATAGAGAAAGAAGATGGAAAGAAAAAGAAAAGGAGATGCACGTGATACAAGTGGTGAGATTGTTGAATTGAGGAAAGACAGAAATAGAGAGGTAGAAAGAAAGTCTATCGTTTGTGTTTCGGTAGCATGCAGCTGCTTAAGACCAATAAGAACAAATAGAAGAGCACGCAGATAATGCATGCATTTTTTTTTGTTCGGGTTTCATGTAGTAGAAATTCTTGCACTGTATGTAAAATGGCGGATTGTGGAATTCAGATTTTTGTTTCAGGTGTTGTTACATCTTTGGATATATAAAATTTGAGAAGGAATGATTTTCTTATTTTTCTATTTCTTGAATAACTGCAATTCACTATCAGGAATCTCGATTTCGAATATCTTATTGGTATCACTGTTGAACTTTTCTCTTCATCACTTTTTTTGTTGAACGAATAAGATATTCTATATTCGACGATCATTTTTTTTTCCTTTTCGTTCACCGCCTTGTTTACATACAATTCATTCCCCCGTCCCTATGACAAATTTTTTCCACTCAACAGATGAGCGTTTATGAATTTTTACTAGAGGACCGCAAAGCAATATATGTCTTTATCACAAAAATTTATTAGACTGCAAATTCTGAGAAATTAAAGTTCAATACAAACTTCATGAATCGATAGATAAAGTATCCTTGCAGCGCTATCTAAAGACTACCTTGTCATTGATAACAAAGAATAGGCTAGATAGTTGTTGGATAATTAATTGGTACTGAATTAAACGCACAACAAAGATACACGTCTGCTGAACCAAAACACTGATTGCACATAAATGCCTAGCAAGAATAGCACACGATATTCATCAATTATGTTTTATCATTTGCTGATTTCGACTTGCAAATTTCCTCTTCCTCAGGGTTTTTTTTACTACCTATACCTCATCTGTCCTTGCTCATTTATTTCTAGTTCTGCAACAACCAGCTTTGTTTCAGTCAGTTGTTCTACCGAAAGTCCAAAGCTTCAAGACAAGGTCTTTCTCACTTTTTTTGCAAAAGTTTATCCAATAATTCAAGTCCGGATCGAAGATCATCCTGTTGTCCTGAATTATTGGAACAATGGCAGAACGGAACAGAAATAAGATGGGCATTTTTAATTTTTTGAAAAAAGTTGGCAGAATGGATTCGAATATTAGTGAATACTCTTCAATAAATAATTCAAAACCAATTTTAGAAACAGTAATTTAATTTCTTTTCTCCTAATATATTGAACACACGAACAATCCAACGGCTTAAATGGCTAATTTCATCATGAATATAGTTTTGATTTGCTATATATATTTTTTGGTACTATAGTCCAACTATTATTGGAAGAAAATTCCAAAGATTGAATCTTCTAAATAGTCTATACTTTAATCTTCAAATTGTCCATTCTGTTTACTAAGTAATTGCGATCTGACATATTTAATACTTCTACTGTAGTACACATTCCAATGAATTGTTGCACAGTGATCAGAAAAACTAAAGAATAAGTTTTGCAAATAAGGATTTATTTTCCTCAGTGTGCCTGAACTGGAATTAAATTTATTCGGATAAAATTTCGGCAGTTTTGCGGCACTGATCGATAAATAAGCTGTCAAACACTTAAAAACGAGAAGAAAAAGATAATAATTGAAAAACTTGGAGGAATTTTCATAAACCGGAAATGTATTTTCTCAGAAATTCTTGGAGATCAGTTGCTTGACAGCTTTTCTTCAAAATTAGTTAATGCATTTCTTATCAATAATAAAGCACGGCTGCATGGCATCAGCTTGATTAAGACTTTAGAAAAATTATAATATTAATTGCTTATTTTAATCTATTGCTTGAATAAACTGTCGCTTATTTTTTGAGCAAGGCTGAGAGAGTGATTTTAATTATGATGAGTTCAGCTGTTAAAAATCGTAAAAAATAGCCAAGAAGTTTAGATAAAACCTTGAAAAACCAGACTAAAATTCATTATTTTCTAATGGTAAAGGTCAAAAGTGTTAGATATAAAAGTTCAGCTTGGAATAAAGATCTTATATTCAAGGATTCGGTAAATCTTCATGTAAGTGAAGGAAAACTAATTTAGATAAAGAGTTTCCTCAAACCGAATGTGATTTGGTTTCTTTTCCAGTTATCGAGAGATCATCATCATTTGACTTTGATTTTGTGATATGACTTTTTTTTTGATTTACAACGAAGCTGCATCCATCAATATATACAACAGAAATCAAATGTTGTTAGATTTCGAGAACGATATTAGTAACAATAGATGCTTCACAAAAGAGAGTTATTGTCTTGTTTGAAATTAGTGATAGGTTATGTAGTGTTGTTATTGATGATGATCTGTTGAATAACTGTGGAAGAATGGGCTAATTAATTGCTTATGAAACAAAAAAAATGCACGAGGAAAAGGAGTTGAGAAGCAGCCTACGAAAAACATTATTGATTATGCAATTAATCCGCATGTTTTATTGCCATATCGAATTTGATTTGAAAGTTCATATCAAGAGAAAACACTTGTCGGCGATGTAATCAACACTTGTCGTGATAACAACTGGATGCCAGTTGCTGCACTGCTGCACAGCATTCTTCTCCTCCCAGCTTTAAATTTTTATAAAAGAAACTCACAGAAATGCCTTCAATTCTCGGCACGATGTTTCTTCCAGTACTTATCCTCTGCTCTTTCATTTTTTGATACCAACAGTTCGTTATTTTTTCCCATTGAATTTACTATTTATCGATCAAATATATATTTCTGAAAATCGAAAAAGATGATATAATCTCCACTGTTTTTTAATATAAATAAATTGGACAATTCCTTTTAATTAATGATTAAATTGAGATTTAATATTCATTACCTAAAGTTTTGCTGATTTAGTCTATTTATATTTTACTTATATTCTTCCTTTCAATTTTAGCGAAATTATTTTTTGAGATAGCAAATGCGAGAATCATACAACGTGATACGGCAGCAATATTACGAAGAAAATATAGTAATTTACAAGAGAATTGTTTCCCAAGACCTAGCGGTGGATGTACATGTACTGTGCGACAAAGAAACGGTGTAGAAACCATCGAAAATTATGATTCCGATGAACAGTGTAAATTACAAGTTGCAGGTAACCATAGATTATACAGTATTTGAATTCTTCAAAAAATGGAATAAAAGATAATCCAAACGCCATTCATCTGCTTTGACGGAATCGATTGAAATTTTGAAAGCACTGGTTCTTTTCAGAATTATCAAAGTTAGTGAAATTATCACAGTGTAATGAAAATTCAGATTTTGGAGGATTATGTGAAATAATCAACTAGTGGAACTCGTCGAGATAAAATACACCAGCAATTAAATTAATATTGAATATTGCAATTTACAAAATTTAGATAATGTGGTTCACAGCAGGAAATTAAAACGTCAGTCACGACCTGCATTCATCCTGCATTTTCATTGGTTCAATTACTGATTTGAATGATTTTTAGTCTCAGTGTAATTCTGTCTTGTTTGCTAGTTATTTTGATATGTTTGCTAAATCTTCGCAGAGTGGTACTAGTTGATGTATGATGACGAATGATGAATTGTAGGATATCATATTAAACTTTTCGTAAATCAGTTTGCAGTTGTGTATATCTTGTGGGATGCTGCAATCTTTCTCGTGTTTACAATAAAAATAAATGGGAACAGATGTATTTCGAGGAATTACAGGAAAATGTAAAACATTATAAGCCGATTTTCAAATAGTATTATTATGTTAGTTGGAGTGTCATAGCGTCCATATATGATTAAATACCACGTTTTGTGAACACTTCCATTAGCCATAAGAAAGAACCTTCAACTTGGCTGATTTATTAGAATAAATTTCGGATTCGATTTATCATTGGTCTATTAGTAATGATGGGCAAATAATTGATAAAGTATCGTTTAAGCAAAAATATGACAAGTCCTATCAGAAAACCGGACAATTAACCGTTTTTTGCAAGTTAATGTTGCGGGCATCAATTAATTAAAGCACTGCGAAGCAATGCACAACGAAGCTTATATTTTCTATTTTTTAAACTTTCAGAAAATCAGAATTATCCAGTGCAAACAATGTACAATAAGAAACAATTGAACGAGGAAATCAACCGGTATGGTAATTATAAGGAAGATTGCTTCCCAATGCCATCTGGGGGTTGTAAGTGTACTGAAAAAGATGCAGCTGGTAAAAAGGTGGTGAGGAAATATGGTGATGGAACGCAGTGCAAAATTTCACAGGTATGTTGCAAATTTTTTAATGAAAATAGTGAAAATTATATAGCGATAATCAATAAAAAAATTCTTTTCTTGCAATTCCCTAATCTTGCATTTGTAATTTGAAATGCATTTAAGAGTGTCAAAGTTGTCATAAACTGTTTTGATTTCTTCGTTGTAATACAAATTTGACCAATCATAAAGCCTTTATTTGTTTATAACATACATGAATTATAATTATGATCTGCCAGTATCTTATTAATCCATTTCAATTCGTGGTTTTGCATGATTTAGATTATGTTAAAAATCAATTAGTTTGGATAAATTATTTGTTTTTAAACTGTTTAATAACCATTTGTAATTCATATTCATTATCATTCCATATTATAAGTCTTGCATATTCGCAAAATTTTTTACTAAAATTCTTTTCTAAATTTACTTATTGCCTGATTATATAGAAGCTTTAAAGAAAGATTCCAAAAAATTTCAAAGTGTTTTATATGCATAAATTAACAGTCCTTTTTAATCTCGTAACATACCTTATAATTCTTTAAAAATCTCTATAAGATCTGAAGATACTTGCCAAAATCGTCATGTCGTTACTGTTGTCATTTTTTGATTTATATTTTTCCAAATTAGCAAGTTGACAAACAGCTGTCGAAATGATCCTTGATTCGATAATTCTTCAATTGCTAAAAAAGCTATACATCAGTCATATCAACCTATTGTTTTTGGTCTTTATAATCCTCATTTAATTCAAGGATTATGCAAATTCATTAATTTAATTGCAAAAATATCTATCTATGAGTTTTTTATCTGAGATCTCGCCATTGTTTGAGGCCATCATTATCTAAATTTGTGTTAAAAAATTTGTTGTAAAGGTTTACAATAAACTTTAAATTTTAGCTATTGCGATATTGTAGTAAAAAAGCTTCAGATCTTTAATCAGATTGGCAAATCATTAATTTCAACAACTAGCTCTTTACGTGAACTTTTTTATATTTTATCGCTTAAAAAACATCATTTTCAGAAGAATAAAAGAACAACTAACGAACGATCATCGCAAAATATTCGTGATCCAGTTCGGGAACGAGCTCAAGCAAATTACCGTGCTGTCATTAATGAATTAAATGAAAAATTCAAGGGACTGAAAGAAGGATGTTTTCCGAGACCTAAGGGTAAATATAATTCAGACTTAAAAAAAAAAGTTGTTAATCAGCTGAAAGCGTATGTTTAGGTTAACTTTTTTTTAAATGATTAGCAGTGTGCTGTATTCTCGTGACTTTGCGTTTAATTACCACGATATAGTTATAAATTTTGATGCAAACTCATATGCTATTTCTGTTAATTCTGGACATTCAAGGATGTTTATGCGTGGTTGGAAAAGATCGTGATGGACGAGATATCACGGAAAGACGAATGAAGGATCGAGATTGCAAGTGTCAGCCCGGTGAGCGTGGTCATGGATGTCCTACGAGCGGCGCCTAATATCAGAAACAATAGTGTTTTTTATATTTTTCAATTATAAATAATTAATCAATTAAAAAATAGTTTTTTTAAGTTTTTGCTAATTGATTAACAATGAATGCACAATAAATGCTTAATTTTTAAAATTTCCACAATTTTTCCAAGAATTACAATTTTGTTTCGCTTCGCAAATAAAAATCGTATGATAAAAATGAGTCTGATGTCCAAATCTGATGTCCAAAAATACTGCATGATGTCCAAATGCTGCAGATTTCTGATTTATGGGTTTCGCTTTAAAATTCATATTAACCCGAAGTTTTTATAACTATTTGGTAATTGTCGCAGAAAACTTAAAATATTAGTTTTTAAGGCAAGTAAATAATTGATTTCTTAAAAAGTTACATGTGACTTTTTCTACCGTCAAAATACGCGTCCAATTTTTTTCCAGTACTGTATTTTTTCATGACCTTTACATTCCAGAAATCTGACTATCAAAAACTTTCCGAACTAAGCAAATGATAGTCTTCCACTGAAATATTTCGCTATTGCTAACGTCTGAGAGTCAGATAATCATAGTGGTGGAAAAATTGTCTTCATATTGCTACTTTGGGAAATTTAGTCAATTACTTTTTTTGGCTGTAAAAATAATTATTCTTTTCTTTATGGATCTTTAATGGTTGATCATTATTTTGTCAGGTGAGGCTAAGATTGTAGAATTTTTTATGTGGCTTACCGTATTCCTGGAAAAAATTGGATTAATTTTTTGTTCTTTTAGACCTCTAGCGCCATCTTTATGAAAACAAACTGAGGTCTTAGTTCAACAGTTCTACCATAAGTATGAGGTTACGATTTTCTACAAGTTTTACATATTTATTATTTCTTCTGTCATGCATCAACAGGCCGGATCTTCTAAATGCTTCCAAAACAAAAAGTTTACTTTCTCAAAGTAATTTTTTGAAAGCTTTTTTTTGCTAATATTTTATAAGAAACTACAAAGTAGTTTGGTGTATCAAATGTACCACTAATCAATGAATGCTGTCGAGGTCAATCGTAATGCAAAACCTGTAAATGCTTGGTATTAAACTACCGAATAAAAAAAAGAAAGGTTCCAATGTAAAAAGCATTAAAACACTATGCGCTTATTTCAAAACCGAACTTGTTAGCAGATATCGCAGACGCATGGCCGTTTTGCAATTATTACTTATTCATTGAAAGATTTAAATAACGAAAAGTGTCTACAGTTTGTAGAAAATTAAGGTAAGGGTAGAGGAATAATATACAAGAGCATATTGAAAAGTAGGAATGAATGAATAAGTGTGCAAATAATGTATAACCAAAGAAAGTAGTGCAAGGATAGAAATGATTATCTTAAGGACAAAATACTTTTCAGTAGCATTTTTATGATTCAAATCGAAGATCAGGCGAAATATATATATATATATATATATATATATATATATATATATACTATTTATATTTGTAAGTTTCTAACTAGGAATCACGGCGTGTGAACAAATTTTTCGACATTAGTAGTGTAGAGATTAAAATCGTGACTGGACAAAAGTTTGGAAGATATACAATGATTTACCAGCATATTAAAATTTATGCATAGGGTGAGACTAGTCTGAGGGCAACATACAAAGGAAGGAAGTATTTTGAAAATTTACATGCGTTACAAACTTCTTAATTAAAACTTCATAGATACTTTATGGCTACATCTAGATTGTTCTACTTATCTCCCTCGGTTAGAATGCTGAGCAAGTCTCGATCTTTTTTTTTTGAAATTTCTCTGTATATGAAGAGGAATTCTTAATGAAGATTTTATTTCATTAAAAATCGCACGTTTCAATGATCAAAAAACCGAAAATCCTTTTATTATAAAACCAGATTTTTTTATAGATATTAATCGCTATGAGAATTATTAATAAAGAAGTTAAAATCCTAGAGATTCACAAATTGTTTCAAAGATAAGTAGTACTTCATTTCTTCTTATACTAAATTTTGAGAATCAGATCGATAGAGCTTTATTCCAACAGTAGATAAGTGGCTAGCATCCAGTGGAGATTCGAAGTAGGCAATTTCAGCATGATATTTCTCAATTGATAACTATTTTCTTATAATTATCTTTCCTATAATTATTTTTTCATGATATTTCTCACGCTATTTCTCAAGTTGGTAATTATTCATATTATAAAGCAAATTAATTCAAACAAGAATTCAGAAATATTCTAATTCAGAAATCTTCGATTTTTTTTTTAGTTCGAATTGGTCATCCGACTATTCATAGGTGCTAATTAGATCTTCAATGTGACGACGACGAATAATGAACACTATAGACTCACACTGTAACTAATCTTGATGAAACATATAGGGATTTCTTTTTTTTTCACTAATATTTCAAGTACTTTTCATGATTAGGAAATTTAAAGACTCGAATGAGTTAATAGATTTTTCAGATCTATTGTCCTATTTCTTTATTCCGTTGATTTCTGTCTTTTGAGAGAAAACCCTACGCTACTGATTTACTTAATCAGAATCTTCTGAAAACAGTTCAACATTTGCTGCTGTTAATTTTTCGAATGTGAACTTTCCTTAAATGTCATTCTAGAGCAGTCTATTACTCACTGGAAACAAGCTCACAGGGCATCAGCAATGGGCAAAATCCTCGAAGCTGCATGTCATAAAACCAATTTGATTTTTAAGTTATTGATTCACTGAAAACGAGATAATAACGCACATTACCCAACTTTTGAAATTTTTAAGATAAATTTTACAAACCATGCTTGTACTTTGCAAAGAACTCTAAATCAGTGTAGAATAACTGATTCCCGAGAAATCGGAAATAAGACCGTAAACACAAAGATTGGAATTTTTTATTTTTTAAAGCAAATATCAATTTGCAAATAGTTGTACGTTCCGTTCTTTTTTTACCCAGAATTTCGAGTTGGAATGGATTCTACGATAAGTCATTGTTTGGTTAATGTATCCTTATAAATTAATCGTTTACAACATGTGAGCACAAAGCATCAATTAAACTCGGATATTATTTTTCATTTTTCAGAAATCAAAGGAAACAGAAATCAAGTGCAAAGGTAAGAGAATTACCAAATACTTATATTTATGTCTTAACCATAAAATTTGATACCAAAATAACCTGACTAAATAAACTGCACTTTTTTAATTAATGATTTCTATATCCAGTACTTCACTGATTTCTTTTTATCCTCTCTCCTTCCCTCTTACTTTAGTTTAATGTTTTCTTCAATATAAAACAAAGTTGGAAACCAAAAACTTTTTTTGAATCTTTGAGACAAAATTTTGAAATCTTTATTTAGATTTAACCTAAGAATATTTGTCAGTGAAGTAAAGCAACATCATTAACAAATAACTTGAATTATTATAGTCAAATAAAAATTATCACTAGTACAGCAGAATTCACAATATAAAGGTAAACCCTTATTAAAAATGCCATCAATCGTTGACATTATTTTTAAAAAATTAAAATAATGAAAATTTCAAATTCATTTTCTCAAAATCGATTTAAAACATTGACAAATCATTCCTCTTTTGTGTTGTCTAGCATAGGTAAGGATTCCAGTGCCTTTACCAATAAGATACTCTAACTTTACATTAAGCGTCAAATAATCCAACAAAAAATTGGAGCTTTTACATCGATATGCCTTATAAGGTTCCAAAACATTTTTAATTGCCGCTGTTGCTTCCATCAAATGGTAATGTGGAATTTTTGTAAAGAAAAAATGATGAGCCACGTGTCCTGAATGTGACAAATCATTAATACTGACATAAATATGAAAACAAATTATGAATTTAAAAATAAATTATGGATGAATTAAAACAGAATTTTACACTAGCTTCCCCAACAACTTCAAAAGTGCATTTTAAACTTGATTTCTTAAATATGCACTTCTTTTTAAGGAAAGCATTCCTTCTGAAAAGATATATTCTTATATAACTATAATATTTACAGACAACTAGTTCACTTCTTTCTTTAACTCCTTTTAATCTAAACATCAGGTCTGGGAAAATTGATACCATCAGTAATATGATGTAACAATGTATCAATACCAAAACCATACACTCGATCAATCGTTTGTACTTGCCCCATTACATAACTCCAGTAATCTTCCTCGTAAACCTAAACAGGTGAAATTGGTCGAAGAAACTTATTACTATAGAGGCATAAAAACAATTTAAATATATAGTAATATTTACTTATAATATTTATATCATTAAATACTTATAAATCTTTCATTTGTATACTTTCCTCAGCTTTTATTATCATTCATTTTTCTGCCCAGCAAACTACAATAAAAATAAATGAATAAAATCTATTCAAGCTCAAACATTAATTTTTTTAATCATTCCCTCGTTGAATGCGTTAATCACTTTGTGAATACAAAAGAGAAAAAAAGAAAATTCGAAGAATAACAGAAAGTAGAACACTATAATGAAGTAGTCCAAGGTCGTTAAACTTTCATTCATCAAGCAATTGGAAATATTATGGAATATATATAGAAAATATGTTCCAAGAATTGAAAAATACAGATATACGGATATGAATACATATCTACCTCAAGAAAATTTTTAACTGTGGCTGAAGCAATGAAAAAACATCCACAAAAAGAATTAAAAAAAAAAAAAAACCTCTGAGATGTACCTCTATGGTGTAATCGTTGTGTTGTAGATAAGTTATGATAACAAGCCAGTAGCCTTGAAACAATAACGAAACATAATAATATTTGATAAACGTGTACCAGCTATAACTACATAAAACAAAGGCCACCTAAAATATTTATTTATTGATAGAAATATGTATTATGCTTTTGATACATTAAATTCAAAAACGACGCAAAATTCGCAGACTTTGGGGGAAACCACTTTTGAAATATATTTTCGGTATATTTATCATAGATTTTTAAAGCACGAACAACTAACCACAGCACAAAATAAACATGCCAACCCACTAACAACACATTTTACTCGTTCACGATTGTTGTTGAAAAGTTTACTATAAGGCCAAAAGTGGCTACCGTCTGGTAGACCAACCACCGTGTAAATCGGACTCCATCTAAAAAT
Organism: Dirofilaria repens; assembly: GCA_008729115.1. Taxonomy (NCBI): domain Eukaryota; kingdom Metazoa; phylum Nematoda; class Chromadorea; order Rhabditida; family Onchocercidae; genus Dirofilaria; species Dirofilaria repens. The sequence goes on along the minus strand of SNRZ01000006.1, from coordinate 1,232,717 downwards.
GTTTCTTTTTTTTGTCGAAAAAAATATGACGTTATATTAAACTTACGTCTCTCATTTCGGGAAGAGCTTCTTTTGAAATCCATTAATTCGCAGAGAAAAATACATCTCAAGAATTAGGAAAGTGCTTTTAAAAGATTTTTCATATTTACTTCGACAAATCTAAGAATATAATATTTAACCAACCGAATGAAACCGGAAAGTGGGATCTTTGAAAAATTGCGAATTATCCAACCACGCGTCATGAAATCCTTTTCGACCACCCAGGGATGTCCCTAAATTTTAAATAAATTTGAAGCAATTGATCTCCAACGAATTAAAAAAAGCAATCTATTAATGACCATAACACTATCGCATCTGAATACATTAGAATACTTCATACAAGCAAACATTTTTTCCATTAATAGAAGAAAACGATCAGACCATGTCATTGTCAATATGAGAAGTGTACTGATGATGTAGTCTATGAGATTTCTGCCAGGGCCAATACGGTACTAAAAGTGAAGCATGAGCGATATGTCCGAAAAAATCGTTGACCCAAGTGTATTCGGAAAATGTACCATGGCCACAATCATGGCCAATTACAAATAATGATGACCCGAACATTCCTATGCAACAATACCTAAAATTCAAATCGTTTATGCACTTATTTCAATACATATAATTTATTTTCAAATCCAAAAGAATTCTCAACATTAATCGGTCGATTTTTTGTAATAAATCATAAATATCACTTTGCAATCATTTTAAACTGGAACAAACATGAAATTATCTTACCAGATAAACAGTCCAAAAATCCCAAATGATTCGAATATACCAACAAATCTATACAAACCGTACAATATTATAGAATCGAAAACGAGATAAAACAGTGATCTGATCAGTGACTTTTCGAAACATGATGACGGTACGGCACGTTTTATTTCATCAAACGACGGCAAGTTCGGTTTCGGCCGCTTAAAAATTGAAGAGAGTAGAAAAAGCTGGCAGGACATTTGAAAAATAGAGTAAAGAAGGCAATTATTTGTATTCCCATTAGGATTCCTTGGTTGTTTAATCTTCATTCCAATACTCTCAATGTCATAAAGATACCAACGCCACGTCTGCAAAACTATTGTAAGTCTTTTTTCTAGAGATAGTCTTCTCTGTTTAGAACTTTTCACATCCACTAGCAGTCATTTTTCTGAGTACACAGGTCATGCTTCCTCTTTCACACCTTATTCAGCAATAAGTAGATTTTTTTCAAGCATATATTTTAAATCACATATCACCGTTTGAAGATACAATAATTTTATAATTTAATTCACTTTAAATTTCTTTCAATCAAAAGATACGAAAAATCTATTCAACCATGTAATAAACTCTTTCGGGTGTTTTGCAACTCGATGATTTAAACTCTCAAACTTATCCTACGATTAATTCAAGCGGTCTGAATATTCTACAATAAAAATTTCAAATTAGTTTGTATGTTTCAAGAATCAAAACGTAAAACAATGGGGCGATAAACCAACAGCAAGCAACGAACGCCAAAAACTTTTCCGTTTCAAACAAACAATCTAATGCAACTAAGTGATTTTATACCACAAAATCAACAGTACGAGCATACAGGCACAGCAAATCTGGTTGCATTACTTAATTACTAACTTGAATTGTCCATTATATTAATACCGTTTTGTTATATTCTATTACTCTTCGGTAACGCATGCCCAGAAGGATTTCATATAATTCCTTCTTTTGCATAGAGCACTCACGTTCTATATTTTCAAAAAAGTCAGATTGCACCGAATGAAAGAATTGAGCAGAGTAGAATAAAGATACGGAATATCAAGCGATACATATGTGTACTTTGCAATATTTTCTAAATTTAGTAATTAAAAATGCATGAGCATGGTGAAAAAGAGATATTCGGTTTCATGTAGCAATATCAGTGGGCAGATAAAATTCCAGTAACAGATATTATGCGATATAAAGGCTTTATATTTAATAAAACATCAAAGAGTACTTATCATACAACAGATGGTAATTACTTTGAAGGTCGTCGTCGTAGTAGTAGTAGTAGTCGCACATATTCCATCACCCGGCATTACCTTCGTTCCTACATCCATTTTATTTTTACCAAACTGTTAATCGGAAGACCGGCAAATAAACGAATCCAAGTAGCTACTATATGAATTGTATTCTTTGATCTTTATTCTTTGCATTACACTTTTGATTCTTTGTCTTTTACGCCCATTTCCTTTACCCTTTCTCCAGTCCTTCATTCATTATTGAATTTTACAATATTTCAATTTCTCTACTTGTTTTACTGTGTTTATTAATATGAGGCTTTCCATTTCAATAAGCAACCGTAAATGAATTGAATCCTGAAATTATTGATAATCTGTAATGAATGGTTAAAACGTGTGTAGCGGACTTTGTAGCATTAGCAAGAAAAAGGAATTTTGTATCTCTACTATATGGATGAGAATGATGAAATAGGTCTCTCCTATTATTTCTGAACTTTTTGATAACGTAATTTTTTTTTTTTTTTTGATCTGCAGGGGACAATATCAAAGTTCAGAAAACTGTAAATAAGATACAAATATTGCATTCTTAGATATCACTGTGTTATGATTCCATCATTCTCATACAGTGAAGATTTTTTAGGAATTACCAATTATAAAATTAGAAATAAAAAGGAAATTATAAATGAGCAGTAGAATTTCTCGTATCTTTCATACTCATAAGGACAGTACAAGTGCAAACCCAGTAAGTTTACTCAAAGAAATGATGTGGAAATAATAACTTGAGGGATTGAATTAACTTATTTCAGATTTTTTTTTGATGCGCTTAACTTGACATCTCAGAGTTTCTTTCTATCCAGAACAGCTTCGGACTTGCATTAGAGAAGCCAAAGTTTAGAGTATAAGGAACTAGCATAAATCCACAATCGAATATCGATTCAGATATACATTAATACGTTTATAATATATTTTACTTTAACATCCAACAACTTTTTACACAGTGATTCTTGATTAAAACTCAAAGAATATATATATTGCTTGCTCATATTGTCATAGCATGCAGATACTTCGCTTTCTCATTTCAAATCATACCAGTCGTTTTCTCTAAAAAACGAATGCCAGTATATTGAGAAAGAGCCCACATGATTAACAATACATAAATAAAAACTTGTAGTATATTGGATTGTTGGAAAAAATATGCTCGGCCCATGAACTATCAATCTGGAGCAGCGAAAATTACCGGTACGAAAATATAATGAAACATGCGTGAGATTTCGTGTTATTTCAAATAGTCTGATTTCCAACGCAAATCAGATATTTGTCTCATACGAAATAATTACTAGTTAGACTTTAATGTCACTTTCTTGATCTTATTGGGCCAAATTGCAAATATTGTTGTGAAGATTCTTAATTGCGCTTTTTTAGATTTTCTGCAAAGTGTTTGGAGCACATATCCTTCATTTGTTTGCTCATACACAAAAAATGCAGAATAATGGCATATCGAACTTTGGCAAAACACATTAACGCCGTTAATGCTGTTGTATTTGAGTGCTATTCCATAATCTATATAGTCACCTCATATTCATGTGACATAATATCAAGGCGAATTTTTGCCAGAGATCTGAGGAATTCTTGACTATGGTAACAAAATCAAGATTCCAATTACTTCATAAAAACCAATATCATTCGTTTTTTAAGCTATGTTCCATTCGTTTTTCATTATCATTCCATCATTTTGTAACAATTATGAATCTTATTTGAAAAGAAATTTAAGATAACAAAATTTTCAAAAGACATCAAAAACGAATTATTGTCAACAACTTTCCCCGTAAAGTCTAGGAAACTTGCAAATACTAATTACATCTATTAATGCAAAAATAAATAAAGTTAACAGAGGAAATACAGAAGGCAGAAAAAACTTCAGCTTCGTTAACTGTGATATGTTAACAGTAAATTTCATAATGCAGGATACGAAAAGTGTCTGAATATTCATATAACGCAATTCTACCCAGTGGTGTCATTTATCTATACATGAACAGTGACATAGTTTTAAATAGAAATCTAATTTGCCATTTCATCACTCTATGGTTTGATCCTTAAACATGGAAAATTCTTGTCACGTATTCAAAGCAAGTTTAAAACCACTAGTGAGATATCAAGGGAAAAATCCCACAAATCAGAAAGTCAAAGCTGCAATATTATAAAATTACTGTTCATGAAAATTAACTGAGACAAAAATAAAACTCTCATGTACATGAAATAAGGGAAAGACAAATACTTCTGAACCACAGGAATTTTACTCCTATTTCGTGTCTTAACTTCTAACCCATTTTGGCTTAAAAAACGCTTGAGTAAAAAAGCAACAAATCAACAAATGATGTCTCTGAGATTCATAATATTAAAATTATTTCGAAATCTAGTACAAGAATGTACGATGAGATTTGATTATTCTGGCATGAATTCATCCATAGATAATATAGCTATTATTTTTATTTTTTTCTATCATATTTTAATACAAGAACGAAATCTGTGACCAACTAGCGAAGACATACTGTTGAAGTTGCATAAAAGAGGCAGCAACTGGAAATATTCTACTTTTCATCAAGACACGAGCGAATATAACTTCAGAGAGCTAATAAAACAACAATTTCTATTATCAAAAAATATACCTTCAAAGTTAAAAAATACTGCAAAATCGTATTTAGAAAATATTTCTGTACATGGTTTTCAGGTTTTCACACTAAATTATTCGCTCTTTTCGAAAATTCACTTTTTTTTTTCTTCCCAATTACCACTACTAACCATATTATTTACAACAGTTTGGTAAGTTTGATAGCCGTTCATATTCTTGGTCTCCAGCCGACTGCAGCAGCTTCTGGACGGAAAGTCGCTGTGAATTTCTTGATCTGATAGCCAAACCTTATTAAACGATAATAGCTATTAATAAATCTTCCTTATCATGACCAACTAGAACAAAAGACTCACTTGAAAGAGCAAACTATAATTCGAAAATGTATATTAAAAAAAAGAAACACAGATTTATATAAAATTAAGATAAACTGTCTAATCTGTTAGGATTCAATTCTAATTAGTCTGCTATTTCGTGAATATCCTTATTCTGTGTTTGAAGTACAAAGAATTATCTAATAAAATAAAGTGTAACACTAAAAGCACATTTTCTGCTGTCGAAAAAAGCTGGCGACATTATTGGATGTTAGTTATTCACAGGAAATAACATACCAATTGTAATCTATGCACATGCCGAGAAGAAGACAAAAAATTATGTAAAAATTTTGCTTTATCCCTTTCGCTGATTTTGGATGAATCTTCGGCCGTGAGTGAAAAGCGGTATTCGAAAAATGCCAGTAACCTCGACCCACTTTTCTATCGGTATAATGCATTGGATCCCTCCGTTTATTGTCTGCATAATTTTGTTTTATTGGAAAATCATTGATAAGCGAACAACAAGATTTCACAATTTTTTAAAGCGAACAACAAGATTTCACAATTTTTTAAAAAACGATGAGCATTAAGGATAAAATATAACCCAAAATTGTGTATTTTGATAAATGGTAGTCATCTGATTTCTTGATATCATTTACCGATGGTATGCCACTTTCAAGATTCGCAACAGACAATCTAACTGTTGGTAATCTAAGCAAACTTCTACAAGATGTCCTTAACATTCTGCAAAATTGTACCGTAACTAATCGGAAAAAACCAAGAAACATCATCATATTGAAACGACTATAGCTATTACTAACAATCCAAGAATTCAACCGGTTATGTTAAAGCCCAAATGCCAAAGAAAACCCTTCTATCACACAGAATATAATGCAAATTATAACCGCTTGACGGAATATGAGAGTAAAAATTTCATACCTTGCGACATGCAACATTTGTTGAAAGAATATTATAAAGTCGTCTAATTTTGAGAATGGTTCTAAGCGGAATTGTTGTGTAATGGTTAAGTGACCGAGGTTTTTGGTGGGAATTGCTTCGGGAATTCAGCAGAGAGAGCGGGGACTTCGCGAATGTGCAGTATCGTCGCCAATATAATTATGAGCATTTTGGGCATTGCCAAGTAGGGAGAATGCTAAAAAAAACAGAGAAACTTGAGGTATATATTGACAAATAATCAACGATTAGTAGCTGACATTAACGTTGTATCACAATAATAATTACTCAATATTTAGACCTTGTTATTATTTTGTGCCTAGTTTCTCCAGATCTTAACTGCTTGAGCAGCAAATCAAAACTTTGACTAAACCATTTCTCCCGTGTTTATTTATATCTGTTGAGGTATAATTTTTTAGAATCTTACAGTAAAAAAAAGGCTATGTCCTCAAAATGGCTGCCACGTTATATAGAAAATCCCTTTCAAAAGAACCCAAAAGAAGGAGCTGAATCCGTAAGTAATTCCGCACGTTTTCTATTCGTTGATTTATACTGTTTGCTCTCAAAATGTAAGAAAAAGTGGTGTATGAAGATATGTCCAGAAATTTTTAATTTTTCAATTAATTTATAGATTTCCAAAAGGCTTTAAAAAGTTGAAAGTTCAAAATGTCAATCATTTTGTGAAACAGAACGTTGGAATTGACTGGACATATGTCTTGAGCAACGTATTCATCATACACAGTTGATGGGTTTCTTATGAACAGTTAAATTTAGTTAGTCGTTTTTTTAGGTCACAGTAGCATGGTTGGAGAATGAAGCGGAACAGTTTTTGAGAAAAATAATGAATAGATCTTCTAGTAGTGATGATTTACATGGTGGTGCATATACCGGTGGAGCAGGTATTGCATACGCTATGTTAAGAGCATCTTCATCATCCTTTAACCACAGTCGAGAGGAATCAATGAAATACGGAAGGCGCCTTCTTATGCAGCATTTGGAAGCTGTTAGAAAAGTTCGCTTTAAAGAGTTATTGCTAAAAACGGTAACTATAGATGAATTTTAAAGTTTGCGGTTTGATATTACTGAGGATAGGTATGCGTATTTAGATGAGTAGAGTGATAAGGAATAAAGGTAGATCAGAGCGAATGAGTAAACATAAGCGACATTGAGATGCCACATCATATTTGTCATCCTCTCTCTCATCTTTTTTAATTGGAACTTCCTCCATAATAGTTTCGTAACTCTAAGTGTAGCTTCAGTCTACTTTGAGATCAATGTTTCAGCTATGGATGAATTTACAAAATTGTTTGATATATTCTTTCAAAACCTATATATCAGAGAAGAGTTTTCATTATATTTTTCAGTAGCGATTTATGAAAGTTTTCTGCACTATCTGATTCTGATTACAGAAGGAGTTAAATCGAGAAACATGTTATTTATTGGGATCATTAAGCATTTACGTGATCTATATACTTTACGAAAAAAGAAGCGAGAAGAGCAAACAGTTGATTGACCGTATTATTGAGATTGGTCATATCATAGCGAACAGTAATATACATGGTGATGGAGATGACGAGTTGCTTGGTGGTCGTGTCGGTTTCCTCGCTGCTGTCATAACTCTTAGGTTTTTTTATTTTTTTACTGGATAATTTTTTTACACTTTTTATCGCTCTAATGCAAAGTTGCTAATTATTTTAAATTTTATTTGATTTTCAGGGAGCATGTGACACAGAAGATTATTCCTGACGATTGTATTGAGATTGTCGTAAGCAAAATAATCGCCTCTGGTAGGTCTTACGCAGCTTCGAAACGATTTAGAGTGCCATTAATGTATCAGTATCATGGACGTCATTATCTGGGTGTGGCGCATGGTCTTATGGGCATCCTACAGATGTTACTTTGGTAAAATTAATTGTATTATTTTTAGAAACTTGCATAATTTGAAGTCCAAACTAAATCTTCTATTAGAACTGTTTGGTTGTTTACTACAGCATATCTCCGCATGTTGTGGCAGACATATACTAAACGCGATTGAACATCGACTTCTTCTAGTTATCTCTTTATCATTAATCATTTGAACTTTAACTTGGCGTGTATTTAAATTGTCTTATTAAACGTTAAACCATTGTTATCCTAAGTGTTCTTGCATTTTATTTGCAGACTTATGATAGAAGAATTCTTTGTTCTACACTTTTGTATGAACAAATGATTACAAGATAATTTATTAAAAATTTTCTTCCATTTGTTTAAAAGTCCATTCTTTCTTTGCAGCTTCACTGAATTTTTGGATGAAGGAGCAAAATCTGATGTTCTGGAAACATTGGATTGGATTTTATCGTTACAATTAAAAAATGGTAACATTCCATCAAAAATAGAAGAGGAAGGAATCGATCGAGGTGAAAATGAATTGGTGCATTGGTGTCATGGTGCCACTGGCGCTGTTCATTTGATGATTGTTGCGTATTTACGGACGCGCAATGAGAAATATCTAAAAGTCAGTTTATATTTAATTTTCAGTATTTAATTTTTTAATATTGAATATTAAAGTCAATATTTAATTTTTTAAGGTGTTTCACTTAATTGCCTTGCCCCCATTTTGAGATTGATGTCTTTCGAATTTATCCTTGTAATGTTTGGAGCTTAAGTGGAAATAAAGAATTTGCAGCTCTATGTACTTCATTGCAACTCAAAAAAAGAAATATTTTCACATATTATACCATTTAACCATGTGGTGCAGTTCAATATTCTTAGCAATGATCAATTCCTTTAAATATTTTTTATGAAGTCTTTATATTGTTGCAACAAGTAAACAAGAAAAAGTTGTATATTGAAATGCCTTAATTACTCTTATTTTTGTAATATATTCAGATTATTTTCTGTTTTCCGTCTATTTTTCGGCTCGTTCTTAGCTAATATTGGACTCGTCATTCTTATGAAAGGAAATACTTTTGTACAATAATTTTTCCTGAAGTTTGCAAGATGAAATTTCAGAGTGCAAATGAAGCGCTGAATCTTGTTTGGCAAAAGGGTATCTTAATTAAAGGGCCAGGAATATGTCATGGTGCTGCTGGCAGTGGTTATGCTTTTTTGTTGTTTTATCGACTTACCAATGAGCAAGTTTGTATACGAGAATTTTATAGTTTTTTTATGAGAGATTGTTGGAATAACCTAACAATGAAAATAATATCTGATAGGTGATCTGAGTGCTTAGCTCTTCATAAGTTACCATAATAAGTATATTAATTTCCTTTTTTAGCGATATCTAGATTGCGCTTTCTGTATTGCGAAAGTTTTATGTAGTGAGGAATTCAAACGAAGAGCTCGGGACACCTGACCGACCATACAGCTTGTTCGAAGGATAAGTGGAACTTTATGTTTTATATGCGACTTGTTGGAATCGCATAAGGCACAATTTCCTCTTGTACCTATTCCTTTTTCTTGATTGCCTTTAACTTTTGTTGTTTTGCAAATTGTGTTGCAATGTCTATTTAAAAAATATTCGAAACTGAAAAAATATTACGGTATTGTACAGTTATTGTCGTTGAAAATAAATTTTTGCGGTACTGTACAGTTATTGTCGTTGGAAATAAAAGTTTTGAAACTTTTTGTCATTGTAGTGTTTTACAATATACTGCAGTAACTTTCTGCTTTTTAATATAGCAATTTTTAAAGTAATGTCGGGAATATGGTAACATTTTATGCAATCAGAATGAATTTGAAGATGGGATATACAAGATATTTTGAAAACTTTTAATAAGATTTATATAATAATACATCGAAATGGACGTGCAAGATATGTTTCTCATGTGTGCTTGCAGTTCGGAAAGTAAGGTAGACGATTCGACCATGTTCCGCATCGCTCACAGACGATATTTTGATAATCCATATTTGGCCAATAGTGAAGCTGAGTCGGATAAGGTATTTATATTTGCTTCTAAAGTTTATTGGGCATTAAAATTTTTAGCTTGTTGCTTTGTATCTGTCGCGTAATTTGTAATTGTTCTTATGGATGTAGTGCAATGTGCTAGTTTTTATTATTGTTCCACGTCTTAATAATTAGTAATTCTTCATCTGAAATTTTAGTTAAGCTTAGAACTTCACACTTTTTGTCCCGCAACTTTTTCCAGAAACGTTGAATTGACACTTAAAGGTAACAAAAGAAATCCTGGAAAAGGAAGTTGCAAATCTCGCAGAAGAAATCATGAGAAGAAGACATAATCCAAATGATTACGATGGAGGTGCTTATGTCGGAGTTGCGGGTGATGGATACAGTGTGCTGTACGCTTCTCGACTTTTACCAAAGAAAGCGAAACAGTTTGCAGACTTTTGCGGCAGAGTAGTAGAGGATCAATTAAAGCAAATTAAGGTTTTATATTCATACATTTTCTAAATAGTAACGAAAAAGCGTAAAGATATTTTGTTTCTAATACAATTACTTTGTAGTTTAATTTGCTTGTAGTAAATAGCAGATATTGAAAAATTGTAGGCGTTCAGCTTCAATTTTAACTGATACATCATAGGGAGATGACTAGTGAAACTGCTAGTAGTTTGTAATTAATATGAGGCAAAAAGTCTTCCATTCGTGGGAATCATTTTACCAAATTTTTGATTGCATTGTGAATAATTCTACAGCAAAGTGGACGTCGCAAAGACGAAGGACAATATTTGCTTGGTACACTTGGGGTGTATGTCATCAAAGCAATATTGGATTATGAAATGAAGAAGTTTGTCAATACTATTGTTATCGATAAAGTAACATCTTTAATTGATGTGATATGTGCTCGAGATTATTTACCGAACGGAGCAGATGAAATACTTGTTGGTAGAGCTGGCTTTTTAGCAGCAATATTAACTTTAAGGTTGGTACGTTCAATGTGTTAATTTAGACAGAAGAGAATAGAAAATGTTATATTTAGATGAGGAGTTCCGATTTTTCGTTTAATTTAATTTACTTGAGCTATTTGCTTATATCTCTATTGGTTTTAAGATGCGGATTTTCTTCTTTTGCAGAATGCGTTTGCATCATGATATCATCTCTAATTCATGTGTTAAAAAGGTGATTGATTGTATAATCGAATCTGGTCGTTGTTATGCTAAGCAGCATGGGTGTCGAGCACCATTAATGTATCAATATTATAATGTTGAGTACCTCGGCGCTGCTCACGGTTTGATGGGCATTCTACAAATGTTGCTTAGGTAAAAAAGATGTTTAAATTTCTTATCCTTTTGCAACATCTTTAGTAATTTTTATGAATTAATTTTCGAAAATTTATCAGAATCAAATTGCAGTTTTTCTCATCTTCTGGAGGATGCAGCATTAAGAGATATTGAAAGTACATTGGATTGGCTTTTGGAAATACAGGCAGAAGATGGTAATTTTTCTCCAAGTGTTGAAGAAATCGGCATAAATCGTGGATCCAATGAACTTTTGCATTGGTGTCATGGCGCAGCTGGAGCTGTTCATTTAATGATTGTTGCTTATTTATGTACTAAGAAAGTCAAATTCCTAGAGGTTCGGTCTTTCATTGTGCTTTTTATTTTGTTTTTTTTTTCTCTCTTTGCAATGTCTTTTTAATAATGCGATGCAAATGGCTTATTATTTATGTAATCTATCCTTCAATTATGATTTATCATCAGTCTTCCTTTTCAGTTTTTGTTTCTTTTTTGCTGTACGAACTGTTTTCTTATTTTTCAATTTGGTTTGTAGAGAGCTGTGTTAGTTTAGCAACATCAACAACGATTAATCAATTAAAGTGCGTCTTCTTGGTGTTTTTAACAAAATTAATGGTTTTCCTCCTTTTTTTTTTGTTTTTCGTTCTGCTTTTTGTTTTTTATGATGTCTTTTTTAATGATGCAATGCAGTTTATTTTTTCAATATTACTGATCTTCTAAGATAGCGCTAATCAAATCAGCTTGATTTTTTGTTGGGAAAGCGTACCAGAGCTGCATCGACAATTCTTTTGCTGAGGTCTTCCAAGCGATTATTGGAGAAAAAAGCAAAAGATCTTGACATAAATTTCAATTCGCATTCAAACTTTATTATTGTCAGGAATAGAATATTGTAATGGTTTGGATTGGAAATAACTAAAAATTTCATGTTTCAGTTTCCTAATTTATGTAGAATGTCGGTGATTTCTCGAAAACAAGCATGTTTCTCACTAAAGATGTTTCAGACAGCTGAAAAGGCGCTTGATCTTATTTGGAAACGAGGTATTCTACGCAAAGGACCAGGAATTTGCCATGGTGTTGCGGGTGGTGGTTATGCTTTCCTTCTTTTATTATCGTCTAACCCAGAAATCGGTGAATCTTTAACTGCATGTGAATTTTGATTCAATAAAATGTTTGCATTAAATAGAATACATATGGCGTCGTAATACTTCGATGTAAGATTTTTATGTGGAAAGACTGTCCATAGCTCTTATTATGCAATATAATTTCTTCTTATCAAACAAATGGGTTTTTCCAGAAGTACCTTAAATATGCACAATGTTTTGCTCGAATTGCATGCGATCAGAACTTCAGAAAGCATGCCCGAATACCAGATAATCCATACAGTTTATTTGAAGGCGTTGGTGGTTTGTTATGCTTTCTTGTCGATGTTTCAAATCCGTCAATGGCACATTTCCTTTAATTCCGATCAAATTCGAGTAATTGTTCTGTATTGTTTATCTCTAATTCATGTGGTTGTTGGTGAAAGTTTTACTAAAGTGTTGATAAAATTTTGCTGAGGTACGCAATTCATTGTATGTCATTTTCGACAAATTATAAATGTAGTTATATGAGAATAGCATTTTTTTTTGTCTTGATTTTTATTTTACTTCATTAAAATATATGTTAAGAATAAAATTAAAATTGACGCAAATGTAAAAAGTAGATTAACCATTGCGACGGAAAAGTTTGGCAAACTAAAGTTTTAACCTTCTCTTTTCTGACTTTTTGAAATGTTTGTGCATATTTTCATGAACTGGTGATGTAAACTAAATGTAAAAATAAATAAACTTCTGGACTATCGATTATTAAGCATAGAAACAATTTAGCATAAAAAAATGTGAATATAAAAAGCATTTCATCTGTGAATATAAGGACCTGAAGCATCCAAATAGTGTAAGGTATGCGATACATTTGAATCATTCGGTGTATCACTTATGCTGACCGTTTTGGTGTTTCAGTAATTATGCTGGAACTTTCATGGGTCAGAAAGGATTGCATACTTCATTGACATTATTAATCATCTTTATGAACAAAAACGACAGTGGAGCACTAATTTTTTTATTGTTGACCTCAAAAGACAAGCATGTCGTAACGCTTACTATCTTTCGTAATTTTTAGACACTTTTGATGAAGATTATGAGAGGGCGGCAGGAGTTGCGCATAGATACATAAAATGCGATAATGGGACTAATACTAGTATGCAAATCGCACAGCATGTTGCCTGCTCTTTGCAATGCAACAGAAGCCGATATTCCAATCCATGTCGTCAGTTTGTCTATTACTGACACTATTTTATCCTCATGCACTTTCTCATAGTCAACTGACTTCTTGTATGACGAGCTAATCCGAAATCAAAACTGGCTTTTCCTTCTTTTAGTAGTTGTGATCCTTTCTCTCTTATGATTTATTAAATCAAAATTTTAATGATTTTAATAGCATATACAGTCTTTATAAATATATGTATCAGAAATAATCTCGCATTTGTTATTTTTAAATATAGATATGACACATAGGATAAATACTGAATTAGGATAAATATTTGAAATGTTTAACTTTTGCTTTAATTAACTTAACATTGGTGTTGTGATTGAATAGGGAAATGAGTATACTTTGTTTTTATAATTAAAAAGAGCATTAATTTGTTTGTGGACTTTGCCGAAGAAACTGTAGAATCTGTAGGTGGAGAATAATCTCTTTGACAAGTTTACATGCAACCATCTTTAAGATATTTGAAACAATATGAATGCTTTAATTTATCGTAGATGTATTAGTTTAAAAATCATTACTGGTTAGTTATCACAAACCGTATTCCGCATCTTGTTCGACGGAAACATTAGTATGTTAATCGTAATATTGATACATATTATTTGATTGTTTGTTAAAATTTTTCAGTTTTTCACTAAAAACTATTCCGAAAGCTATGATATACAGTTTAGAAATCAGCAAAACTCGAGCATATTTGAGCTGAATGACGTTGCTTACTAATGTTGTCTGCTGCAGAAGTAAACTGCTAATGATAATGCTGATAGTAATAATGATGATAGTGGTAATGAGATTGGAGCCAGAATACATCCTCTCACTGACGTATCTGTCATTCACAATTGTCAATCATATATGATGTTGTTAGCAGTCGATTTCCCTCTCTCTGTCTTTTTTCACGTCTGTTCTTATTCTTTTTTCAGTTATTTTTATTTCAGCAGTATATTTTTCATAAATGTAAACATCCTGTTATTTTTCAATATTTTCGGAAGTGTGATTCACTAATTGATTGAACAAACGTTATTCAATTCACTGAACAAATGTTAAATTTTCCCTGCTAAATTATAAGCAAAATCCATTGTAAAATGATTTGATTTTAGTTCCATTTTATTTTAAATAAAAGCTACATCGTCAGAGTTAATTCTTGAAATTTATTTTGGAAAGAGTTTTTGTTAATTTATTTTGTTATTAAATGCAGAAACCTCATTTAACTTGACTGTAAATTAACGAGGTGTATCAGTGAACATATGTTTACGGTAGTTTTACAGTAGTCCTTATTTCCATAACGTCTAAATAGAATTTAATACTATTAGTCACAAATGTGTTTGCTAAGTTGATCCAATGAAATAATCTGGTAGTAATTAAATAAAAGCAAACATGAAAGCGGCCAAAAATTACTACTTATTCTTCTTGAAGGCGAACTTCATTGAGATCCAAATCTTGAAATCAAAATGAACCAAAAATTTTCATGTTCAGAAACAGTTATTTCAGCAAATTCTTTTTTTTAGAAATAAAGCATTGAGACATGATTGTATATAAAATATGATAACAGTAAGTACTATTTGGTTATAGCTGTTCAGTATCATCTGCTTAGGGAACGAAATGGAATAATGGACTTATCGAAGGTACGTGAAAATATTTCCTCCCTATTATTCTCGATTTCCTTTTTTTACTATAATACAACCAGAGTATTTATTAAGTTGATCGGAGGAAACATATTACAAATAAACCGATAGAATATGCACATGTAATTTGTTTGTTTTTTAAAATTATCACAAAATTTACACCCCGACCTTTCAGGTTTCATACTGCAATCAACTATTTGTTTTCATGCAATTCACTTCATTAAATATGAAAATAATAGAAACCAAGTCTTTTTTGAAACCGGTTTGACACATAATATTTTTTTCTCTGTAAATGTACTTATTAGAGCTATCATAATATAAAACTGCATAATTATACAAATATGTTTGCATTGTCAATTTTTTTCGAATTGTAGCTGGGATTTTTTAAGTTCGGTTTTGAATAATGTGTGAGAAAACTGTTCGCTAGGATTTTTGATATGATGTATTGATTTTTGATATGATTTATTGTTTGTCATATTTTACTTTATGTGCAAAAATGATGAAAAATTTAGCTTTATTACATTCGATCGTAGTTGGACGTATTTTTCAATGATTCTAATAAAAAAATAAAAAAACTATATCTTCTCAGAAAAGCTAAGTGATAAATTGATACCGATTGAGCAACTAAAAATCTGATCAAATTTCAAAGTTACCGAAATGAAAAGAAATGAATTTATCCGAAAAGTATGCAAAAATTTATAAATGATCGAAGTGTATTTGGTGAATATTGTAACGAAAGTGAACAGCAGGAACTGGATGACAGCAACTACACTTCAAACATATGCCGACAATAACCATAATATTTTGCTTCTGCTCGCTTTAATCAGTTTCAAATTAAAATAGCCAGAACAGAAAAGAATAATATGAATAGGAGCAGAAAGTAATAGTGATATTCACTTTTTATTGTAAATGATGTATGTTTTTTTTAATTAGCATATTCCTATTATGAATAATGTGTAAATTAAACGCTTAGATTGTAAAATGATTAAGATGTTGTTCTGTTCGTATGATTTACAATCATCTTAGTCATCTTCAGTTTACTGTCATGTATTATCACTATAGTTGTATTATACTCAATTAAATAACAGTACATCTCAATATTATATATTTCATTACTCCACGAGGCTAATGCATAACATGAAGACGTAAAATAAGTAAAAAAAAATTTTTCTTTTAGTAAGTCTGGAATTCTGTAGATAGATTTGAAGGAACAACAAAACATAGCTGCATATCTCTACATACAAAAAAAGTATTTCTTGAAAATTTTTTGGAAATATTTTAAATTAAACAAACTGAGGAGAACTTTTATCTTCAACGAAAAACTTTAATGAGCAAAGAAACTAAAAATGCGGTTTGCATTCATATTCATTGACTTCATCAGCTATAGCGTACTTTAAACCTGCTTTCAAAGCTTAAAAGTTTAGAATGTTCACATATCCCATCCTAGCTTCACTACATATTTTTTTAAGTTGCTTGCTTAGTTATACCTCTAGCTATCATAGGGAGACATATATTTTTAACGCAAGAAATGAGCATTGTTATTTGAATCAACAATATACGGTAGCTCGGTAATCGGACGTTGCTGAGTGATTAAAAAAAAAAAAAAAAATAATCAACTAATAAGATCAATTTAATAACTACAGCTGTATTATGATGATGGAAGACATCAGACTGGAAAAATCACAAAATAAAGATGGATAAACAGAAAAGCAACAGTGCTTTCTGATAACGACATTTGCAACACAACATTTAGATTAACTTCTTTTTAAGAATTTTTTTTATAATTGTGAGCTTTAATCGTGAATTTTTTTCTGAAATCAATGGTCAAAAACTCATGTTTAACGGGGAAAAAAATTGAGAGATATATTATAGCGGTAATAAATAAGGCAAATGAATGTAAGGGGACAGTGAATGTCAGTATTAGATGTATATTTGATGGTATTCATGAAGATTGAAACTATAAAATATATTTCTTAAGATAATCTTTTTCCTGAAATTGAATCATATTCCAATAAATACTTTTTGTCATAATTCAGAACAATAAACAAATCATAAGTTACAATCGAAAAATATAGTATGCAGAATAAATTATGATCTCTAACCACTCCCTTTTGGAGACATTCCACTGTAAAACAAATGGTGTCAGCAAGTAGAGAGCAATATCTGTCCAGTTTGTTTACAGTATGATATGTCGCGAAGTGATTATCACAATAAATATGAATAGACAACAGAAATAGAGATAAAAACATCATGAAATGAAACCTGCCGAATAAAAAAGAAAAAATAAGATAAACAATTAAATCTAAACAAAAGGAAAATGACCCCGCAAAATAGCGTTAAATTATTATTCGAGGATATGCTTGCCATTCCCTTTTTTAGTGAATTATCACTGTCGGAGAGGTCTATAACTAACTATAAAAATATATACATACAAGACACGTGGGCACACAAACAGACAGATGGAAACTCTATAATGAATTGTCAAAAGAAGTCAGGCATAATATATATAATAATAGCAGAAGATAGGAGCAGAAAGTTATTAAACAAATCCCCTCAAAAACCAATATCAATAGTCATTTAATTGCCTGTAATCCTAAAATATTACGGGTTTCAGATACGATGCAGACTAAATAAGTCTAGAACGTATTAAGCGCACTCTTACTCAAGCCTTATGAAATTAGTCTAATATTATTGCGTTCTGAATGCTCATAATTCTTCACAAAGTTTGCACAAATTTACTTCCGCAGAAATCGCACCGATAAGTCATCTGTTTCTGCAATTCGTGCTGTATAATTTTAATAGTAAAGTGCATATAAGTTGTGTTACAGTAGTTAGGACGAAACTATTTACAGACATTCACTCCTATCACCAATTTGTCTATTAAATGAAGAAGAAGAAAGCAGAAATTATAGACGGTATCTGTTTTCTCTTCTATCGACATTGTACTGATGGAAGCAATTTGGAGTATGTCTAATTAAATCGAGAACATTCTGAAATGGAATCCACACAATCAGCAAATATTAATCCTGACAATAGAATAAGGAAAACGGACAAGAAAAATATCTGTAAAATAATATGATAGGGAAGGAATAGAGTGTCTAATGGTATGGGACTGCAGGAGATATTGACTAAGGTTGTGACAGAAAGTACAAAGTAGAACTTTCCAGAGAGAGCAGAAAATGTTTAATTTTTTTCTATCAATTTTATTTAAAGGCTTCCTTTTTCATGAACAAATCTGAATTGCTGGGAGCTTTGAGGATAGTTTTAAGCTTCTAATAGTAGTCCTTGTGACCAGACGCTATCGTCTATATTGAAAGTAATTTTTTGGAAAAAATTTAGCAAAAATCGATTCAGATACATTAATTCCTGAGAAAGAATAAAGATGAATATAATCGAATCGGAAACATATTACCAGAGTACCAATCAAAATTCTTGATATGAATGAGAATCAGAAAAAGAATACAGCAACAATTCTTGAGTGACATAGTAAAAGCCCACCGCTCTCAAAACGTGATGTCTTCGTCGAGGCGGTCAGTAAAAAGCGAAGGAAAACGATTACGTTGAAGACAAGTTCATACTAAATAACAATTGTTCTTATTTTCTGCGAATGTTCCCACAACATTTTTAGCACCTTATATAATTAATCGAGTAATGGCTCCCATATCGTGAACAAATGCAGCAATGAATAAGCAACCTTTATGACTTTTCGAAATCCATTAGGATTCGATTTATACGAGGAACTATTTTTTATTTTCAAATTTTAGAAAATCGATGATGAAAAATTGTTTGAAATGATTTCACTAGCGTCTAAATATGTTGAGGATAAATATATACAAAGTTTTGTGAAGAGTCGTTAATCTCTAAAAAAAAACGCAAAAACAAAAGTACAGAATTTATAATATATATAGATAACTAACTAAAGTTGAAATATAGATAACTAAAGCCAGTGAACAATATATCACCAGAACATTCTAATTTTAAAGGCAGCTCAAATCACCCAACGAAAAGCTCGCCATTCTTAAGCCTCAAACAAATAGTATAGATCTGAGATGGATTTGCAAAAATCTACATAATTCTAATTTTATTCATAATTTTATTCTCAAAATCACAAAATATCTCATTCTGTAAAAAGAAAAGAATTTAAAAATTCCAGGAAAAACTTATTATGTAACCTCGATAATACATGAGTCATTCTGCAGAAATAGTGAGCTATTTTGTTTCTAGAAAATTTTATGAAAAATAGTGGCGCTATTTTTATTATGAATAACTTGATTGGCAAAAGCATAAACGAAAAAATCAAATTTATTTGGCTATTTCTGTTAATTAAAACCTTAAATATTGTTGATAGACTAAAAATTTTAACAGGATATTTATTTTTGCAAAATTAATGAAACATGAAGTAGCTTGAGCCCTACATTATTATAAAATAAATAATAATGCACCGAGTGCTCAAATTATAATCGGAATCGGCCAGGAAGGTGAATGAGCAATATTTCATTTTCTTTACATATCTGATTTAAAGCATAAACCTGTAATTTATTGCGAGAAATTTGGAATGTAAAAAGCATTGTAATATGATATCTAAAATTTTACAATTAATTAATGAAAAAAGTCTATGAAGCAAGAGTAATCGAAAAAGTAAAAGGATGAAACGGAAGAAAGGATACTGACCGTATTAGTTAAATAAATTTCAACGAATAAATGGGACAGTAGACCGTTTAAAGACGAAATCGATTCATCCTGAGAAAGAAAAGAATCGAAATTAAGATATAAATGGGAAAATAGGAATGGATAGTTCAGCATTAAATAGAAAGATGGCACATCCAAAATTTGTTGAATATGAAAAAAATTTTAAATGCATGGAAGTGTCTATAATAAAATATCAATTCAAGGAATGTAAATCAGAACCGAAAAACAATTTTAAAAAAAATAGTGGAAAGATGATTAAATACACACAAAAATGTGACAGCATCATTTACAGCATAATTTTTCTGCTAACTAATTCGATAGCTTGTTCCTTATGGTGATGTTGCTGTTGAGCAATGTATAAACGCATCAAATCACCACTTGATACGTACGGAAAGCCGACAGTACCAGCAGCCATTGCTGACATAGCTGGAGCTGTAGCTGCTGATAGATCTACTGCTGTTGCTGCAACGGCAGGTGTTGGTGCAAACTGCTGAGGCAGTTGTACTCGAGGGACCGTCGCTGCAGCTGCTGTTAAAAATCTTGGATGATCCGGCAAAAACGTACCTGGTAAAGTACGTGATACGCCAACTGTTATTGGCGGGTATCCAGGGGCAGCAAGGAATGGAGGTAGTCGTGAACCCTGCTGATAAAATGGATTAAATAAGGATGATGCTACAACACCATATTGTTTAAAAGCATCAAGTCGAGCTCGCGTTGTTGCGGAAGGTCGTCGTCTTAACTTACCCGTCGATCCACCAATAAATATTTCATTTTCACAAGAAGCATCCAACATCCAGTAATTACCTGAAAGATATCTATTTGTTTTTCAAAAAAGAAAGATTCTTAAACAGTGAAATGTTTTTCTTATGTTAAAGCTTTTTCTGTTCATACATTGATAGTTTTTGGGTGAAAAAGAATGCATTAGTGCCATTGTTCTGTTTATACGTTGATAGTGGAAAAAGAGTGCCAAAAATATGCTTAGTGCCATTTAAATCACATTGTAGCTAGGGGTCAGGTCACGAGACAAAAACATTAGCATTCCAAATATAATATTACTATCTGGGCTTTAGATCATTTGGTCGAAGTGATGTTAAAGACCATGACATCGTTTTCGTAAGGTAACGAATGAAGATAAATGTCATTAATATTTCCTGGCACTACATTTTACTCGTAGCTGATTCGTTCTTTCCTAAGAATGAGGTGTGAAAGTTACTGACAACAATCATCTAAACAATGCAAATTCTAACGTAAAATACAATTATGAAAAACACTAATTGAAAAGTTGTTGGAAATTCTCAGGGAAATGCAAAATTATGCTGTACCATTGATAGATAAAAATAAATAACGCTACCTTTTCCAGGATCATCATAATTCCTCGGTACTTTGACAAAGCATTTATTAAGAGATAAATTATGCCTGATCGAATTTTGCCATCCCTGTTTATTGTCCCGATAAAATGGATAGTTTTTCATGATATAATCGTAAATTCCACTAAGAGTTAATCGTTTCTCCTTGCTATTTCGAATTGCCATCATTATCAATGCATTGTAACTGAATGGAGGTTTTCCATTTTCATCTGACTAAAATATCGTATTTCAAGTTATCAATTTAGAATAAAAGGTTTTTAATAAAATAATTTGTAATCAGTTACTTGCTTTTTCATTACTTGCTACGAAAACCATTGTCAGAGATTTGTAAAAAATGCTGATCTGCTGCAAAATAATGATAATTAAAAGTCTTGCAATTTGACAAAATTAAAAATGAAATTCCGGCTAAATATTAATTTAGAAGGGGTCTTCGCTTAATTATAATACTGATAAATATAACTTTTTGATGGGGATAGAAGCGATACTTGGAATGTTCTTTAAAAATTAATGTAATCAAATTTGAAACTCTTATAAATTTTTGCAAACGGCGATAAAGAAATAAATTTTTTTATGAAACTTAGAATTAAAATGAAATATTTTACTGTCGAATAAATCAGTTCGCAGTTATTTAAAAAATTATTTAAAGACTAATTAGTGATATTCGATTTCTTTCTAATTTACTCAACTGTTTGGCTGGAATAATTTCGATCTCTGTCGAAGCCTATTTTTCTACATATTTTTATTGTATATCAAATAATATTTATTTAATACGATAAAAAGTAATGAAATTATTCAAACAGAAAGTATAAACAGATACAACTAGATATCAGTAGCCGTTGTCTAGTTAATTCAGTAATGAGCGACAAAAGGAAAAGGAAATAAAATGTTTCTAAGAGAAAAAAAGAACGTAGCTTATAGATAGTTATTGCAACAGTTATTAACTTACAGATAAATATTAACTTATAAAAATAGTTACTGAGAGTCGAAAACTAAATACAGCCTCAAAATATTATCGATTAAAAGTCGATAGTGATAGTAATTTGAAGAATATAAGAAAATATTAATACTATTAGGATCAACAATTTAAAAGAAGGATTAAGTTCTTATTAGATAAAAGATTAGATTAAATAAAGATAACAGCCATTGAAGTGAAAAAGAAGAAAAGCTAAACATGCATAATAGGCGACCGAATTTACGATAGCTGAAAATGAAACGAAACTCACTTTCTTGCTATCGGAGCCACCGTCGGATGCATTCTCTTCAATTTCTTCATCAATACCTTCTTCCTCGTTTTGATTCTTTTCTTCCATAATAAATGCTGTAAATTACCTGTCATTATCTTTTTGTTGCAAAGAAATGAGTATGTTTAAAAAACAAAAGCGAAAAAAAAACCAAAGTAGAGCATAATTCATACAAGCTTATAACCATCAGAATTCTTTAGTCTTATAATTTTGAAATGAGAAAAATTTTTCAGTTTCGATTATTGAATGCTGAATGGGAAGTGACATACATTTGGAGCACGACGCTGGCCTTTCGGCGACGAGATCGGGGCATAGTTCCGAGATTTTAAATTTCGACATTCGTCGTGCAACACTCCCCTTGTTGTTTGCTGCGATAATTACAAAGCTCGACGAAATACGAGTAGTTTTGAAGGAAGAACAACAGTAAACAAACAACAAACAAACAAACAGCTCGACAATCGGCACGGTATCACTGCGAGCACACAGCGTTTGATATATGTCCTGTCCCTTCTTTGTGAGTCGTCTGTGTGTATGGATACACAGAAACACGCATATACATACACATACACAAACACACATACAGACACACACGCATACAGATACAACAAACAATGTAATGTAAATGTGTCAATGATTGGTTGTTGAGAAAACGTATTGCCTTTATTACAACAAGCATCGTTTGGGGCGGAGCAAATTTAAAACAAGTAGGTGGTGCAAATGTACGACGATGCTCCAATTGCTTTCGCAACAGGAGACGGTAATGAGGAGAAAGATAAGGATGGAAGCGGAATGATTTGGAAAGGTTAGAACAGAATGGGATATAATTGGAAAGGATTGGATTGAATTGATTAGAACAGAATTGAGTAAAGGTAGTGGATACTTTATGATACATTAAATAAATCTATCGTTGAAAACAACAAATTAGCAAGCATCCATCTCCTTTTGTTTGTTGTATTGGTAATAATCCGTTCACTAGACAAACAATTCCATCCACTTTCCTCTTTTTTGTTTATTGTTTATTCATTCGTAGGTTTACTACTCAAATTACCTGGAGATCTGCTTGTCATAATAATACAAAGTGAAGATTAATCCATAATAGCCTAAATCATTCATTTCTTTATCCATTGTATTTTCTACCCATTATTTTTAAATCCTTTTGGAAATTACAAAAGATATGGTAAGATAATAACGAAAAATAGGTATAGAATGAATATCCATTAATAGACAATTACCACATCATATTAATGATTGGACTACTTTCACAGATTTTGAAAAAAGAACGATATTAAAGTATATACAGGTATCCAATTTCCACGGCAAAACTGAAATTAATCTTACCTATTAAAAAAAATCCACTGCAAACTAATTTTACACAAAATGACGAAATCATATTATTTACAAAGATGAATATAATATTTTAATAAGGAAGCGTGAAAATTTATGAATAATCCAAGTTCAAGATCAGAATCAAAAATCGCTGTAAAAAAATTACTGCTAAATTTAATGTACAATTAATTCGTTTTTCATAGATACAGTTTCTTAATCTCAAAACTAATGTAGAAAATACCAATCATTGATATTAATTTTTGATGTAATTATTTAAAAAATTTGTAAAATGAAGAAAAAAACCAGTTGTATTTCATTAGAAATAATGAAGCGAGGAATTTTAATGAGAGAGACACTTTGTCACATTGTGTAAAACTGCTATCAGTTCAGTTTAAAAACAATAAGCAACAAGTAAAATATTACTGCAGCTCTGTATTTCAATTGCTTCGTAATGATAGTGAGTCTTATATGTTCCATTATATATATTTTAAATTGACAGTTAGCTTGGTTGAGCATGGTGTCATGAATTACAGAGTATCTCGATTTTTATCAATATTTCATTGCACTTAGATCATCTTTGTAAAGTGTTACTTTGTAACATACAAAGTGTTAATGGAGATAAAATTTAATAAATATATATTGTTCTCGAACAAGGAAGAATTTACATTGTCCATAAGGTTAATGATACTGCTTCGTAAAAGTGTAAAAAAAATGTCTAGAAGCCATAGCTAAAATTGCATGAGACAAATAGGAATGAGTAGGTTACTTCAATAGGTTAAAATTTTTTTTGTCTGCTTTTGTTTTTGTTTTGCTAAACAAAAGGCGAAAAAGAATGAGTTGATGAAGCTTATCAAAGAAACAAGTCGGTAAAAATAAGCTTCAAAAGGAGGAGATTTGACCATCCGAAACAAATACGAATAATGATGCTTATCAAATTGAACATAATATATCCAACCAGAAACTCTTGGCTTATTTTACTGCTCGTCATTTCACTCTCTATCACCCTTTGTACTTTCTTTGTAAAAGTTTTACATCCTATTTTTATATAATGATTAAAATGCTTAGAATTTAGTGTTATAAATCAGAAATTTCATGCAAAATAAGCTACTGACAAAAACAAAATGAAGACATTATTCAATAGAAACTTTAATAACTGACAATATATTCTATTGTTATTCTTGTTGCTCTGTTATTATTATTAATTGTGAAAATTTGTTTGTTTAGTGATCTAAGGAGTCAGTCCAATGATATTACATCAAGTACGGCATCTAGCAGTGGAACCCTCAATGTTAAGCAATACATTTGATAGGATATGTATCGCTCAGATACTTAATCCTAAAATTGTTTTTCACAAACGAGCTATATATACCACATCTGATGATACCGACGGAGCTAAAAAAAGATTCATCGCTTTTTTACTTTTGAACTTGATCGTTTTACCTTTTGAAGTCTTCCATTCTTCTTATATATGCCTATTACCTTGTCCATTAGTATCAATTTACAAACTTTCACATGCATCTATCGTCGATATTCCATTGATGTCATCTGATTTCTGATTTTGCTAGCAACAACAGCCATGTTCAATTGCTCATCAATAATTACGATAAATACTGATAAAAGAAATTTCTTCAGTTAACTTTGTTGAGAAAGCTACAAATTCAACTCAAAACTAATCTCGATCATTATCAAACTTACTTCCATAACAAATACTTCAATTCTTCAAGAAAATCCAAACAGTGGGAAAGATTTGGAATGCTTCAATGAATACGAAGCTAAACCTACTTATATACCATATATAACATTCATTCCAACGAGCGTATCAATTCGTGCTATACGATTGCAATGATTCATACTTCCGCTCCATCTACTGAAGAGATACCGCAACACACATGGAAGTTTTCTTTTATTTTTTATTTTTTATTTTTTTTTTTGTATATGAAACTAATTTG
Organism: Dirofilaria repens; assembly: GCA_008729115.1. NCBI lineage: Eukaryota > Metazoa > Nematoda > Chromadorea > Rhabditida > Onchocercidae > Dirofilaria > Dirofilaria repens. Next base: position 1,207,153 of record SNRZ01000006.1, on the reverse strand, counting down.
GTTCTCCGATTACTACTTGTTTTTCTTATACTCGTCGTAAATTCTACAGCAATGTAAAACGAATCGTGGGAGAATTCAATGAAGCGAAAAAGTCGAAAATTTACAGCAGCAACGACTGGCTGATTAGAAGTGTAGATTATAGAAGTCGTTTTCAAATATGTATGAATAAAATGATGAGGGCTATATACATCAATGAATTTTCCCGAAAAAAGTTATTTCTGTTATGCGACTTCTGCGAAGTTTTTTAAAGTTCATTAACAGCATGACAACATCGATCACTATCATTACCAAAAACCTACCTAGAAAGAAATCTAATGGAGAGTTAACCTTCATTCTACTTCGCACAGCATTCGTCATGCGAAACCTTCAACCACGTAAATATTACACCTGTTCAAGCATGATCCTTTCCCAATCCATTTTGGATTTCTGCATTTTCAGTATATTTCTAAAATTTTCCATGTTTCCGTTTTCAACCATTTTTCATTTTATCATTTTCTAAAATTTATCCTTCAAAAAATTAGATTTTCACGGCTTTCAATCATTTTCAAAGGACAATCATGTAAGCCGAAAAGAAAAAAGATATGCATACAAATATTTTATTGAGTAAATGATACATAAGTTGGTTTATACCAAAAAAATAATTTCAACATCACCATCAACATGCGATATAAGAATTCGCATATTAATGAATTTCACTCTCGAATGCTTTCATTGTTTTCATTATTCAATACTACTGTATCACTCATAACAAAGAATTCGTAAATTAATGCAGAATTAGTTTCACCTGTATAACTATTACAAAACAACTCGCTGCATTTATTTCCATATATTTGAAAGTAAAACAAACAAATGTATGTGTACAGAAAGATAAAATAAATTAAAACGGTAGTTTTTACAGTTATGCGACTAAATTTACTCAATATTAAGCAGTCATGCAGTCATTGCAAAAAAAATATTGTTTGTTAAAATTGTTGCCAAAAAGAATGTTTACATGAGGATGAATTTGAAGCAGATGTCAATATCAGTCTAATCAGGAATTTGTTCGTGGAAGTAATTGAGTGATTAGGCGAAATTCGAAGTAGGAAAAGATATTAATAAAACAAGAGTGAGAAATGCATCAATGTCAGGGTATTAACGATATTAACAAATACTGCTACTGGGAAGTGTGAGCAAGTAGTGATACTTCGCTCTTATAGTAAGTAATCACAGAGAATTTTGAAAACAAATATTGTATCTAGTCTTTTCTCAAGCAAAATTTTCATTCTGTCCATACAGAACATTTAATTGCTAACAACCAACCCTAATTTTTTTATATTATAAACTTAAGATTTTATTTAAAATTTAATCAACACTATGTGATGGACAGCAGTAGTTAAAAGAAAGCGTTACACCACTTTGCCGTAAATAAATGGACTGCTGAAAACTGACAAAAACATCAACTAAAGTACACTGGAAATCTTACGACCAAGTTTATATTAAATTTAGCGAGAATGGAAGCAATTAATTGATTCCTATCATAACATTTCCCATTTAAAATTTCAGAAATCCAAAAAATGAAGAATAAACTGATTTCGCCAGAACTTCAAGCATTTAATATTTGGTAAATTTCTTGAGGCTAATCACAGAAAGAAAATACTTACTTGTTGCATATTATTGGTATGAAAAATGTTGCAAAATGATAAGCAATTCCCAAATTAAAAGAAAAAAGAAAAAAGGTTCTGGGTTTCGACGAAATTAGCGAACTATTTCCTTATATGCTTTCCGCTTCGAATACTCCCATCTGACCTATTTAGCATTGCATAACGAAACATTCAAAATACTGACATTTAATTATGATGAATCCTATGGAGAAGGATGAGGAAATCTGCAGAAGGGATAGAAGAATGGTTTATAGACAAATATATGTTCATTAGCTTCTTAGCATACCAAATAAGGATTAATCAACAATCACACTCACCAATGATTTTATGAAATAAAGAATAATCGCAGGAAAGTACTGCAACCATTCATATTGTAGATACAAAAGAGGATTTTTTTTAATAAAAGGGATAAAAACATTAAGAATAAGTAATCCTAACATGTCTGAGAAGTCTATTCATGTAGGATCCACTCTTTCAATTACTTAATCTTAACAGAAAAATTTGTAAGGAATACTAGCTAAATCAAAAAAAAAAAAAAAAAAAAAAAACGAAAAATATTCGGAAATATATTAAGAAATTGCAAAAATAGAGGACTTAATTTTTTGCAGATTTTGAATAAGCTGAGCCAGTAGTACTAAGGCACATTTAGATATACTGACCATGTAGATATAACAAATCGAAATCATCGTTTTATTTCACTAGTCACTTCATCACTGACTAGTGACTCATTCAAAATTAGTTACTGAACATTTCACGATACTTAGTTACTGAACATTTCATTTCACAAATTAGTTAAGATTTCACGATACTAGCCAAAAAGTAAAATTTGAGTGACATTTTTCAAGATAAAATTTCAGAATAAAAAACTTTAAATATTACAAACTCTTTGTTACAGCTGTAACAAAGAGTAGACAAGAAAATGTTTCGTCATGATAGTCTGTTAAAGTACAGTTCTAAACAATTTACAATAGTTATAAAATGAACAAGCTGTGACAATTAAAAGCTATGATCATCCAAAATATTCATATATCATTAAAAATGAGAACTTCTTTAAAAGAACGAAGCATTCATACCGATTACTTGATTAAAGCTCAATATTTGTTTCAGTTTTCAGCTTTGGTCAAAACAAATATTTACATCCAGTAAGCTAAAATATGAGCAGGAAAAAAATATGTATTACATATGTAAAAAACATGGAAAAAATTTCACTATTTCAAATCAAAGTGGAAATCGGCTTATTGGTATCTCTATATGTAAAACTTACAATATGAATGTCCGCATCTACAATCCACCAAATCCATACTTTTCTCAAAATAATATATCACTGAGCAGATTAGATCGTTAAAAACTTGAGTGAAACTAAAATCTCATCGTCAGTCTATATTAAAACTCGCTTTACAAATAAAAAAATAGCAATATGTAAAGATAAAAAATATCACTCGGTTTAGTCATTCCTTTTTCTTTCTTCTGAGCAAATAGAGACAAAACCAACTGATGTTCAAAGTAGTAAATATAAGTTGATGTATAATCACTGATGATATCAATCAAATACGAGGCAGTTGAGAAGATGAAGCAAAAACACCAAAGTGAATGTATGGGACAAACGACCCGTGCAGTCCATAATAGTATCTGAATGTAAATTATAGTAACTGAAATTTAATTTATATAAAAAAAAACGGAAAAAAATAGCATATATAAATGATTCATGAGCAGTATTCTCAGCAAAGAAATGAAAACAAAATATTTCTAGTGGTGTGCAAAAAAATCAAAAAAGAAACATTTACAGTGAAATATTTAAAAGCATTACAAATTCGCCAGATATTCAGTGTGGTATGTTTCCCCTTGTCACAACATGGAATGATGTCATTCCTTATCACCTAACTATTTATTATAAAATAAAAAATTTGTAGCTGACAGGAAAGTTTAAGATATTACTCATACTACTTACCAAAAACCAAAAACGAACGTTTACAATAATTTAAGTGGTATGGCTCATTTAATAAAGCAATCTAAACTTTCATAGTTATGCCTGAATTTTTCTTCAATAGTCGATGAAATCACTTATTTTAACAACCATTCTAACAACATAGCGCCAAAAAAAATATGTAAGGTCTTACCGTTTCAAATTCCTCCATTGGGCAACTTCATAAATACAACAATTTGGTGGGTCGTCTCATTTCAAAAGAATCAACTTCATTGATAGCAAAAGCAGCAGCTACTAGGAAATACATAGTAAAAATATAACAAGTCTCGGAAGTTCCTTGCACTACTTTACATCGTTCACAACAACGCATCAAAATTTTCAAAAATTTTATCGAGCTTTTTCAGAAACAAAATAACAAATAAGCATCTTTTCTAAAAATCAAAGTATGCCAACCAGAGAAAAACATCCTCAAGCGCAATAAATCCTCAAGCTTTCCCATCCCCACTTTGTCAATGGAAATTAAACAACAGAGACCACTAAACGTCGACTTACTAGCAAATGCTCATGTGCCAAAAAATTATAGCGATTCGAGCTCAAACCTATCAAGATCTGAAGTTCTGTTGTATAGCTTTGGTGATTCGTTTCTGAATAAGTCATGGTCGGAACATTGTTAGCAGGCATTGAGATTATCCGAGGGCGGGATTTGTTCTCCTTTTCGAGCTGTTCAATGCATTCCATTACTTGCAACAACCATTACTGTAGTCTCAATTCTCCGAATACTCATGGTATTTGTCTCTACTTTAACAGGAGTAACAACTAAGTATATGCATTGTTTCATTCTTATATTTTGAAATGATTACAGTATAAAGAAGTTGAAAATAAAATTTGTCACGAATCGAGATATAGCTGATGTTCCTGCTTAAGTAGAGCATTGCCTTTATCACTCCGTGTTGCTGCACGTTGTTTTCTAAACATGTTTCTCTCTGTTAATCATGCTATTACTCATTACATTCGAATCGTATCTTCTTCAGAACCTTCTATTCCTGTTTTAGATTCTGAATGCGCAAAAAATCAAATCGTGTTTCGACATTTACACAATATCTTTTAATAATGTCCTGTGGCACTTCTTCTCTGTAATATCGGTTCAAACTACTCCAAAATTGTATGGCTTACTTTTATGCCTATATATGAAATATTTATTATTATTATTATTATATTTATTATTATTATTATTATTATTATATTATTATATTATTTAATTATTATCATTAGTTTAGTTATTTTATTAGTTTTAAGTTTTGAATTATTTGGAAAAAAGCGATGTGATTCCATTTTTTAAACGGTATGAACGATTTTTAAAAAGCAAGCAGTAACAGTATTCATCACAATTAAGATTAAAATTTTCTTTATTTAAAAAATATTTCTTATAAATCTTGATAATTTCCACATTTATTGTCATTTTAAAGATAGTAAAAACGTAAATCTCAGGACCTTAATAACATACTTTTTCTACATGACTGGAATTTTAAGTGTCCGCAACAGATTTCTCACTTTTTATCATGCTCCATATTTTTGAAGATCAATTCATATCTGAACAAACGAAGAGATATCCGAAACTAAAAGAATTTCTTGAACGTTTTTCATTTGAGAAAGAGACTTTTCAGGCCAGTTTTTATTTAGCGAAATCGATTCCTTCTGTACATAAGAAATAACAGATGAAATGAAATTTTAAATTTAGAGGATCATGCTGCATAAGAAAAACGAAGATACAACGTATGATACATAGTAACTAAATACGTTTTATTTTCTAAGTAGCAATTTTTTATTAATATTCTACTGCAAGCAAAAAATTTCGGATATTTCAATCATACTGTTGCCATTAAGAAGATTTGAAAACGGCATCTAATTATTTGAAGAAATCTTACTGTTTTGGATACGACGTTAAATTTCTTATAACTTTAATGAAGTATACTTGTGTTCATCATTTAAATAATTAGTCTAGTTACATCTCCGAATCAATCTTCAAAAGGTGAAAGGCGTCAATCGATCGCAAAAAGAACTGATAGAATTCGATGAATATTCTTTCCTTCGTAGGAGACATCAATTTTTTTCTTAAGTATCATCATTATACACCCAAACAAGGATTGTAAAATTTTTTCTTGTTAATAACGATGAGCCAATAAAGGGTTACTTATTACCGTCTTGCTAGTTACATATTCTTCAGTTTGATCGACTTTTTTCTGGAAAATAATCAAAACAAATATATGACTTCATCAGACAAATTTTAACCATAACAAGCGTAGATTTGGCGCATGTGGTTACAAAGAAGAAAATTAATTTTCATGATGGAAACAGTCTTAAAGAGCTTTTTTTGTCACGTTTTGGTTCTTCTGTACTTGTAAAAACTTTAATTTTTATTCTACTATCCTTCATTTATCCTTCATTCATTAACTGCTTTCGTACTTTAAAAATCATGCCCTCCACAAGTATTGGATATTCCATCAATTTTCTTTAAACTTTTTTCTGTCCGTAGAAAATTTAAAAAAATATACACCGGAAAATCTTGTCACAGTTGTAGCGATGAAGCGATGATTGAATATTTAAGATGAAGGCGAAAAAGATAGTGGTCATTCTATCATTGTACCACTACATACCTCACCGAAACGACTCGTATTTTTATAAATTTTCAAATAAGTTCAACATTTATATTATGATTTTGTGACCCTCGTTTTATTTTAGATATATTAAAAAAGAATATCATTGATTTCAAATAAATTTATGTATAACAAACCATTTAAACAAGTTCAGATTACTTCAGAATTAGTAAAACAAATTAACGTATTTTTATAACTTGCTGGAGTAAGATTCAAAACATAATGTCACAATTACAATGAAAAATAAATAGCTTTTTAACCACTCCCTACATCCCTTATGGAATACATTTCAAATTGTATTAAAACTTTATTTTGATAACAACAAATCGATAGCACTACTTAAGGAGGAAAAAAAATATATTTTTTCCATAAATGAACTAAAGTAAAATTCAACACACGCAATATTCCAATATCTTTTAACAAACGACATTCGAAACTCAAGATAACTAAAATATGAACGACTCAAAAATACAAACGAGATCACAGTTATGATCTAAACAAATTTCCCAATAAAAAATTCCGATGATTCCATATATTTATTCTACAAAAATACATCGTGTCCGGAGATGAGATGCTGTTAGAAGAATTCATAACTGAATTTCTCCTGCGTTGTTCCGATAATAGAGCACTATATTGTGTAGGTGCTTCTTTTCCCCATATGTTTATCGGTGTACGAGTTCTAGAAAGAATATTTACTGCAATAATTAAAATGATTAAATTCAAGTCTGGATCAGAAAAGCACAGCAAGTGACGGAATAATGAAACAAACTTTAGTCAGATCGATTATGGCACCAGTAACAATTAGCTGAAGCGTTTATTATAGTGGAACAAATAGCACAAACAGATATGAGATATGTGTAGGTACGTTTTTCTTTTCTTACGTTTTCTACGATTCTTTTATTTTTTTTAGGTGATAATGGCTTTCAATTGCCACC
>SNRZ01000005.1:0-10651 GCA_008729115.1 Dirofilaria repens | reverse complement strand
CTCTTCTCCATTACTTATTCATCGAATTATTTCCTTTATATCTACTATGTGTAGGGAATCAGATTATGCCTCTTATATTTCTGATTTTTAATTTTTGATTGAATGGATTTTACTGAAATTGAATGAATAATTTTGTACCTCTTAAATATCTTTTATATTTGTAGCTATATTGAGAACAAGCCGAAGTTTTGAAGTGATAAAATCAAAATACATTTAGTTGATTCTAATTTAGAAGAATTTATGGGAAGTTCAGTTCAATCTCTCTAATTATATTCGTCATTTCTAGTATGAAACATTACAGTTACTTGCAATAACTGATAATTTTCGTTGAAGAATTTTTAGCCTCGTTAACATATCTCTTTTCTGAAAAAGCTTTATATCATCCAAAAAGAATTTGTAAGAGTAATAATAAGAATGACAATTATCATAACCAAATGTTAGCATCGTACCACTATCATTTCGTTAATAATAATGATGATAATGATGGTGATGATAACAATGATAATAGATATGTTAATGAAACTAGTGAATTAAAAAAGCGGCTTAATTCAATTTAACTTCGGGAATAGCTTCTGGTAAGTATCTGTGAGTATTTTTCACATCGTTGACTTGTCTCTTCACCCTGTCTATATCATTATCGGTGATAAGGGCTTTTCAGTACTCTGATTTATATTCTTTGTTCTCTTATAAAGAATATAAATCGTTCTTTGTAATCTAATCATTCATTTTCGTCCACGATCAGATTTTGTGCAAGTTCTGAAAACTTGGATGCATTTGAAGGAGAAGATATTGATGATAGTGATATCAAATAGTGATAAAAATAACCATGTAACAAGAATTATGTTGACATTGGCAGTCATCACAAAATTTGCTGTCAGTAATCTCCCGCATATTCACTACTTCTGAACTGTAAAAAAGGAGAGATAATAATTGCTTAAATTCCTTCTTAACAGCTATTTCCATGAACATTTTAAGATTGTCACACTTGTTTGTTTGATTCATAATCTATCCTTAATGTTTTAAAAACATTAGGAACATTACATCTCATCTTTGTACCTTAGGTCTGCTTATGTAAGGTAAAATAACATCTCAAATGAGAAATTTTTTCTTGAATTTAAATTTCGTCATGACATTGTAACAATAATTTGGAAACTTTTTTTTCTCTCTCTCTTTCTCTCTCTCTCTTTCTTTGAAATCAGTGCAGCATACTTTTTTGATTTCAACCAATAAACTTTCTTATCCTAAGTTTTGTATAATTCATTTAAACTTTACGCTGAATTTGTTACATTGTCTCCATGATATGCTTGAGATTGTACACTTATCATTTTCCAGCTTTGCACACCTATCATTTTCCAGCAATATAATGCTTTAAGAAGTGTTGCTATGGAGCCTTATGTGCTAGTGATATTTTGCGAGAAGTTTTCGGAAATTTCAAGTATTGTGAATTTTATAAAATTTCAAAAGTATATTTATCTACAGTGATCTCAGTTTTAACATTTCCATGGTGCCATTATCACTTGTATTATCAGATCCTCCACTGAAATTTTTTTTTGCGAAATAATTATTGCAAATGCAATAAACTACAGTTTTCTTAATCTGTGATTATTTGTTGAGTTTTTAAATCAATATGTGTTGTAGTGCAATTATTTTCATATTTTCCGCTTTGCATTTCTATCATGCATGCAATGAATAATGAATTTATACTCTATCCGGTCCTTTCATTTTATATCTACTAAATATTTTACCATGATAAATTCATATGACAAATAAATTAAACATAATGTCTTGATGACAGACATCTTAAATTCTCCATAGGAAGCACTATTTAGCCATTATTTGATTCCATAGTCATTTTAACTTAGAAATTACGATCATTTTCAACTTGGAAATCGATTTCATCAATTTATAACATAAAATATAAGCGATTGCCAAATTCGATTCTAGAATAATACGAATGAATGGAATTACTAATAATTACTAGAGAAGTTTTTTTTCTTTAAATTTATTTCTTGAAATATTACTTTATTCCGGCATCTTTTTCTTTTGTCAATTTTTCAAAGGTAAATAAATATTCTCAACAAATAAAGGAAAGTGCCACTAAAGACAAATCTTACTCTTTGACTATTTTTCCTTTCTCATTTAATGCTTCCGTTTCTTTTTTTTCTTCCTTCTAAGAAGAATGGAACATTTGTATTATTTTATAGTATATACGATTATTAGACTTCGATTATGTTGTATATAAAAATATTTATAATTGGGTGCATATGATGTCAACGAATAAATTAATCTCTGGACGAAGTGATATATGGCAGGTCGTTGAATATTACTTACAGCGATATTATCGATATTTCATTATGATATTATTTCATTCCTTCGTCATCTTTTCTTCCTTTCTATCCGAGCAATTTCCGGAATTGAAGTTTACTCTGTTTCCGAACTTTACTTCTACTCTATTTTTTCCCAATTTCTTCATATTTTACGTCCAAATTCTGTTCGTATAAAATAATTATTGATAAATTTTCATTTTTGCTGAAATTTCCTTCCGTTCTCTAAAATTTCATCAGCTTCTCTATGATTTCATTAGATCGTGCTGAAATGAATTCGGAATTACTAAATTTAAAAATAAAAATTATCGATAATGCATGTCACATTTTCTTGAAATCTATCACACGGTTTTCAGTTTTCCAAAATGGCAATGGAAATACAAATGTATCGTCGGTTTCCACAAAAAAAATTTAAAAACTGCTTCACATCTTCAAACACTGCACTAGTAATTCTTCACCAATCATGAAATGATTACCGGAAATATTTTAACAATTACATAAAATGATTCGAAGAATTTAAAGGGTTCGAATCTAAACTAATATTTTCTATTTTATGTTAAAAGTTGCTGTTATTCTTCTAACACTTTTCATTAAGAAGGATTTTTTTAAATCAATCATATTCTTGTTTTTTAAAATTATTTTGGAAAAAAATATCTCGAAAAAAAGCTTTTTATTTTAGAATACTCAGGAAATTTAAGTTTAAAGCATTTTTCCTTTCCATTTTTATTTTTTGCCATGACCCGTTAGCAGTTCCATGAAATCATCCATTGGTTTTCAAAATTCAACTACTCTTCTAAATGTCTATCTCCTTGTGCATTAAGATTTTTTTACGTCTAGTATTTTTCTATTTCTTAAACCTTTTTCACTACCAGAAGATATTTCACATAGTGACAAACGATTTCTATTAAATTTCAACTAATATCGATGAATTATTAATCGAAACACTATGATAATTGCTTAATTTTTTGATTATAGTCTGATAAACATTACAGAATGAAATTTAAAATAAGATGAAGTAATTGCAAGTTTAAAGACTCAAGAGTTGTAGGTGACGAACACGATTATAATTTTCTTTAACATTCTTTTATGTCGTGTTGGGACAAAATATGCTTATAATTTGCTTTCATTTTAAAAACTTTTTTATCTATCCTTCCTTAGTATTTGATTGTTGAAAATGCTCGGACATTTGATCAATATCCAATAATTTTTGCTTTCTATTTCCTTTCACATCTTGTTTTGTTTTGTTTTTAATACACCTTCTTGGCAAAGGAACTCATTTTCTTTCTTTTTTTCGCGCAATAATCAAAAGGAAAAAATAGGAGCAGATGTAAAAAAAGAGGTGAAAGGTAAATGAAAGGATAAAAGGAATTGAAAAATAGTGTAATGATTGCTTACATTTTAGAGAAATTTTCTTACTTACATAGTAGTAATCCAGACTGCCTGGATTACTTTGAAATTTTGATGAAAATAGAAAAGGCTCCTCCTATCTCCTTTAAAATACTTCAACAAGTCGATTTGTTGCTCTACTTTTGCTTAATATTGAAAATTTTACTTTTGTCCTATTCATTTAACGACTGAATTTAAAACTACAATTTAAAATTATTTCAACTTGCGCTTATAATATCAAGGGGATTATAGAAGAATCATCCATCTATCTCCCAACTTTTGTTTCATAATGCCAGAAAGCAAAGTATCATTTGTTTGTTATCGCTTTATATATGATCAACAACTATATAACTTTTCCACTTGATACTCTTTACATAAGTGTAATCGTATTCTTATCACTTTATAACTCAATGTTTTCGATAAAATTTATAAAATATATGGACAGATCCATAAATTAAAAGAAATATGGGCAATCAAGAATCCTTTATAAGCTGGAAGTTATAAATATACGGATATGTTTATATGCTACATCTTCTGCACAGTACGTTTCCTCCGTAATTTCAGACAGGAAAAAGAGCGCAACAGTTTGATGAATATTCACTTTTTGAAAATTCCCCAAGAAATCTATTCTCTTTGAAAATGTTTATGATAACTTTTATCCAAATGTTGTCTAATCATTGAAAAGTTTTTATTCATTTTCTCGGTGATATATTTATCTTCGAATCCGAATTTTTTTTTGGCATCCAGTGAATTAGAATTTACTATTTCGATAAAACAGCAAAAATGATATTTTGTTCTTTTTCATTTATGTTGTTCCGCTATGGATGCTTGATACCCTATGGATGGTTAAATAATGTTGAGGATTAGCGAAATTTTATCAATTTGGATCGCAATAGTGAAATCTTTTATTTGTTGCAATGCGAAACATTTCGATTAAATGTTCAAATTTCAAAAATAATTTTAGAAATTATCTCATGCAATTTTGTCGCAAAATATGAATAGAATTTAAAGAAATTTGAGAGTTGAATTGCGATCGCTTATTGCGATAGTTATCAATCGTTGGACAGTTTATATTGTTTAAAACAGTATATTTTTTTTTTTGGAAATATACGATACAAAATGTTGAAAAATTGCCAATATTTCAAAAACAATTTTCTTCACAATATTTATTGTATCAAAAATATTTTTTAGCAATTGATATTATACGCTACGTAAATATCTCGATGCTTCCTCTTAGGATCAAATTACATTTGCAAATGAAATGAAATCTATTGAAGAGTGTTAGCAATACTTTTCTTTTTGAAATGAAAACAGCTGAATATTTATCTTTTGATTTGATACGCTCCGTTTTTAATTTTAATCTATGAATTCAATTTTTCAACACCAATTAAATTTCGATCAGTTGGATTTCAAAAGTTGAAACAACTTGCTAATTCCAATTCATGCAACTACGTTTTTATGAAATATTAAATCATTGAAAAAATACTATATTTTGTCGGTCAAAATTTCATAGTTAAACCATAAAGTAAATTTTTTGTTGATTTAAGATTATAAATTGGAACTTTGTGTGATTAGAAAATACAGAGAGAATTTTAAAGATTTTTTCTGTCCGTCCTTAAAGTGAGAGGTCTATAATCTCTTGAATAAATCGAAAACTGCCAACCATTCACTTGATGACTAAAGTGATGATTTATGGCACTTCGATCATAATATTATTAGAAAAATATTCCTTAACTACTCCTATTTCTACCGATACTTCGTATTTGTTTGGAAACTTTTTAAAATAAAAATATGCAAATTTCGTCCATCTACATCGATAATGTATTTGTATCAACAAATACTTATTTTGCTGTCTCCTCTTCAGAGCGCACTTTGATATTAGACTTTATTTATCATTTCAGAAAAATTGTATCTTCGACATGTCGAGAATTTTTTTTTTGCTATAGTAAATGATTTTTGAAACATAATGCCTGGAATTTTTAAAGTTGCTTTTATCAGTTTTTAATTTTTTTTTATAAAAATGACGCCAAAATTTGTTCCTGATGACAGACTCACATCAATTACAACTATGCAGATATTCTTCTAAAAGAAGTTTGTTTATATTATGATCTCCGAATAATATTGTTCAGTTGATCCTGATTCCATGCAAAGTTGATATAATTTTTAAAATTATTGGCTAGTTTGTTGATTAATACTGGTAAAAATAGCAATCGTTTTTTTCTGTTGCCTTTTTGACCATTTATTACCATTCTATTGATAGTTTCCGTTTTAACTTTCGAAATTATACAAAAGATTGGAAGTAAATTGATTGGATAATTTTCTCGAATTTTAAATAAATGGATGGCTTTAGAGTAAATTAACCCCCAAATCAATCAATAAATCTATTTTCTATCATTATTTACTTCTGAAAAACTGTACGAGATGATTGTATTCCAATGACATATAATGGTAGTGAAAGTCATAACAATTATGGCCTTAAAATTGCATTCTTAAGTTTGATTGAAAATAAAAAATATTGAATGAAAATGGGATGTATCGAAAGGGACGAGAAGATTAGATTTTTCGATTATTACCAGACATTGTCCATAACATGGCTTCTTGCCAAGTATAAACTGATAATTTAAGTATTTCATTGGCTTGTTTGTTCGGTCTATCTAATCAATTCAAATAATAACAGTGAGGGTTATAATTAAGGGATTCTTAGAAATGTTTGCAGTGTTGATATTCACGCCATGTTGTTTCCTTGGCTCGACATTGATCAATCAGTTCCATTAAGAATTTAAAAGAAAAATATTTATTGATTAATTTTGAGGGATCAGTGAAGTGATATCAGTTTAGACGCACGCAAAAAGTTTAGTCCAAACAACAATAGTAATTAAATTCATTTGAAAGTTCGACAAAAGATCGTTCAATTTTTGCTTTCGGAATGGTCTTGACATCCTAATATATCTAAAATTCACTTCATTCATTGAAAAATAAGTAATTAGATTGATTAAATGGCGTAGTTCAATTATGCAGATAGCATTTGAAAATCATTATTGGAACCTGCAGATAAAAAATCATTATTGGAATTTGCGCTTTGAGATTTCACAGTTATAACTAACAGATAGTTGTCATAAATTTTTGCCTTCCTGGCGGAAAGGCTTTCCAAAAATGTACAAAAAACATCATTGTGATCATGTTGCAAACAAATTATTGTTTTGATTGCAGATAAGACAAACAAATCAGATTAAATATTCTATTGTTTAAATTTTTAAAGGATGAAAAGAATGGTTGAACTATTTCCTCCATATCAAAGTTAGAATATTGTTATTATCATCAATGAGTGTCCATTGCGGTCGAGTAAGTTGATTTTCGAAGCAAAGATGTGATTTGTATTCTCATGAAATCATTCTATCATAGTAAATATGTCAAAAAATTATTATTATTATTTTTCACTTTTGCTATTCTACTCTCGATTATTTTAATAATTTTCACTTATTCCATGTCCATTTTCTCTCCATTTACTATATCTTACTTTCACTTATATTTTTCTATTCCTTTCGAATCTCACTTTTTTCTTTTAGGTGAAATTAGTATATATTTTTCTATTCCTTTCGAATCTCACTTTTTTCTTTTAGGTGAAATTAGTATATATTTTTCTATTCCTTTCGAATCTCACTTTTTTCTTTAGGTGAAATTAGTATATATTTTTCTATTCCTTTTGAATCTCACTTTTTTCTTTTAGGTGAAATTAGTATATATTTTTCTATTCCTTTCGAATCTCACTTTTTTCTTTTAGGTGAAATTAGTATATATTTTTCTATTCCTTTTGAATCTCACTTTTTTCTTTTAGGTGAAATTAGTATATATTTTTCTATTCCTTTCGAATCTCACTTTTTTCTTTTAGGTGAAATTAGTATATATTTTTCTATTCCTTTCGAATCTCACTTTTTTCTTTTAGGTGAAATTAGTATATATTTTTCTATTCCTTTCGAATCTCACTTTTTTCTTTTAGGTGAAATTAGTATATATTTTTCTATTCCTTTCGAATCTCACTTTTTTTCTTTAGGTGAAATTAGTATATATTTTTCTATTCCTTTCGAATCTCACTTTTTTCTTTTAGGTGAAATTAGTATATATTTTCTATTCCTTTCGAATCTCACTTTTTTCTTTTAGGTGAAATTAGTATATATTTTTCTATTCCTTTCGAATCTCACTTTTTTCTTTTAGGTGAAATTAGTATATATTTTTCTATTCCTTTCGAATCTCACTTTTTTCTTTTAGGTGAAATTAGTATATATTTTTCTATTCCTTTCGAATCTCACTTTTTTCTTTTAGGTGAAATTAGTATATATTTTTCTATTCCTTTCGAATCTCACTTTTTTCTTTTAGGTGAAATTAGTATATATTTTTCTATTCCTTTCGAATCTCACTTTTTTCTTTTAGGTGAAATTAGTATATATTTTTCTATTCCTTTCGAATCTCACTTTTTTCTTTTAGGTGAAATTAGTATATATTTTTCTATTCCTTTCGAATCTCACTTTTTTCTTTTAGGTGAAATTAGTATATATTTTTCTATTCCTTTCGAATCTCACTTTTTTCTTTTAGGTGAAATTAGTATATATTTTTCTATTCCTTTCGAATCTCACTTTTTTCTTTTAGGTGAAATTAGTATATATTTTTCTATTCCTTTCGAATCTCACTTTTTTCTTTTAGGTGAAATTAGTATATATTTTTCTATTCCTTTCGAATCTCACTTTTTTCTTTTAGGTGAAATTAGTATATTTTTTCTATTCCTTTCGAATCTCACTTTTTTCTTTTAGGTGAAATTAGTATATATTTTTCTATTCCTTTCGAATCTCACTTTTTTCTTTTAGGTGAAATTAGTATATATTTTTCTATTCCTTTCGAATCTCACTTTTTTCTTTTAGGTGAAATTAGTATATATTTTTCTATTCCTTTCGAATCTCACTTTTTTCTTTTAGGTGAAATTAGTATATATTTTTCTATTCCTTTCGAATCTCACTTTTTTCTTTTAGGTGAAATTAGTATATATTTTTCTATTCCTTTCGAATCTCACTTTTTTCTTTTAGGTGAAATTAGTATATATTTTTCTATTCCTTTCGAATCTCACTTTTTTCTTTTAGGTGAAATTAGTATATATTTTTCTATTCCTTTCGAATCTCACTTTTTTCTTTTAGGTGAAATTAGTATATATTTTTCTATTCCTTTCGAATCTCACTTTTTTCTTTTAGGTGAAATTAGTATATATTTTTCTATTCCTTTCGAATCTCACTTTTTTCTTTTAGGTGAAATTAGTATATATTTTTCTATTCCTTTCGAATCTCACTTTTTTCTTTTAGGTGAAATTAGTATATATTTTTCTATTCCTTTCGAATCTCACTTTTTTCTTTTAGGTGAAATTAGTATATATTTTTCTATTCCTTTCGAATCTCACTTTTTTCTTTTAGGTGAAATTAGTATATATTTTTCTATTCCTTTCGAATCTCACTTTTTTCTTTTAGGTGAAATTAGTATATATTTTTCTATTCCTTTCGAATCTCACTTTTTTCTTTTAGGTGAAATTAGTATATATTTTTCTATTCCTTTCGAATCTCACTTTTTTCTTTTAGGTGAAATTAGTATATATTTTTCTATTCCTTTCGAATCTCACTTTTTTCTTTTAGGTGAAATTAGTATATATTTTTCTATTCCTTTCGAATCTCACTTTTTTCTTTTAGGTGAAATTAGTATATATTTTTCTATTCCTTTCGAATCTCACTTTTTTCTTTTAGGTGAAATTAGTATATATTTTTCTATTCCTTTCGAATCTCACTTTTTTCTTTTAGGTGAAATTAGTATATATTTTTCTATTCCTTTCGAATCTCACTTTTTTCTTTTAGGTGAAATTAGTATATATTTTTCTATTCCTTTCGAATCTCACTTTTTTCTTTTAGGTGAAATTAGTATATATTTTTCTATTCCTTTCGAATCTCACTTTTTTCTTTTAGGTGAAATTAGTATATATTTTTCTATTCCTTTCGAATCTCACTTTTTTCTTTTAGGTGAAATTAGTATATATTTTTCTATTCCTTTCGAATCTCACTTTTTTCTTTTAGGTGAAATTAGTATATATTTTTCTATTCCTTTCGAATCTCACTTTTTTCTTTTAGGTGAAATTAGTATATATTTTTCTATTCCTTTCGAATCTCACTTTTTTCTTTTAGGTGAAATTAGTATATATTTTTCTATTCCTTTCGAATCTCACTTTTTTCTTTTAGGTGAAATTAGTATATATTTTTCTATTCCTTTCGAATCTCACTTTTTTCTTTTAGGTGAAATTAGTATATATTTTTCTATTCCTTTCGAATCTCACTTTTTTCTTTTAGGTGAAATTAGTATATATTTTTCTATTCCTTTCGAATCTCACTTTTTTCTTTTAGGTGAAATTAGTATATATTTTTCTATTCCTTTCGAATCTCACTTTTTTCTTTTAGGTGAAATTAGTATATATTTTTCTATTCCTTTCGAATCTCACTTTTTTCTTTTAGGTGAAATTAGTATATATTTTTCTATTCCTTTCGAATCTCACTTTTTTCTTTTAGGTGAAATTAGTATATATTTTTCTATTCCTTTCGAATCTCACTTTTTTCTTTTAGGTGAAATTAGTATATATTTTTCTATTCCTTTCGAATCTACTTTTTTCTTTAGGTGAAATTAGTATATATTTTTCCTTTCAAATTTCACTTTTTCCCTTTTTTAAATAATTTTGCTATTTCACAGTTTTATGTATACTTCCTTGCATATATTCATTTGAGCATTTCATATTTGCGTATATTATCCATATGTTTACAGTTTTGAACTCACATTATGTTTGTATGAAAAGCCAAAAATATTTTAAGACGAAACTTTAGCTAATATTGTGATCAAACGGAATTGACTGAGTAGCCACTGCTGAT